>OU342740.1:116552323-116873380 GCA_910589775.1 Avena eriantha
GATCATTCGGTGGTAGAGATTCGGGGGGAACGGGGATCCGTGTGATCTGTGGCGGGATGTGTTTATTTATGGGGCATCTTATGCCGATTTGCTTCTATCCGTACTCGGATCTTGTTTTCCGCTTCCGCCTGATACTCTGATGTGTGATGTATGAGGAGCTATCCTAAATGTATTATATCTAACTAGGACATTTGGATCTGGCCGTATGGCGTGCCATATTTCTATTTATTTTAGATGAATGGCTCTGAGGACTATTGTATGTGGCTTGCATACATACTCATTTGTGTATGTAGTTGATCCCTTCGCCTGCCGATTACGCCGCTCGTTCTTGTCCCGTTGTCTGGAAGTTGTTAGGACGGCCGAAAGGTCTACCGTGAGTGGCCCTGGGCCCCAGCGTACTATTTTAACCACTTTCGTTCATCCAGGCATTAACTAAGAGCGTAATTCACCGAGGTAGTTACAATTGGTATCAGAGCCATCCCGCCCTTCAGGGTCTCAGCCAAAATGGTCGTTGTCAGTCTAGCTAATATTTGGTAGTTATGTATACTAGGGAAAAACAAAGCGTGAGAGTAGGAATGCTTCCATTTTTCTTCTTACCCACCCACCCACCCTTTTCTGGTAAGGAAGTGTAATGGTTTTCAATTCTCTTCTAAAATTCAAACTAGGATTCACGTGTTCTGGGTTCCGTAGTACCATAGGTTGTGTTGTGTGTGTGCGTGTGAATTCCTTGTCTATCTGTTGCATCCAAATGTTATCACTGTCTGCCTTTTGGTTATCAACTGTTGGTACATTCCATACCGACAGGCCTTTGTAAACCGACGCGATCTATTCTGATTCGTTGTATACCGATGCGATCTATCTTACTCTTTGTTATCCGACGTTATCTTGTTGGGGTGTTCTTTTTCGTAGTTTCCAATCTTTAGGTTCATCTTAAGAAGAAGGTGTTGGGATATGTATTTTACTAATTCATGTGCGGAGTAATGATTTGAGTGCGGGATGGAGTCGCGACCATACCACTACTTTTGTCATTTGCTTTTGTATATTGAACTACTAGAGTTACTAATCTTGATTCGTTAAGTGGTTTTGCGCATATAGTGGTATTTTAATGCCGAAATTTGTGGAAATTTTTCTTTGTTAGTTGTGTACCACACTCCTTGTTCAGTCGTGTGTGTTATGTTTAGTATCTTCTAGTTGCCTTCGACTTTGCTGATATTTTAATATCATCTCAGTGAATTGCATTCTTTAATCTTGATTAATTCCATTTTGGTACTATTTTGGATTATTATCATTCTCCATTATAGTACTGACTTGTGTTTTATATCAATCACGGGATGGCACCACCACGCCGTTCTGAGGAGGACATACCACCTGAACTCGGGGCTGCTTTGGCAAGTATTGCAAATGCTTTGGGCACTATGCAGCAGAACCAACAACGCTTCGAGGAAAGCGTGAGGAGGAATGAGTTTGTTCCGCTACCTCCACCTCCCAAGCGAGGAGACATCAAGAGTTTTCTCAAGTTCAACCCACGCCAATTTGAGGTGTCTGATCAGCCACTTGATGCGTATGATTGGCTTCGTGAAGTGTCAAGGTTGCTGATGACTGCGGATGTTCCCGAGCAAGAATGGGTCAAGTGTGCTACTCACCTTCTGAAGGGAGATGCAGCTCTCTGGTGGGAAAATTACCTCAAGGCAGATCTCTCTGGTTTTCAGCCTACTTGGGAGCGGTTCACTGCTGCTTTCAAAGAGCAATATCTGTCAGAAATTGTCATGGAAAGGATGAAGGAAGTGTTTCTCAACCTCAAGCAGGGCACTAACAATGTCAACACCTACATCAGAAACTTCATGAACCTGTCTCGTTATGGTGGCGATGAGATCTCTGATGACAAGAAGAAGCAAAAGAGGTTTCGGCAAGGCCTCAATGCTTCCATCAAATATGCAATCACTCATGCAAGGCCAGCATCTTTCCTGGAACTTCAACACACAGCTCTGCAGGAAGAAGCAAGTAGGCAAGTGTTTGTGGAGTCAAAGAAACACAGCCGTGATACAGCAAGCTCTTCTGCTATGACAGCTCCTTCTAAGCGTCGTGTCTGGGTTCCTAACACCCCACCGTCGCTCCCTGCTCCATCAAGACCTTCAAGCTACGCACCAAGGCCACCAAACTCCTTCACTGCGGCTCCCAGGGGCTACAACCACAACTACCCTGGAGCGCCTGGCGGAGTCCCTGGCTACGTTGCTCCATGTCCACCTGGTGCTTGCTATACTTGTGGAAACACTGGGCATCAGCACTGGAATTGTCCAATGAACAACAAAGCTCTTCCACCACCACCTCCAAGACCTGCGGCAAGTGCTCCTATGATTCGTGCACCTCCACCTCGGGCTCTCAACATCAACACTAAGCCGGGGTCTACGGTTGCTCGTTCAAACTGTGTCAACGCCGCTCAAGCTGAGCATGCACCTGGAGTTGTCATGGGTATGCTTCCTGTTAACTCAGTTCCTGCACGAGTTTTGTTTGATTCCGGTGCTTCGCATTCTTTTGTTTCTCACAAGTTTGCTCATGAGCAAGATCTGGCTATGGTTCCTTTATTGCATCGTCTTGTGGTACAATCTCCTGGGTCAAACATGAGGGCTGCTCATATCAGCCATGGCAATCAAATTGAGATTGGTGGCTCTTCGTTTCCGGCTTCCTTAATTATTCTGGGCAATTCTGATATTGATGTTATCTTGGGCATGGATTGGTTGACAGCAAATGCAGCTGTGATTGATTGTGCTGAACGTTCGGTTTCTCTGAAAATTCCTGAAGGCCATATAGTCTATTCTCCAAGTCTGACTCCTGCAATTCAGCTTTATTCTTTGGCGGCTCTGAATGATGATGCTATGGAAGGTATTCAGAGTGTGCCTGTAGTTTGTGAGTTTCCAGATGTTTTTCCTGAAGAGTTGCCAGGTATGCCTCCGGATCGTGAGGTTGAGTTTGTCATTGAACTTGAACCTGGTACTGCTCCTATTTCCAAGCGGCCTTATAAAATGGGTCCTGCTGAGTTGGCAGAAGTTAAGCGTCAGTTGGATGAACAAGAGAAGTTGGGTTTCATTCAGCACAGTACTTCTTCTTGGGGTAGTCCAACCATCTTTGTGAAGAAGCGAGACAAGACTGATAGACTTTGTGTTGACTATCGGGCACTCAATGCTAAAACAATCAAGAATAAATATCCCCTTCCGCGGATTATTGATCTCTTCGATCAGCTAGCTGGAGCTGTGGTATTCTCTAACCTTGATTTGAGAAGTGGTTACCATCAAATCAAGATTCGCAAGGAAGATGTTCCCAAAACAGCTTTCACCACCCGTTATGGCCTGTATGTGTACACGGTCATGTCTTTCGGTCTCACCAATGCACCTGCCACCTTCTTGAGGCTTATGAACTCGGTTTTCATGGAGTATCTTGATAAGTTCATTGTGGTCTATCTGGATGACATTCTAGTCTATTCTATGTCTAAGGAAGAACATGAAGAACACCTTCGGTGTGTCCTAAACAAGCTTTGTGAGAACCGCCTGTATGCAAAGTTCTCCAAGTGTGAATTTTGGCTACCTCAAGTCACCTACCTTGGTCACGTCATCTCCGCCAAGGGCATTGCCGTCAATCCAGAAACTATTAAGACAATTATGGACTGGCTTCCACCAATAAATGTCAAAGAAGTCCGAAGTTTCCTTGGTTTGGCCAGTTACTGTCGTCGATTCGTTCAAAACTTCTCAAAGATTGCGAAGCCTCTTACCGATCTCCTCAAGAAAGGAAAGAAATATCTTTGGACTCCTGCATGTCAAGCAAGCTTTGAAACACTCAAAGAGAAGCTCACTTCCACACCAGTCTTGGTTCCTCCAGATACATCAAAGCCTTTCCATATTTTCTGTGATGCTTCATTGCAAGGATTGGGTTAGGTCCTTATGCAAGAAAAGCAAGTTGTTGCTTATGCCTCTCGACAGTTGAAGACGCATGAGATCAACTATCCTACACATGACCTCGAACTCGCAGCAGTTGTCTTTGCTTTGAAAGTATGGAGGCATTACTTGCTTGGCAACCGTTTTGAGATCTTTTCTGATCACAAGAGTCTGAAGTATATCTTCACACAGCCTGATCTCAACCTTCGTCAGAGGAGGTGGATTGAAACAATCAATGATTTCGATTTGACCATCAACTACACCCCGGGAAAAGCTAATGTCATGGCATATGCTCTCAGCCGAAAAGCTTATGTCAACAACCTCATGGTGGAAGAACAACAGCCTCTCTTGTGCGAGGAATTCCGCAAGCTCAACCTTGAAATTGTGGATCAAGGTTATCTTCTAAACCTTCTAGCAACACCTCTTTTGGAAGCAAAGGTCTGTTCCATTCAGCTTGGGGATCCTTACACTAAAAAGATCATCTCCAACATTCAACTTCCGAAGTATGAGTCTTTCCACGTAGATGACCAAGGCACTATTTTCTTTGAACACCGGATGTTTGTTCCGAACTACCCGGGTTTAAGAGAGCAAGTTCTCAAGGAGGCGCATGATTTTGTTCTTTCTATCCACCCTGGAAGCACTAAGATGTACATGGACTTGAAAACACAATATTGGTGGCCTGGTTTGAAACGATATTGTGCCAAGTATGTCTCGGAGTGCGATGTTTGTCGCCGAGTTAAAGCTGTTCATCAGAAACCTTCCGGTCTTCTACAGCCATTGAAGCCTCCGGAATGGAAATGGGAGAAAGTAGAGATGGACTTCATCACTGGTTTTCCAAGGTCGCAGAAAGGCAACAATGCAATTTTTGTTGTCATTGACAGGCTTTCCAAAGTAGCTCACTTCTTTCCAGTAAAGGAAACAATTTCTGCAATTCAGTTGGCTGAGCTCTATATCAACAGAATTGTCTCTCTGTATGGAGTTCCTCTTGAGATCAGTTCAGACCGTGGAAGCATCTTCACTTCCAAGTTCTGGGGAAGTTTCCAAAATGCTTTGGGAACAAAGTTAAACTTCAGCACAGCTTACCACCCTCAGTCGCAAGGACAAGTCGAAAGGATCAATCAGATTCTCGAAGATATGCTCCGTGCTTGCGTTATCTCTTTCGTCATGAAGTGGGAAGAATGTCTTCCTTATGCTGAATTCTCTTACAACAACAGCTTCCAGAAAAGTCTAAAGATGGCACCATTTGAGGCTCTCTATGGTCGCAAATGCAGAACTCCGATTGGTTGGTCAGGCGCAGGTGAAAGAATATTGTTTGGCCCCGATATTGTAACTCAAGCGGAGGAGAAAGTTCACATCATTCTTGAAAATCTGAAGATTGCTCAAAGTCGCCAGAAGAGCAATTATGATAGGAAGCACACGGATATGGAGTATGTCCCTGGTGATCTCGTTTACCTTCGTGTCACTCCCATGAGGGGCACGCACCATTTTGGTATCAAAGGAAAGCTGGCTCCTAGATACATCGGTCCCTTCAAAATTCGTGGAAGAAGAGGAGAAGTTGCTTATGCTCTCGAGCTCCCTGAACAACTCAAAGTCCATGATGTTTTTCACATCTCTCAACTCAAGAAGTGCTTCAAGGATCCCGGCAGGACCGTGGACCATGAACTCATTAATCTCCAAGAAGATCTGTCTTATCAAGAACACCCCACAAAAATTCTTGAACTCGCAGAAAGAAGGACTCGCAACAAGTCCATCAAGTTCTGCAAGGTCCAGTGGTCGCACCATTCCGTTGATGAAGCCACCTGGGAACATGAAGATGAGCTCCGTGCCAAGTATCCTACCCTCTTTGAGTCTTCTTCTTCCTAAAATCTCAGGGCGAGATTCCTGTTTAGTGGGGGAGAGTTGTAGCATCCCAATTGTTTAACAATTGTAATGCTACTTGTCCTAGTAAGATATTGGCTACTTCATATATATTATTATTGCATCATAATTATATCATGCTCATGTCATCATGCCACCTTGCATTTGAGCATCATATAAATCCCTTTTTCTTTTGGTTCTTCTATCATATGCATTATTAATTGTATTTGCCTCTTGATATTGTATTTGGTTATTGATATATTGTTCAATGCCCAAGATGAGTTGGGGGCATATCTTTTATTTCAATTCCATCACCTTTCTTTTCCACCACTTTATAACTCGACCATCCTACTAGACCATGAGCTTGTGTGTCTTTATTTTTGTTTTATCTAGCTCATGGGAAATAGGGTGGGTCTAATCCTACTTATCCTTTGCTTGGCCTTTATTCCACTTATGGGAAATGCATGAGAATAATGCCATAATAGTATTATTGTTTTCAAAAAATAAATCATGGCATTATTATTTTGCATGGGCCATGCACAATTCTTCACCACATTTTACTCCTTTGGTGTTTCTTTTGGTTTAATGGAAACTATCTTGGGAAAACCATCTCCTACCATTCCACCTCTCCATAGTCTCAACCATATCTCTTTATTTTATTTATTTTTCTTCAAGCATGATCATATGTGACTTTTTCCACCTAATTCTTTTCTTCCTCTTTCTTTCTTGTTTCTCTTCCACATTAGCTCATGCAAGATCAAGTCCTATGGTTCTTCTTGGTATGGCCTCTTAAACAAAATTAAAATATAAATACCTAAAACCACCTAACCTAGCTATTTTCTCTCTCTCTCTCTCTCTCTCTCTCTAATTTCTCCTAACCCTAATTCTACTAAACCCTAACTTTCTCCCATCTCTCTCACTTACTCTCCCTCTCTCTCTAACCTACTGAGCAACACCCCAGCTACCTACCCCAAACCTAGACAAAACCCTAACCCGAGCCATGCCCCATCTAACCCTAGCCGAGCTACCCCTCCCTCTCTTCTCTCTTCCTGACCCGAGGGCCCCCCTCCAGCCGAGCCCTCCCTGCCTGTCCCTCTCTCCCGGCCCTGGTCCACCTGCAACCCCAGGTCGAGCCCCAGCCCGGCCGAGCACGTGCTCGAGGAACAAAAGGAGAGAAAGATGGCACCGAGGCCACCTTTATCTCTGCCGTGCCCCACCTGCCTTCCTCCTCTCTCCCTTTCGTTTTCCCTCACCCACAGGCCTCTCTGGCCTCTCCCAGATCTACCCGAGCCGCCCCTTTCTTCTCCTTCTTCCTCTCCGACCACCACACCCGACGCCGGTCGCCGCCAGCACCACCTCCTCCTCGACGCTCCAGCCGGCGTGCTTGTCGTGGAGGTGGCCTGGGAGTCCGAGAGGGCGGCCCTACTGCTACCCGTACTCGCCGACGTGGACGAGAAGTCCATCACCGACGGATCCTGCGCCTCGCCGTTTGAAACCCTAACTCCGAGGAGCGTCAGCGTCCTCGCCGCTCTGGTGCCTCTCCGCCTGATCCGACAGCACCAGCCATCCCGCGGTGAGCCCCTCTCTCTCCCTGACATGCTCCGCCTCACCGTACCACCCTAGCGCCGCCGTTGATTTTGTCGAGCGCTCTCAGTGCGCGCCGCTCGCCGGCATCTGCAGCCTCCCCGCGCCGCGCCACACCCTATCTAAGCCCCAGACCCTTCCCTGTCAACTCCCCTCGCCCTACCGCACTGGTTAGCCCCCTCAGCGCGCACACCCGCGACCCGGGATCGAATCCCCGCTCCGCGCCGCGCGCACACTGGCCGCCAGAACGTGGAGACGAAGAACAGTACCGGGTTGTGGTAAATTTGCATTTAGCCCCCCCTTTTATTCCGCTCGCAACACCCGCTCCTAGCGACCCCACCAGTCAGCCGCGCTAGTACTTTTGCAAGAAAGCCCCTCTGCTTTTTCCGGCTTAACCCGCGCTCCAGCCCCAGTCCCACCTGTCAGCCCCTGCCTTCCTCACCGCTGACATGCGGGCCTGCGCCAGTTGGCCCACCCCGCAGTCTCAGTGGCTAGCCCGAGACGCGATGACAAAAATATTCCCCGCGCATGGCCCAGCCAGTGCAAAGGCCCACCCGTCAGTGACTCTGGCTGGATCTGACTGAGTAGGAAAAGTATTTCTGGCTGTCTGTTTTTAATTAAATCTTTTTCAAATTGATTTAAATTCAAATTCAATTCAGATTCAAATAATTTATAAAATACAAATCCAAATAATGCATATAATATATGTTTTGGAATCAGAAAAATGTGAGGAATTCAAATATGCCCTTCAAAATATGTTTTGAACACTTTAAATTTTCGAGATGATTAAAATTACATAAAATGCCCTTTTCCTTATTTAATTAATAACTTTTGTTTTATAACTCCAAATTTGACAAATAATATGTCTAAATCGATCAGCGTGACGAGCCCGTTCTATCTATGCAGTCCTTGTTCTGAGTTGAAGCATGCATCATGTCATTCTTACAAATCTGAACTGTTTATGACAATAAAACTTGGTTCAATAAATAATAAAATGCTTTAATTCTTGTACCCACAACTCACCTTTGCCATGCTACTTTAATGCCATGCAAATTGTGCATCATTCATCATGGCATGCTTGTTTGCTTGTCGCATTTTAATTCATATGCTTGTGCACTTTATTTATTTTGGCCTTGTTTGTTTGGTTCTTTTTCGAATAGACGCCCAGCAGGAGAATTACCAGGAATCACAGGAGTACTACCCAGATCCATCTCTCGCTTCAACTGAGCTGCCAGGAAAGCACTACCACATGCTTGCATACATACAGTACCTATTGCCTCTATCTTATTCTTGCATCATCGAGTCGCGATTGCATTAAATTGAATCCCAAGTACTGCATAGCCTTTATTTTTAAACCCCACTGAAGCTTGTTCCTCCATCCCATGAGCCATTACTACAGGAGTTGTTTGAGCCATGTGAGTCGTAGAAAAGCATGTGTAGGGTATGTGAGTGTCTGATGAATAACGAGGTATCTAAACAACATAACCTGAGTCGTAATGGGATAACTAATGAAAGAGGCATCGGTGAGCAATATCTGCTATTTGGTTTTTCATGATCACTTGTGTCCCGTAGGACCCTGAGTACTTGATTCCTGTTCCTTGACTATTCGCACTATCCACATCCGGGAGGCCTTATGGACCCCCCTGAGCCAGAGCTTGATTCATTCTTATTTCTTGGGGCTACAATTAGTTTGGAGCTTTATTACTATCCTGTACGTATGCCATGCTACTGCTTTATTTAAGATTGTGCGTGGAGCACCTGTACTGTTTTGGATCGTGACACGTTTACGCTGTATCGACAAGCCCGGTCACATTTTCAGGTTCCCAGTCGTTTACCGCCGTCCACACAAACCTTGGGTCCGTCTCGGAGCCGGCCAACTGCGTTGTGGGTAGCTTAATGGGGTGGCCCCTGAAATATTTCTGAATCCTGTGATTGCTTTGTCGTGAATGCCTGGTTGGGTTTTGATTTGGTTTTTCCGAGGTTGATCGAGTGTGTGTTGCTATTCGTGCACCCCTGCAGGGTAAATCTTTCTGAAAGCCGTGTCGGCGGTTATGGACGACTTGGAGCACAGTTTCTCGATCATAGACAAGTATAACTAAAGTACCGCTTTTAATTTGACTAAGTACTTGACTAGTAAATAGTGCAATACTCATGGAATGGTAAAGAAAACTGCCAACGGATGATGGGGGTTGTTCGTCCGCTTCCTCGTTGGTAAGCGAGGAGGACGATGGATCTGTTAATTATACTGTTATAACTGTTGTTCTTAATTCACGGACTTCCGTCTATCATTGGTTAGGCGGAAGGTTAGCGAGTATCTGTAGAATTGTAGGTATTATCTTTTGCTGCAATTGCGTCACCCCAGGTTGTGTCCCCTTTAGCGGCATAAAGACTTGCTGAGTACCCCTAGGGTCTCACACGATAAATTGTTTGATTCAGATGAACAGGTGTACTCGCAAGATGGATACTGGGTGGAAGAACAGATGATGTTGGCAACGATCATTCGGTGTAGAGATTCTAGGAACGGGGATCGGTGTGCTCTGTGGGCGGGATGTGTTTATTTATGGGGCATCTTATGCCGATTTGCTTCTTATCCGTACTCGGATCTTGTTTTCCGCTTCCGCCTGATACTCTGATGTGTGATGTATGAGGAGCTATCCTAAATTATTATATCTATCTAGGACATTTGGATCTTGACGTATGGCGTTGCAATATTTCTATTTCTCTTAGATGGAATGGCTCTAAGGACTGTTGTATGTGGCTTGCATACATACTCATTTGTGTATGTAGTTGATCCCTTCGCCTGCCGATTACGCAGCTCATTCTTATCCCATTGTCTGGAAGTGGTTAGGACAGCCGAAAGGTCTACCGTGAGTGGCCCTCGGCCCCACCGTACTATTTTAACCACTTTCGTTCATCCAGGCATTAACTAAGAGCGTAATTCACCGAGGTAGTTACAACAAAGTAGTTTGGGGCTTTATTACTATCCTGTACTTATGCCATGCTTTACCGATTTATTTAAGATTGTGCGTGGAGCACCTGTACTGTTTTGGATCGTGCCACGTTTTCGCGGTATCGACAAGCCTAGTCACACTTTCGGGTTCCCAGTCGTTTACAGCCGTCGTCACAAACCCTGGGTCTGTTCCGGAGCCGGCCAACTTCGTTCCGCGTAGCTTAGTGGGGTGGCCCCCTGAAATATTTTATGAATCCTGTGATTGCTTTTCCGTGAAAGCCTCGTTGGGTTTTGATTTGGTTTTTCCGAGGTCGATCGTGTGTGTGTTGCTAGTTATGCACCCCTGCAGGGTAAATCTTTCTGAAAGCCGTGTCCGCGGTTATGGACGACTTGGAGCACAGTTTCTCGATCATAGACAAGTATAACTAAAGTACCGTCTTTAATTTGACTAAATATCTGACTAGTAAATAGTGCAATATTCATGGAATGATTAATAAAACTGCCAACGGATGGGTTGTTCGTCCGCTTTCTTGTTGCAAAGCGAGAAGGAGGATGGATCTGTCACTTTATACTGTGATAACTGTTGTTTCTAATTAACAGACATCCGTCTATCATTGGTTAGGCGGATGGTTAGCGAGTATTTATAGGCTTGTTAGTTATTATCTTTTGCTGCAATTGCGTCACCCTAGGTATATGTCCTCTTTAGAGGCATAAAGACTTGCTGAGTACCCCTAGGGTCTCACACGATAAATTGTTTGATTCAGATGAACAGGCGTATTCGCAAGATGGATACTGGGTGGAGGAGACAGATGATGTTGGCAACGATCGCTCGGTGTTGAGATTCCGGGGATGGGGATCCGTGAGATCTGTGGGCGGGATGTGCTTATTTATGTGGTATCTTATGCCGATTTGCTTCTTATCTGTACTCGGATCTTGTTTCCCGCTTCCGCTTGATACTCTGTTGATTGATGTATGAGGAGCTATCCTACACTATTATCTCTATCTAGGATATTTGGATCTTGCCGTATGGCGTCGCAAAATTTCTATTTCTTTTAGATGGTATGGCTCTGAGAACTGTTGTAAGGTAGCTTGCATACATACTCACTTGTGTGTGTATTTGATCTCTTCGCCTGTTGCCTACGCCGCTCGCTCTTGTCCCGATGTTCTTGGAATTGGTTAGGGTGGCCGACGGGCCTAAACGTGGGTGGCCCTGGCCCTCCGCTGTAAAACCCTTAACCACTTTTGGTTCATCCAGGCTTGAACTTAGAGCGTAGGGTCCGAGGTTGTTACAATGATCCAGTCTTAATACAAATAAAGAAGTGGAAAATAAACATACTAAGGGCTCCATCTGTAGAGTCACATGCAATGCTGACGATGGGAGATGATCCTAGTTGTCGTAGACCTCCTGCTGTCCATCATCCTGGTAGTCCTCCTCATAGTCTGGCCACGGGAATAGCCAGGGACCAAGCCATAAGTACTCTTTAAGTACTCGCAAACTATCACTAACAAGTAAGGTAGTTCTAGTAGGAATCTTAAGCTCTAGGTTTATTTGAAAAAAGCCAGGTTTATATCAAACTGAGTTTAGAAGTAATGAAAAATAATTTAATGTTCTACAACACTTAAGTGGGAACCTACTTTTTATGTGCACAATCCTGTTGTGGTCAAGTCAAAGTCATAGTTCAATTCACGAGTCATTTTGAAAACATCTGAAGACGGAACAGTATGGCAACTACAACTGTCCATGACCGCGGATGCGGCTATTCGTATAGTTTTACACTCTGCAGAGGTGGTACACTTTCACCACAAAATTCGATACATCTGTTAGGGATAACCCTGAATCAATCATACTTAGTATGCGGATAATCAATCATAACCTTTCAATTACACACCCTAGTATAGTCAGCTCCCCTATGAGCTTGGCCTCCCAGCCATGGCCATCTGCCATCCTGGGCACTGCATAGGTGGACATTCACACGAGGTAGCCTCAGCGCAACCTCTTCTGAAGCGGAACCCATACTAAGGCAGATAAACTTCTAGTTAAGCCCTACCCAATTCAGGTATTGTGGTTTTACGGTAAAATTGGAAGGGTATCACATCCGAACCCAACCATTAGTTTTTATAAAGGGGCAAGGCTCATGCCTCAAAATTTTCATGATCAAACCATTGTGTTTCTCAACACATGTCAAAACATCTCAATAAAATGAAACATCATTCCAAGATTTTCATAATCATTTTCACCAAGTATTCCCAACTAAGGTGATCAACTTTTATGCTTAGCACTAGCCACTAAAGTTGAGGGTATTCACTTAGGAGGGGTGCTAATCAAGTATAACTATCCAACTCTAGTGTTATGCATTTTGATGACATCTAAGTATAACTACTTAGGCCTAGTTTTATACTCTTTGTGGTATCTATCCTCTTTGTGTTATGCATTTTGATGACATCTAAGTACATCGAAGCATAGGTTATCTTGCACAATTCTAGCTTGCAAGTGTTAGCTTGCCTTGAGTAGTGTAGTGGTTGAAGTTCTCCTCTTCTTCTTCATGGTACTCCTCCTCGTATCCCGGGTCGGTACTAGCGTCTATAAATGAATACGGGGTACACAATCACCAAACAATACATACTATTTCTACTTAGCACACTAAGGTTCACACTTGATGATCTAGCATCATCACATGAAATAAAGACCTAGTCTTGTTTATCTTATTTTGGGAAAAGTAATTTCTACTCATTGATAATACTTAAGATTTAATATTCTCCAATTAAAATATGGTATCATGTTGACATATGTCATCACCACATATTCTAATACTTGGGAATGTGATTTAAAGTGTTGGTCATATTTTACAAAGTTTAAAATTATTATTTTACACAATTAAAGTGACTAGAAATGCCCATATAGCATTCTTTAGATATTAGTCCTAGATCACTGCATGTAAACCTAATTATTTTTACATATTCAGGTAGATCTTGTCAAATTTGAATTTTGAGAGTTGGAATCAACTCAAAAGAATTTATGGTTGATTTTTGAAAAATGTTTGAAGTGGCAAAAGCTTCTGTACTGTTATTTTTGGTATAGGTACTCTATAAATTCAAATCGTTTGAATCCAACGTTCTTGGATAGATATTTTGAATACCTTTCTAACAAAATTGGAATCATGGAATTTGGTTTAGTGAATCTCTTTCAATTGATTTTTTAGTATACTGCTAGAATCTGGTTTTAACTAAAATGGAAAATAACTATTTGAATTCACAGGCCTGCGCGGGAAACCTACTGGGCCGTCCCAATCTGCACAGTGCGACGCAGAGGGCTACTGACAGAACGTCCCCACTAGTCAGCGACTATATTAACCCGAAACGGTATCTTTCAATGTAGGCCCTACGATTAGAAAGCGATCCAATGGCTGAGGTTCATTGTCGACGACGAACAGCTCTAGCGAGGTCTCAAACCTAACGCGGCGGTGGGGGTCGTCTGAGGCTCACCAAGGCTCTAGCTAGGGTTAGCGATGGGGGTGAACGATGTTGTCAATGACGGCGGTTCGAACGGTGGTCGCGGTAGCTCCTTGGGTGGCTCCAATCTACGCCTCCTCTTCTGCTCTGCAGCGGTGGTCTCCGGCCAAATTCCGGCAATGCGATGCTCGCCTTGCTCCACGGAATTTTGTGGGAGGCTCAGTGAGGAGTGGGGAGTGTGAGGGCGTGGTGAATTGAGGCAAAGGGGGCCTCTATTTATACATCAATGAAGGGACCTGGCGGCATGGGCTCGGGCTCGTCAGTGATGACGATACAGGTGGCTAGCGGCATGGCTGAGGGTAGGGGCGACGCTTTGCTCCCTAGAGGTCATCACGGTCTTAATGGCACTACACGGGGCGGTCTGGAACGGTCGGGCACAAGCGATGCTCTACGCAAAACTGGCGGTGTTCGAGATGGCGCATAGGGGCTACGGGTCACGCGGAAGCGAACGGGGATGTCTAGGTGCTAGCAGGTGTTATGGCGCATCCGTGCACACGACGTGAGGGCGAGGCGTGGCGTGGGCGAGCTGGTCAGCTGCGGCGCTCTGGCGTGCTCTCGGCACGGCGCAAAGACATTTGGCGCAACGTTGCTAGGGTGGTCCAGGGCCTGGCTGTGATCGAGGGCTAGATAGGGGGTGGCGATGGAGGGTCCCCTGTCTCCTGGTCATCATGGGAGAGGGCGGCGTGGTCCGTGGTGCTCTGTCCATGGTCGGCTGGTGAGGCTGGCTTTGGGTGGCGCTTCACTAGCGCAACGGCAAAGTGGGGGTGCGTGTCTGGTGCTGCTAGACACTAGGGGAGACATGGGGACTGAAATGGGTGCAAATGGTTGTGTGATCACTGCTCCAAACAGTGAAGTTAGGCAGGGTTTGGTGAGTTGGTTTGTCACATGCTTGAGTGTGTAAGGTTGCTTGGAAAAGTCAAGTGGATTTGGTTTGACTGGTTTTTTGCAAAATGGTGATTTTAGTACATACACTTGATTCAATTTTGAATTGTCCTTTAAATATATTTTAAAATAGTTTCTGTGAGTTTGCAAAGCGGGCTTGGATTCACTTTTACTTGGTCTAGCAAGGGGTGAAAAGAATTGGAAATGTTTCTATTAGAAAATCTTTACTAGGAACACTCAAAGTAGTCTAGTGGTTCATTTTTGTCGTGGAAATGGCCACGGCAGACGCCGCCATAGGAGGCGATTGAGAGTTTCGTGAGGAAGAGTTGGCGGCCATCTGCGGTGCGAGATGGAGGCAGGTGCACAAGGGTTTACCCAGATTCAGCCCCCGGAGGGTAAAGACCTACTCCTGCTAGGTTAGATTATGAGAGAGCGAGTTACAAGGGTGGCGAGCTCGGCGGCTGGGCGGCGAGTCGCTCGAGGGGGTGTATGATGGAACATAAGTCTCTACGATACCCTAGGGAGGTTTATATATGAAGCACCTCCCCGGGTTTGCAAGTTGTCTCCGAACAAGATAAGGATCCGGGAGCCTTTGACCTAATCCGACTGGGCTTCTGCTACGCTCCTGGGCTTCCAGTCGCCAGTCGATGGGCCTCTTCCTTCCTCGAAGCCCAGTCGCTGTCCTTCAGCGTACTCGCTGGCCTTCCGGCCCACTCGAAACCTACTGCTGAGCATACCCCCTTAGGCATATCCCCATCAGTAGTCCCCGAGGCCATTGTTGATGTAGGCGTAGGCTTTCTTTGGTGTTTGAAGTAGGCGAGCCCAATTTGGGAAACCAGTCGAATCGGCAATGGACTCTATTAATGTTGGGGAGAATTTCTCCACGGCTCCACTCGTCACTTTAATGAACATCATCATTGCCCAGTCGTCGTTTCGGCGAGAAGAGAGATTGGCGGGTAACCTTTCCCATATAAGGGGAGTGATGGATCTGCTTCGCAATCCTGCTTCGCATTCTTCATCCTTCCTCATTTGCTCTTCCTACTCGCCCCCGACCTATTCTCCTCGCATTGCGCAATTCCGCTTCCCACTCAATGGCGCCTCCCAAAGGCTCGTGGGGAAAATCCAAGTGCTCCATGGCCCAGTTGAAATCCTTCGAGGACGCCGGGGTGCTTCGCAAGGGGAATTGGCGAGTTGCCCCTTCTTCTGAGACCGAGCCGAAGCCGCGACCCGGCGAATTCATCTGTTTCACCAGCCATCTTGAGAGGGGCTTAGGGTTCCCCACTTCGCTCTTCTTTCGCCGCTTCTGCGCATACTACGCGATCAAGCCCTCGGATCTTGGTCTGCATAGCATCGAGCAGCTGGCGATCTTCGTCGACTTCTGCGAGTGTTATCTCGGCTGCAGGCCTTACTTCCCGCTATGGCTAGAGCTCTTCCATGGCCGCATCAGGTGCGAGGCGTCCAGCGGCTTGATGCTGGCCGCAGGAGGGGTCACCCTCCAGTTGAAGCCGAAGGCCAACTTCGTCAAGCTTCTCCTGACGAAGAAGGCCGCCAGCGAGTGGAAGGAAAGCTGGTCCTACGTCAAGGAAGCCACTCCCTCCGGCGAGGTTTCCCTCCCTGAATTCGTTACCGAGAGGAGCGAGCCCCGCCGACAGGCAGCAAAGAAGCTCCCTGAAGATCAGCGGATGGCCGTCGCGGAGATGATGGATCAGATCCAGAAGCTGAAGGACCAGGGGTTGATTCCGATCAACCTCTACAATTGCTGGCTTGGGCGGCGCCTGGTTCCGCTGGCGGCTCGTCCACGCTGGATGTACGAGTACAGCGGGAAGCTTGATCCATCTCGCACCAGCACGGAGTCGTGGGAAGCCGAAGACTACAAGGCCGCCCTGAAGAAGATCACCGACGCGGAGTTCACGGGCATGGCGGTCGGAGTCGCCCCGTATACTCCCGTGAAGAATGAAGCCCCTACAGTAAGTCTTCTTTCCAATCGCTCCGTTCGTATTCCAATTTCGTTCTTTTCGCTCGTCGTGTTTCTGACTCGCAATGGTTCTTAGCTTTTTTAGGTATTGGAGGGTTGGCTCCCTCCGCTCGATGAAGAAGTCCTCCAGGGGCTGGAGGAAGATTCCGACGGGAATCCTTCCGATAGCGACGGGGAAGACGAAGAGGTCGCTCCCCCAGTGCCTGTGGCTCGCAAGACCCGAATGCAGAAGCAGCGAGAGGTCGAAGTGAGCCGCAGCCTGGACGAGTTGGAAGAAGGCGACGACGTCGCATAGGAGCAGACGTCCCGACGCGCCGCCACGCCTTCGAAGCCCCCACGCCGGCCCCGGTCGCCGGCGAAGAGGCCTGCATCGCCAGTCAGGTCGTCAGTGGTGTTTGGGTCGGAAGATGACTCCGACGGCGAAGGTTCTCCTGAAGTCTCGCACAAGGTCCCGAGGGCTGCAATCCCGACGAAGGGGTTGGAGGGCGTGGACGCGGAGGTGGTGGTAGAGGCGCCCCTTGCTTCGATCGCGCGATCGACCTCAGTGGTCCCATGCCAAGAAGCCACCAACGTGGTGCCGCCCAAGTCGCCATTGCCGTCGGAGGCAGCGGCATCAGAGCCAGAGATCCCGGCGACTGCGGCTTCATCGTCAAGGAAAGCCATCGGTTTCATGGGCTTCAGACGTATTCGAGCGGGGGCTTAGTCGCAAGCTTGGTCCCGAGTTGGACAAGCCTGCCGATATCCGTACCAGTCTTCACGTTCTTCTAGTCGCCAAGTAAGTTTACACTTCCCTATCCCACTATGCTTTGCATCTTTCGTGTCGTGGTTGCGCTGATTAGAAGGGTTCGTGCAGGTCGAGGGCTAAGAAGATTGGGCGCCCTTCGGTGGCCAAGATTCCCCCGGCCACTGTCGTGGGAGAAGGTGATCTCCTTAGGAAGAGCAAGGCCTCCGAGGATGTCGTGACTGCTGACGTCGCGAAGAAACAGAAGGGCGGTACTGACGACGCCACGACCGGGGGGAGCGCCACGGAGCCAGTTGCTGCGTCGCTCGTCGAAGAGGGGGCGGCGACGCGATCGGAGCCAGCGCCGGCTGCATCCGCGCTGGAGGTGCCGGCCCCGGCGGTCAGCGCCCCTGCCAGGGCGTCGGCGTCATTCCCTCGCTTTATGGCGAGGGGTTTTCCAGGAAGTGCAGACGCGAAATCTCCGCAGTTCCCGGAAATCGTGGACGTGGAGATTGAGGCCCGCCGCGGGCGCACCTCCTTCACGGTCCCGTCGACTGACACTACTGAACTTCACAAGATGCTCGGCGCTGCCATTCAGGTATGTCCAGTCCCTAAATTCCTAGTCACTGAATTTCAGCGGTTGGGAATTGTCTTTATCTTCCTGTATTCTCCAGTCCCCGAGTGCCTAGTCGCTGAATCGCAGCGATTGGGAACTATTCTTTCTTTTTCCTTCCTTCTCCAGTCCCCGAGTTCCTAGTCGCTGAATTTCAGCGACTGGGAACTGGTCTTGTTTTTTATTCCTTCTCCAGCCCCCGAGTTCCTGGTTGCTGAATTTCAGCGACTTGGAACTGGTGATAATTTTCCTCCCGATGCTTAGCTGGTCTTGTTGTTTTGCAGGGGTTGCAGCGGGAGTCGACTGATCGGCAGGCTTTGCGAGAGCGCCTGGAGCGTGACTTGCGCGAGGCGCAGGAGGTTAACCGGCAGCTTCAGGAGAGGATCGGTGAGTGTTTGGTGTTTGTTCTTCTTTGCTTGTTGTGAGCTGATTTTTATGCGATACTTTAACATCTCCACTTGCAGACGGTTTCTCGGCTGAGGTCTCCAAGGCCCGTGAGGGGTATGTCCCACTCGCGGAGCTGGACGCGGCGAATGAGCGAGTGGCCTTCTTGGTCAAGGAGTTGGAGGATGCTAAGGCGGCCTCAATTTCTTCGGAAGAACGGGCGAAGGCTGCCGTTGCTGCCGCTGAAGAGGAACGCAAAGCCGCGGACTCCATCATCGTGGGACTGCATAAAGACTAGGCCGCCTTGGAGAAGCAAGTCAAGGAGAGTTGCCGTAAGCTGCTTGGTGAGTTTCTGTCATTGCTTTAGCCTTTTGTCCGGTCCCCTCTTTGGGGGTTTCATTGTTTCACTGATACCTGACTTTGCAGCTGTGGTAGGCCAAAGCGACCCGGTGGTGCAGACTTATACTGCTTCGTAGTGCGTAACTGCCGTGGTGAATGCGTCCACAGCTTCGGTGTTGTGTGTCCAGGTGGCTCTCCAAGGCATGTCTCCCACCGAAGTCATCCCTGGGGGGCTCACGGAGGTGTGGCGCTATCTGGAGGAGGTGCCCGTGGTTGTGGACTGGATGACGCACTCGGCGTTCAGACGCGGGGCTGCCACGGCGTTGAGCTTGGGTCTCGCGCATTTCCCCGACGACTTCGACCTTTACGATGTCACGAGTGGCTATCCCTCGGCGACTGGCACGGTGGAGATGTTGGAGGTGCTGAAGCTTACCGCGAAGGCCGCTCCTTATGCTGATCGTGTCTTGGCGATGGGGGATCTGCTGCCATACCAGGAGACGGTGTTAGCGCCTGGCGACCCCAAGCCGGAGCACCGCGACATGAAGTCGGAGCAGCCCTTCCGGTCGTCATTGGCGAGGTCGCGTACCACGTATCCGACGAACCCGTGGCAGCCCTTTGTGCACGTCAGGGGTGGTGGTGCTTCTTCTTCGTCAGGGCCTGTGTAATGAGCAAATGTAGAATTTGTAATGGATGCCAGGTGGCGAACATTTGTATGATTTTTGTGACCCATGCCGCAGGGACTTGGTCGGCTTGTGTTTTATTAAAGCAGTGTTTTGTTCAACAATTTGAGCGAGTCCCCGAGCGCGTCCACTCTTTAATGGGGTATAACTCGACTATGTATTTCTATGTGTTTGCCTTGTTTTTGCGTTTGTTTTTGCTCTCGCGTCTCCTGAACGGCGAGTCCCCGAGTGCGGGTGAGGTTCGTTTGTGAATGATTCCCTGAGCATTGTGCTAGACCATATTGGTCGTGATCCAGTTGCAGGTTACGGATGCGTTGTTTGTAACGCATCTCCTCCCCTGGCCCGGAGAGCCAGTCGCTTGGCGAGCCCTAGGCAGCACTCTTACTGGGTGTGTTCCCGAGCCGCGTGGGGTCCCCGTTTTGCGGAGTCCCCGTGCGTGGTACTTAACCGTTCGAGTCGCTTTGCGCGAGGGTGGGAGGGGGGGCAGGTCGCTGTGAGAAGCGTGTGTCAGATGTCTTGGCCCGGCGGGCGAGTCGGGCTAGGCGACTCCAATGGGAGGGGGGGGCAGGTCCCCGTGCATTTTTCGTGGACGACCCAAGGCCCGGATTTTTCCGGTGCCCTTTTGCCGCACTACTTGGCCGTGCCGGTCACTCGACCAGAGGTTGACTTCCGTAGGTAGCATATTGCTAGTATTTACGAGTGCGAGTGGCACAAGAATATGGCGAGTGGGCGCAATTTGTGTGATCCGAATGAATTCCATTATATATGCCGATGGAGTACAGTGTGAGGTTCTAAGTATAGAACTTTCTGAGGAGGTTTATATTCCATGGCCTCCCGACCTCCAGTTGGTCGTCACCCCGTATGTCGATGAGGTAGTAAGCGTCGTTGCCAAGGACTCGGCCTATGGCGAATGGCCCCTCCCATTTGGGGGATAGCTTGTGCATGCCCTTTTTATCTTGGACCAGTCGTAGGACCAGGTCGCCTTCCTGGAAGGTGCGAGTGCGCACTTGGCGGCTGTGATAGCGGCGAAGTCCCTGCTGGTATATGGCGGTGCGGGAGCGAGCCAGGTCACGTGCTTCGTCGAGTTGATCAACGCTGTCTTGGCGGGCGGTTTTGTTGGCCGCCTCGACGTAGTTGGTGACTCGAGGGGAGTCGTGCTCCAGGTCTGTTGGCATTACGGCTTCGGTGCCGTACACCATGAAGAAAGGCGTCAATCCTGTTGATCGGTTGACGGAGGTGCGGATCCCCCATATCACAGAGGGGAGCTCGTCGACCCAGCATCCTGGGGTGCGCTCGAGGGGCACCTGTAGTCGCGCTTGAGACCATGGAGGACGCTCTGGTTGGCGCGTTCTGCTTGGCCGTTTGACTCCGGGTGGGCGACTGATGCGAGGTCGAGTCGTATGCCGTGCTCCTCATAGAATTCCGCCATGGCCCCCTTGGCGAAGTTGGTGCTGTTGTCTGTGATGATGTTGTGTGGGTAGCCGTACCGGTAGATGAGTTCGCGGAGGAACTTGGTAGCCGTCTTGCCGTCGCACTTCTTGATCGGCTTGGCCTCCACCCATTTGGTGAACTTGTCGACTGTGACCAAGATGTGAGTGAAGCCCGATGGGGCCTTCTTGAACGGGCCGAACATGTCCATGCCCCATACGGCGAATGTCCACGTGATGGGGATTGTCTTGAGCGCCGAACCAGGAAGGTGCGTCTGGTTGGAGTACTTCTGGCATCCGACGCATCTTTGGACAACGTCGGTGGCGTCATCGTGTGCGGTGAGCCAGTAGAAGCCGTGCCGCATGGCCTTGGTGACTAGCGACTTGGCGCCGGCGTGATGGCCGCAGTCACCGGCGTGGATATCCTGGAGGATCTTGCGGCCTTCCTCTGGCTGTACGCAGCGCTGGAACACGCCGGTCACGCTGCGCTTGTGAAGCTTGCCGCTGATGATGATGAAGGATTTGTAGCGGCGTACGATCATTCGCGCCTCTGTCTCGTTGCTCGGTAGGAGTTTGTGTTCCAGGAACGCAACGTATGGTGCTGTCCAGTCGCTAGGTTCTACCACCATGGCGACTAGGGCCGGTTCTAGTTGTAGTGGAATCCCGATGTCGATCTCCTTTCGTGGGCTGATGGAGGGCTTGTGGATGATGTCGAGGAAGACGCCTACTGGTGGTGTCTATCGAGCCGACCCGATGCGGGAAAGTGTGTCCGCCTCCTCGTTTTTATGCCTATCGATCCACTCGACGGAGTAGCCGTCGAAGTGTCCTCCCAGTTGGTCGACAGCCTGGCGGTATGCTATCATTGTTGGGGAAACAGGGTCGCATGTCCCGGCCACTTGGCCGGCGACTAGGTCGGAGTCGTCGTAGCATCGTAGGCGATTGATGTTCATCTCCTTAGCGGCTCTCATGCCGTGGAGGAGGGCCTCCTATTCCGCCACGTTGTTGGTGCAGGGTGTGAAGTTGAGGTGGAGCACGTAGCGGAGCTTGTCTCCTTTGGGGGAGGTCAGTATGACCCTAGCCCCCGCGCCGTCAGCGTTCTTGTAGCTGTCGAAGTGGAGCGACCAGTAGTGGAGGTATGGGAGCTTCTCTGGTTGTTGTGCCTCTTCCCAGTCGGCGAGGAAATCGGCCAGGGCCTGCGACTTGATCGCTTTTCGGGGCTCGTATTTGATGTTGTGGACGCCGATCTCGACGGCCCACTTGGCGACTCGCCCAGTCGCATCGCGATTGCGTATGATGTCTTGCAGGGGCGCAGAGGATACCACCGTTATTGGGTGCTCCTGGAAGTAGTGTGGGAGTCGCCGCTGTGCCTGGAATACCGCGTACACCAGTTTTTGGTATTGCGGATAGCGCTATCGTGAGTCTGTTAAGACTTCGCTGATGTAGTATATTGGGCGCTGTATGGGGCGCTCATTTCCCTCTTCTGGTCATTCGACGACCATCACGGCGCTGACGACCCGATTGGACGCTGCGACGTAGACCTGGCTCTCTGTCGAGTGGCGCGGTGAGTAGTGGTGCCGCGAGTAGCACTTCTTTGAGTGCTTTTAGTGCGTTGTCAGCCTCTGCGTCCCATTGGAACATTGGGCTCTTGCGCATCAGGCGGTATAGGGCCAATGCCTTCTCGCCTAGTCGGGGGATGAAGCGACTGAGAGCCGTGACTCGCCCTGCCAACTTTTCGACATCGTGCAGGCACTCGGATTTCCCGAGTAACGCGACGATCTTGGTGGGGTTGGCCTCAATGCCTCTCTTGGAGACTACGTACCCCAGAAGTTTTCCAGTGGGTACGCCGAAGGTGCATTTTCCGGGGTTCAGCTAGATGTTCTACCTCCGTAGATTTGCGAAGGTTTCTGCTAGGTCGGCGAGTAGATCGTCCTAGTGGGTGGATTTTACCACCACGTCGTCGATGTAGACATGGATGTTGCGGCCAATTTAGCTCGCTAGACACTCCTGCATGCACCTCTGATATGTGGCGCCTACGTTCTTGAGGCCAAATGTCATGGCCGTGTAGCACAACGCGCTGAATGGCGTGATGAACGCCGTCTTCTCTTCGTCTTCGACCGCCATCTTGATCTGGTTGTAACCAGAGTAAGCGTCGAGAAAACACAGCGACTCCGATCCCGTGGTCGAATCGATGATCTGATCGATGCGCGGTAGGACGAACTCCTCCTTCGGGCAGGCGCTGTTGAGGTTGGTGTAGTCTATACACATTCTCCAGGTGTTGTTCTTTTTGAGAACCAGGACTGGGTTTGCCAGCCACTTGGAGTACTTAATTGGCCGGATGAAGCCTGCGGCTAGCAGGCGCTGGACCTCCTCGGCGATTGCTCGACAGCGTTCTTCATTGAAGGGACATAGCGACTGTTTTACTGGTCGCACTTTGGGGTCGGCATTGAGTTTGTGCTCAGCGAGTTCCCTCGGGACACCTGGCATGTCAGATGGCTTCCATGCGAAGATGTCGCGGTTCTCACGGAGGAACCCGATGAGCGTGCTTTCCTATGTGGGGCTCATATGCGCCCCGATGGTGACCGTCTGGCTGGAGTCGCCTAGGACGAGCTCGACGGTGCGGGTGTGCGTGGTCGCCTCGAACGTGGAGTTCGCGGCGATTGGTTTCTTCAGGATGGTGGGATCGTCCTTGTTGATGTTGCCCGCGTATTTCGCGAGCTCCTCCGCGTGATCAGTCTCCATGGCGATGACGGCGTCGGCGAGCTCGGCGCCCTTTTCCTCGCATTCCACGGCCATATCGGGGTCGCCGTGGATGGTGATGATGCCGCTCGGCCCGGGGAGCTTCATCATGTTGTAGGCGTAGTGTGGGGTCGCCATGAACTTTGCGAATGCCTGGCGGCCCAGGACGTAGTGGTAGGGGCTGCGGAAGTTTACTAGTTCGAAGACGATCCTCTCCATGCGGTAGTTTTCCGGGGGGCCGAAGGTGACTGGCAGCGTCACCTTCCCAATCGGGTACGCTTTCCGACCTGGGACGATGCCATGGAAGGTCGTCAGTGTTGGCTCGATTGCTGTTTCTGGGAGCTGGAGCCTTTTGAAGGTGTCGAGGTATAGGATGTTGATGGAGCTCCCACCGTCCATCAGTGTCTTGGGCAGCCAGTAGTTGGCCACCTTTGGCCTGACCACCAGGGCGACTTGCCCTGGATACTCGATTCTTGGCACGTGGTCCTGGCGACTCCAGGTGATGCTTTGCTCGGACCAGTTTAGGAAGCGGGGAATGTCGACTTGTGTCACCGCATTGACGGCAACCGCGCGGGCGAGTACCTTCTTCTCACACTTGGTGCCGAGCCCGGTGAAGGTATGAAGCGACCCGACAGCGGTTCCGAAGCCACCACCGTTCCCGTTGTCCTGCGGTTGGTTGTTGTTGGGGTCCTCCCTTGCACGTCTTACCTTCTCGATCTCTTTGAGAGAGTGGCAGTCGGTGGTGGTGTGGGTGGCTGGTTTTCCCTCCCTGCTGTGGTAGATGCAAGGCTGCTTAAGCAGGGCAGCAGGGTCGAATTTCGGCCTCGTTGCATTGTTGGCGCGGTAGTTCCCGCTGTCGTGGTAGTTTCCTCCGTCGCAGCGGTAGTTCTTGGAGTCGCGTTGGCCGTAGCCGGCGTTGGCGACGAAGTCGACTCGCGCAACGGTCCGGCACTTGCCGGTGATGCGGGTGTTGCTGTAGCGAATGTCGCGTAGTCGCCCGCTGTCATGGATGCTGGTGCGCCGTCTTCCTCCCTACTCGTCGTCAAGGATCTTCCTCCGCGTAGCGCTTGGCAATCTCGAGGAGGTCGGGGATGTTGTCGAGCGTCCGGTAGACCCTCTTGATCTTGGCGACCAGAGGTTCGTACCGGCACGTGTTTTTGAACCAATGTATCGTCGTGTCTGGGTGGATGCCGGAGGCGTTTATCCACAGCTCTTGCCACCTTTGGATCCACCGGTGGGTCGACTCGCGTTGTCCCTGGATGCATTGCTCCAGGTCCTCGATGGTGGTGGCGCGGGTGTAGGGACCCTCGAAGTGCCTGACGAAGGCATCCCGCATTTCTTCCCTGGAGTCGATGTTGTCGGCGGGTAGCGTATTGATCCATTGCTGGGTCGCACCCTCCATCATCAGGGGGAGGTAGCGAGTGGTGAGCAGGTAGGTGTGGCCTGCGATCCCCATTGCCATGAGATATGTGTCCAGCCAAACGGCAGGGTCATACGTCGGGTCGTATTTCTCGATCTCCTTGGGGGCCTTGAAGTTGGCGGGGTATTTTTCCCCGCGGATCATGGGTCCAAAGCATTGTGGCCCGACTCGACTGAGTGAGCCTCTTGGCTCCAGGTCGCCACGGTTGGTGAGGGTGTGTTGCAAGTCGTAGGGCTGGCACGACCGCCACGCTTGATTGTTGATGATGTGTGTTCGGGCATCGAGTGGTTGCCCGTTTGCAGTGACGGTGTTGTACGCAGGTCGCGGCTCGTTGGTCGACAACGCGGGGTTGGCGGCTCGCGGTTGGTTTGCCAGTGGTTGGGTGGTGGGCAGACTATCACGTTGGCCACGGTTGGGTGGCCGCTCGATGCCGCCCTGCTTGCTGACGAGCGGGAATACATCCGCCCACGCAGATCTACTCCCGCGGCTTGCTGCTCGACGGCCCTGACGAGTAGGGCTTTGCCGTACTAGATCTGCAGCGCGCCGTCGCCTTGGACATCGAGGTTGGCGATCGCGGCGTCGGCCACGACGACATTGTC
This sequence comes from Avena eriantha, assembly GCA_910589775.1. Lineage (NCBI taxonomy): Eukaryota > Viridiplantae > Streptophyta > Magnoliopsida > Poales > Poaceae > Avena > Avena eriantha. Next base: position 116,577,927 of record OU342740.1, read on the forward strand.
CATCGGGGTGGAGTAGAGTGGTAGCCCGTTGGCGTCCCGGGCTTGAGGCGAGATGATGATGCGTGGTTGGTCAGGTGGGGGTGCACGGCCCATGGGTGGTGGAGGGGACCCATTCGCCGGTGCTCTAGGTGGTGGTCTTGCGGGGTTGCCTCCTCCTGGCGGCGCGTTCTCGCCGTGTTCGCGCTCGGCGGCGTGTGTGGGGTCGCCCTCGTCGTTGAAGTTCAGGACACGGCCCTGAACATCGGGGTTCAGGCGGGTCCTGATGCGTCGCTGGTGATAGAGTGACAGCTCCTTCGCGGTCTCTCGTTCGAGGCGGTATTTCTCGCGCTCGGCGAGTTCGTTGCGCTGCGCCTCCTGGAGCCGCAGGCAGGCTTGTTCCACCTCCGTGGCCGTCGCGGTCGGCGGAATCAGCGTGGAAAACGGATCTGGCGGGGCGGCCGCGCTTCCCGCCATGTAAATCGCGTTGAAGCGATTGGATCTGGCACGAAGGTCCTCGGGGGATTCCGAGCCGGAGTCGGAGTGGAAGATCCCCAGTATGGAGGGATCCTCGAAATCTTCGGGGTTGGAGACTCGCGTGATGGAGTCCTCCCGTGACACGGTGGTGATGGATTCATTAGCCGATAAGGGGGTCGCGGAGTCAGCGTCGTCATTTAAGGCTTCGTCGTTGGTGGCGACGTTGGTCTTGACCGCGTCGCTAGCGGCCGAGTCGTACTCGGTGACGAGGCCCCTGATGGAACGGACCTGCTCCTCCGAGAGCAGATCGCGGTGTGGGGGCGATCCGCCGACGATCATGGTCACGCCTGGGTCGACCGTGCCGGTAAAGCCGACGAAGAGGTTGATGGAGCCAATCGGCATCACCGCGGCGTGTGTGATCGGGCGCGACGCCGGGATGTAGTTGTTCGGCAGGATCTGCAAGATCCCGCCGAAGGAGATCATGCGGCCGGTGGCGAGCGGCCGCTCGATCGGCGAGTAGGGTCTCACCGCAGAACTCAGGCCAGTCCCACTATGCCCCACGGTGGGTGCCACTGTCGTGGAAATGGCCACGGCAGTCCCCGCCATAGGCGGCGATTGAGAGTTTCGTGAGGAAGAGTTGGAGGCCATTTGCAATGCGAGATGGAGGCAGGTGCACGAGGGTTTACCCAGTTTCGGCCCCCCGGAGGGTAAAGACCTACTCCTGCTAGGTTAGATTATGAGAGAGCGAGTTACAAGGGTGGCGAGCTCGGCGGCTGGGCGACGAGTCGCTCGAGGGGGTGTATGATGGAACGTAAGTCTCTACGATACCCTAGGGAGGTTTATATATGAAGCACCTCCCCGGGTTTACAAGTTGTCTCCGAACAAGATAAGGATCCGGGAGCCTTTGACCTAATCCGACTGGGCTTCTGCTACGCTCCTGGGCTTCCAGTCGCCAGTCGATGGGCCTCTTCCTTCCTCGAAGTCCAGTCGCTGTCCTTCAGGCGTACTCGCGGGCCTTCAGGCCCACTCGAAACCTACTACTGACCATACCCCCTTAGGCATATCCCCATCAATTTTGGTCAAAATGACCATTTGATCATATGATTCATATTTGGATTTCTTTTATTTTATTTTATTTGTAATTGGCCTAGATGATGTAGTATTCATCTTTAAACCATTCCTTATCATTTGTAGCAATCAAACATGGCAATTGCACTCAATTCTACACTCATGCAAATCACACATACACTCATATTCAATTTAATAATAAAAGTTTTTGTTAACCCTAAACTTGGGTGATTAGAACTTGATAATATTGCTTAATATTTTTGGGGTGTTACTAACCTTCCCTCCTTAAACAAAATCGCGTCCCGAGATTTAAGAAAAACTAGGAACTAAAGAGATTTGGAAACTCAATTCTAATGTAATCTTCTCGCTCCCAAGTAGCTTCTTCTTTGGTATGGTTGCTCCATTGGATCTTGAGAACCTTGATACTCCTGGTCCTGGTGGTTCTGAAGGCTTCTTCCAAAATATGAATGGGTACTTCATGATACGTCATATCTTTGTTGATATCTATGGCTCGATGATCGATGTTCTTGAAAACTTTGGTCTTCTCCGGGACTTCTAGGCATTTGCAAAGTAACGAGATATGGAACACATCATGTATGGATGACATCTCATCCGGCAGCTCTAGTTGATAGGATACTTCTCCTCGGCGATTCAAAATCTTGAAGGGTCCAATATATCTGGGGCTAATTTCCCTTTCAGATGAAAATGTTGCATTCCTTTCAAGGGTGATACTTTGAGATATACAAAATCTCCGACATTGAAGGTCAGGTCTCGATGTCTTTTGTCAGCATAACTCTTATGTCGGGATTGGGCGGTCTTGAGGTGCTCACGGACTTTGTGAACCTTCTCTTTGGCTTCTTGTAGGATATCGGGTCCGAAGATCTGACTTTCTCCTACTTGCGACCAATTCAAGGGGGGGTACGACACTTCCTTCCATACAGAAATTCAAATGGGGCCATTTGCAAACTGGCTTGATAACTGTTGTTGTATGAGAATTCTGCGAAAGGCAGACAATCTTCCCATTTTGATCCATATTCTAGAACACAAGCTCTCAACATATCTTCTAAGATTTGGTTGACTATTTCAGTTTGTTCAGCTTGGTTCCTAATCATTCTTGGACATTGTGGCAAAATCTTGAGGTAAACTAGGTTCCTCGATCCGACACTATGGTCTTGGGGGTTCCATGCAAACTTACGATCCTAGCAATGTACAACTCTGCTATCTTCGAACTCTGGTAGGTGGTCCTGATAGGTATAAAATGGGCTACCTTGGACAGTCTATCAACTATGACCCAAATAGAGTCATTTCCCCTACTATATGTAGGGAAACTGGTGATGAAATCCATTTCGACAGAATCCCATTTCCATTCTGGAATCTATAATGGTTACAAAAGTCTTATGGGTTGCTGATGTTCTGCTTTGACTCTCTGACAGATATCACACTTGGTTATGTAGCTTCCGATTTGTCTCTTCATCTCGGGCCACCAAAATTGCTCCTTCAAATCCGGATACATCTTCGTTCCTCTCGGATGCATAGAATAAAGGGTATCATGAGCTTCCTGCATGATGACTTGTTTCAACTCAGAATCTGCTGGCACACAGATATGTCCTTTGTACCACAATACTCCTTCTTCATCTTCAGTGAATCCGGGTACCTTCCCTGTACCAATACGATGCTTGATTCCATGGATACTTGTATTTCCTTTCTGCGCTTGCTTGATCTGACTAATCAACGTGGGTTGAAGTTCGATGCTAGCTAAAAATCCTTTGCTAACTAGCTCTGTTCTAAATTGCTCCAACTCTTCATGCAAACTTGGCTGGGTTTCTTTAATCATGGTGTTTAATCTACACAGCAATCTGCTAAGAGCATCCGCTACCATATTGGCTTTGCTAGGGTGATAGTGAAAGTCCAGGTCATAATCCTTGATTAACTCTATCCATCTCTTTTGCCTCATATCTAGCTAGTCCTAGGTGAAGATATACTTCAGACTCTTGTGATCCAAATAAATCTCACAGCGGTTACCCATAAGGTAATGACGCCGTGTCTTCAAGGCTAAAACTACGGCTGCTAGTTCAAGGTCATGGGTAGGGTAGTTTTTCTCATGTTCCTTCAGTTGTCTAGAGAGATATGCTATAACTTTGCCTTCTTGCATCAACACACATCCAAGACCAATCTTGGATGCATCACAATACACATCAAAAGGCTTCTTGATATCTAGCATAATCAGAATTGGGGCTAAAATCAATCTCCTCTTGAGCTCTTGAAAGCTTGCTTCACATTTGTCCGTCCATTCAAACTTCTTATCTTTCTTCAACAATTGGGTCATCGGTCTTGCGATGTTCGAAAATCCTTCAACGAACTTGCGATAATCTCCCACTAATCGGAGAAATGCGCGCACTTGGGTTTGAGTGGTTGGGGCTTTCCATTCTTCAACATCTTTGATCTTGGCGGGATCGACCGCGACTCCTCCTGCCAACACAATATTTTCTAGGAATCCTACTTCCTTTGACCAGAACTCACATTTTCTAAACTTGGCATACAACTGATGTTCTCTAAGGGTTTCAAGGATGGTTCTCAGGTCTATCTCATAGTCTTCTTCTGACTTGGAATAGATTAGAATATCGTCGATAAAAACAACGACAAACTTATCTAGGAAGTTCATAAAAATCTTATTCATGAGATTCAGGAAATAAGCAGGGGCATTGGTTAATCCAAAAGACGTGACCATGTACTCATACAATCCATATCTAGTGGTAAAGGCGGTCTTTGGAATATCCATTGCACGATTCTTGAGTTGATGATAACCAGTTCTAAGATCAATCTTAGAAAACACTCTTGCACCAGTCAACTAATCAAACAGATCTTCTATCTTCGGCAGTGGGTATTTGTTCTTGATGGTGACATCATTCAGCTTCCGGTAATCCGTGCACAAACGGTTACCTCCATCTTTCTTATCCACAAACAAAATAGGCGATCTCCATGGCGATGCACGTGGTTGAATCAAACCTTTATCCAGCATAGCATCGAGTTGTTTCTTCAGCTCTACTAATTCAGATGGGTTCATACTATAAGTTCTCTGCGCTATGGGTCCAGTTCTAGGAACTAGTTCAATGATGAACTCAATATCTCGATCTTGGGGCATACCGGGCAATTCCTTTGGGAACACGTCCGGGTGTTGATAGACTATTCTGACTTGGTCTAGGGTTGGTTGGGCTAGACTCTTGTTGCATTTGAATTGACGGGGCAGTGTCTCAGATACATGCTCTACTGATACTCCAGTGCTACTGGTCATGGTTATGCCTTTCTTGGCATAGTAGATTAATCCTTTATGTTTCGACATCCAATCCATTCCTAGTACTACTTCCAAACCTTTGGTTCCAAGTACTATTAGATTGGCATAAAAATCTATGCCATGGATTCTGATAGGTATAACCTTGCAAATTTTTCTAGCTTTGGTGGTTGAACCAGGTATTTGAACTATCATAACATGCTTCAATTTTGTTGGTTGAATCTTACTAGTGCATGAAAATTCTTCTGTAACAAACGAGTGCGATGCTCTAGAATCAAGAAACACTCTTGCAAGTACTGAGTTAATAGAAAATATACCCAGCACGACATCTGGTGCTTCCTGAGCTTCTTCAGCATTCATGTGGAACAGATGGCCGTTGCAGTTGAGTGAGTTCCCTGGGGCAAATCTCCTTCTAGGATGAACATAGCGTTGTTGTTGAGCGGGTGCATTCACATTGGTGGATGCTGCACGCTTCTTGGGACACTCGTTGGAGTAGTGACCCTTGACTCCGCATTCAAAGCAAGTAATCAGGGACTTGTCTTTCCCTACAATAGGCACAACATTGCTTCTAGTCCTTGGGCCAGTATTGTTATTGGACTTGGGTGCTGCACGGTTGAAGTTGTTGGAGTTGCCAGGGTTGTTGTTGTGGTTTCCACCAGACTTCAAGTTTCCTCCGCTACGGTTGGGATAGTTGGGACGGGACATAGGAGGTCTGTTATTTCTTGGGGCATATCATGCAGTCGGGTTGAGGCGATATTTCTGTGTATGGTGGGATCCAGGCTGGTGCATCATGCGACGCTTGCGATTGTCCTAGGCTTGCTTGATCTTTCCTTCAATCTGGATGGTAGAGTCCACTAGCGCTTCTAGATCCGCAAATCGGATGTTGACTAACATAGTCTGCATCTCATCATGTAATACATTTAGGAACCTTTCCTTCTTTGCTTTGGTGTCAATTCATCAGGGGCATATCTAGCTAGGGACAGAAATTTGACACGGTACTCCACCACCATCATCCTTCCTTGCTTCAGTTCTTTGAACTCATCCATCATCCTAGTGACTAATCCTTGGGGCACATGGGTGCGGCTGAACTTCTTGAATGCTTCCCAAGTCATCATCGGACCTTCGTTCATGGTACAGGTGCTATTCCACCAGGCTCTTGCATCACCTGCCAGATAATGGGTGGCAAATAGTACTTTTTCATTGGATCAACTCCCGCGACCTCCAAGTTGTTCTCCATGGTTTGCAACCAGTCATCAACATCTAAGCGATCCTCAGACTTGTTAAAGATAGGTGGGTTGGTATTCCGAAAGTTATTAAGTTTGGATCCATGATGATCTTGGTTTCCATGGCCTTGATTATTGTGGGCTATCTGAGCTATCTTTTGTAGAGTGGCTAGGTTGGCTTGGTGTTCGACTCTACTAGCTTCACGGTCGGAAACTAGCAGTTGCAGAATCTGCAGCATTGGGTCCTGAGATAAACTGCTTCCTCTGGGGTTTCCACAAGTCATCTGAATATTGAGATAGATAATGAGATAAGAGGGAAATCTCTAAGGTTCATGGTTTTGTTTCAAAAGTTTTAAACTTTGAGTTTGACTCAAATTTTGCAAACTAACAACTTCTTCTCATTCATTCATTCAAATCACACCATACGAACACACACCACAACACAAATACAAAACAGATGGTTTTAAGAACCATTCTTTGAAACTACGATACAGTGGGACCGGATACAACTCATTCCTATGGTAGTGCTCAAGTGCATCTAGTCATCATCAATGAAGTCAGAATCATCATCAGTGTGGAACACCATGGCATCATCCTCCACGTAGTTGTTATCATTACTGAGGTAAGAGTAGAGATCTCCTTGGATATCTTCACCTTCCTCCTCCTTCGCTTCAAGCTAGATCTCTTGTTCACGGATGGTCTTCTCGAGAGTGGCCACCTTCTTGTGAAGGCGCTCGATGGTGCGATCCTTCTTGTCACACTGACGACGAAGTGATTGGCGCTCCTTCGCGAGGATGGCGAGAGTCTGGTCCTTCTTGACTACAATGGCCTGGTTGTGGTTGGGGTAGGCGCGAGCGTGTATAGCTCCTTTATGTCTATCATACAACATGAAGTCAAGATTGTCCACCTGGTGCTTTAGCTCCGGGTGTCCTGGCATCTCCAAGGTCATTCCCATAGAATCACACCTTGCGTAGTGACCAAAGCGAGTTCCCTGGATCTGGTTAATGTTTTGTCCACAAAGACAAACAAGAGCTACATGCATAGCCCTGGCTAATCCGTCTAGCCGGTTTTTCTCTCGCAAGGTAAATTGGATCTGCTCCGAAGTGGGTGCTTCCAACTTGCCTCTGAGATCTGCAACTATCAGCCATTGTATATATCCTCCTACGTGATCGTTGAGTTGTGCCCCGAAGAATTCCGGGTGTGGGCGCTCAAGATACTCTGACAGTGCATCTAGATCCCTCTCAAAAATCAGGTGGCCTCCGTTGCCCAGCTGGTAGAACTTGCAATACTGGACCTCCATCTATAAGAATTTAGGTGAGTAAGTTAGTGAGGTGATCAAGTGTGTCAAATTTTATGTAGAATTTCAAGAATTATTTAGGAACAAGAATCTTTTTGAAAGAATCTCAAGGATAAGAGTGGGAATAGGTTTTCATAAATACTCACTTCTTCTGTTTTGAAACTAAGTTTTTTGTTCGGGCGTCCATTCTAACTAGGGTCTCCTATGGTCAGGATGGCTCTGATACCAATTTGTCAACACCCGGATTTTTAATCCCAGATGCCTATTATGCCATACCTCACAATCCCAGGATTACCATTTTTGCGAGACATAACAAAATTGGTACCACAGAACATCATCCATTACAAACAGTAATAAAGGTCTTACAAATACAGGATCTCATGATCTAGTCTTAATACAAATCAAGCAATGGAAAATAAACGTAGTAGGGGCTCCATCTTCAGAGTCACATGAAATGCTGACGATGGGAGATGATCCTAGTTGCCGTAGACCTCCTGCTGTCCATCATCCTGGTAGTCCTCCTCATAGTCTGGCCACGGGAATAGCCAGGGACAAAGCCATGAGTACTCTTTAAGTACTCGCAAACTATCACTAACAATTGAGATAGTTCTAGTAGGAATCTTAAGCTCTAGGTTTATTTCAAAAAAGCCAGGTTTATCTCAAACTAAGTTTGTAAGTAATGAAAACTAATTTAATGTTCTACAACACTTAACTGGGAATCTAGTTTTTATGTGCACAATCCTGTTGTGGTCAAGTCAAAGTCATAGTTCAATTCACAACTCATTTTAAAAACATCTGACGACGAAACAGTATGGCCACTCCAACTGTCCATGACCGCGGACGTGGCTATACGTATAGTTTTACACTCTGCAAAGGTGGTACAGTTTCACCACAAAATTCAATACATCCGTCAGGGATAACCCTGAATCAATCATACTTAGTATGCGGATAATCAATCATAACCTTTCAATTACACACCCTAGTATAGGCACCTCCCCTATGAGCTTGGCCTCCCAGCCATGGCCATCTGCCATCCTGTGCACTGCATAGGTTATCTTGCACAATTCTAGCTTGCAAGTGTTAGCCTGCATTGAGTAGTTAGTGGTTGAAGTTATCATCTTCTTCTTCTTCTTCGTAGTACTCCTCCTCCTCGTATCCCAGGTTGGTACTAGCATCTATAAATGAATACGGAGTACACAATCACCAAACAATACTTACTATTTCTATTTAGCACACTAAGGTTCACACTTGATGATCTAGCATCATCACAATAATCACATGAAATAAAGACCTAGTCTTGTTTATCTTATTTTGGGAAAAGTAATTTCTACTCATTGAAAATACTTAATATTTCATATTCTCCAATTAAAATATGGGATCATGTTGACACATGTCATCACCACATATTCTAATACTTGGGAATGTGATTTAAAGTGTTGGTCATATTTTAAAAAGTTTAAATTTTTTATTTAATACAATTAAAGTGACTAGAAATGCCCATATAGCATTCTTTAGGTATTAGTCCAAGATCACTGCAAGTAAACCTAAATATTTTTACATATTCAGATAGATCTTGTAAAATGTCATTTTTGAGAGTTGGAATCAACTCAAAAGCATTTATGGTTGATTTTTGAAAAATGTTTGAAGTGGAAAAAGCCTCTATCTTGTTATTTTTGGTATAGGTTCTCTATAATTTCACATGGTTTGAATCCAATGGGCTTGGATAGATAATTTGAATACCTTTCTAAAAAAATTGGAAACATGGAATTTGGTTCAGTGAATCTCTTTGAATTTTTTTTGTATATACTGCCAGAATCAGGTTTTAACTAAAATGGAAAATAACTATTTGAATTCACAGGCCTGCGCAGGAAACCTACTGGGCCGGCCCAATCTGCACAGCGCAGCGCAGAGGGGTACTGACAGAACGTCCCCACTAGTTAGCAACTATATTAACCCGAAACAATATCTTTCAATCTAGGCCCTACAATTAGAAAGCGATCCAACGACTGAGGTTCATCGTCGACGACGAACAGCTCCGGCGAGGTCGGAACCCTAACGCGGCGGTGGGGGTCGTGCGAGGCTCACCAGGGCTCCATCTAGGGTCGGCGATGGGGGCGAACGATGTTGTCAACGACGGAGGTTCAAACGGTGGTCGCGGTGGCTCCTGGGACGGCTCCAATCAACGGATTCTCCTCTACAGCGGCGGACACCGGCCAAATTCCGGCGATGCGATGCTCGCCTTGATCCGGGGAATGGTGTGGGAAGCTCAGTGAGGAGTGGGGAGTGTGAGGGTGTGGTGAATTGAGGCAGAGGGGGGCCTCTATTTATACACCGGAGAAGGGACCTTGCGGCATGGGCTCGGGCTCTTCGGTGATGACGATACAGGCGGCTAGCGGCGTGGCTAAGGGTAGGGGCGACGTGTTGCTCCCTGGCGGTCATCACGGTCTTAATGGCAGAACACAGGGCGGTCTGGAACGGTCGGGCGTGGGCGATGCTCTGCGCAGAACTGGCGGTGTTCAAGACGGCGCACGGCGGCTACGGGTCACGCGGCGGCGAATGGGGATGTCTAGGAGCTAGCTGGTGTTATGGCGCATTTGTGCACGCGAGGTGAGGGCGAGGCCCGGCGTGAGAGAGCTGGTCGGTGCGGCGCTTTGGCGCGCTCTCGGCACGGCGTAGAATCATTTGGCGCGGAAATGCTGGCGTGGTCCAGGGCCTGGCTCTGATCGAGGGCCGGACAAGGGGTGGCGGTGGACGGTCGCCTATCTCCTGGTCATCGTGGGAGAGGGTGGCATGGTCTGTGGCACTCTGTCCATGGTCGGCCGGTGAGGCTGGCTTCGGGTGGCGTTTCACTGGCAGAACGGCAAAGAGGGGGTGCATGTCTGGTGCTGCTAGACACTGGGGGAGACAGGAGGAGTGAGATGGGGGCAAATGGTTGAGTGATCAGTGCTCCAAACAATGAAGTTAGGAAGGATTTTATCTGTGTCTGCAATGTGTTCGACCAAATGGCCGCATGAACACAAGATTTCAATTTTTGGCTAAATTTTGGTGAGTGGGTTTGTCACATGCTTGAGTGTGTAAGGTTGCTTGGAAAAGTCAAGTGGAATTGGTTTGAGTGGTTTTTGCAAAATGGTGATCTTAGTACATACACTTGATTCAATTTTGAATTGTCCTTTAAATATATTTGAAAATAGTTTCTGCGAGTTTGCAAAGTGGGCTAAGATTCACTTTTACTTGGTCTAGCAAGGGGTGAAAAGAATTGGAAATGTTTCTATTAGAAAATCTTTACTAGGCACTCAAAGTGTTCTAGTGGTTAATTTTGGTCAAAATGACCATTTGGTCATATGATTCATATTTGGATTTCTTTTCTTTTGATTTTGTTTGTAATTGGCTTAGATGATGTAGTATTCATCTTTAAACCATTCCTTATCATTTGTAGAAATCAAACATGGCAATTGCACTCAATTCTACACTAAAGCAAATCACACATACACTCATATTCAATTTAATAATAAAAGTTTTTGTTAACCCTAAACTTGGGTGATTAGAACTTGATAATCTTGCTTAATATTTTTGGGGTGTTACAGGGAGCTGATGCTCAGTACAAGTGCCCCTTGAGCTATTTCCCTAGCTGCTATCGAGAGCTAGATGGAGATGAACTACTCAACTTATCGATGCTGGCTAACTTCTAACTAGTAATGCCTTACCAAGAACCCCAACTCTACCCCCTTATATACTAGTGGAAAGGGTAGGTTACAATGTGGGCTCTAGGGTTTACTGTTTGGTCTTTGGGTTTACAAAGCGGGCCAGCTGCCGAGTCCAGCCGGTGGTCCAGGACCCGGTCAAGCTCCAGTACAGGTGGGGACAGTGTTGTAGTGTCTCAGCACCACCGCTTTGGGCATCACCCAGTGCTTTATCCATCAGCTTGGTGCATTATCCATCAACCGGTGCTTTACTCGTCAGCCTCCAGCCTTGGCTCTTTGGCATCCTTGTCTGGTAGTGCCGGCAGGGCGGTGTGCCAGCCTGTCCGGTCAAGTGTGCGCTCAGTAAGGAGCGTCACCCTCCCCCGTACCTTTTGCCAATGGATCCGAGGTGGCCGGGTAGAGATGGCTACCCAGCCGACTCTCCTAGCCACCTGGCTAGATGGGCAAGTCTCGGAATCTTAAGGCGTACCGAGTGGAGCGTTCCACTCGGCTATGGTTTTTTGTCTTGCATCCATCTGGCCAGGTCTCCCTGGAGCCGTCTAGTGGAGCCTGACTTGGCCTACCAGGGGGTCATCCCCCCGACAGGTTGCATCACCACACCCACTTGAGTGTGTGTGGTAATGTGGATCATTGTGGTTTTGAAAAGAACACATGCAATGACACTCCATGGGTCAAACCATGGCCAGAAAGCCCAGAAACATGTTGGAATGCAACTGCCACCAGGGTGACAGAGGTTGCATCACCACACCCACTTGAGTGTGTATGGTCATGTGGATCATTGTCGTTTGGAAAATAACACATGCAATGACACTCCATGTGTCAAACAATGGTCAGAAAGCCCAAGAACATGTTGGAATTCAACATTGGAATTCAATGAAGCACTAGTGTGATAGAGGATGCATCACCACACCCACTTGAGTGTGTGTGGTCATGTGGATCATTGTGGTTTGGAAAAGAACACATGCAATGACACTCCATTATGTAAAACCATTGTCAGAAAGAGAGGATGTTGGAATGCAATGGAGCACCAGTGTGACAGAGGTTGCATCACCACACCCACTTGAGTGTGTGTGGTCATGTAGATCACTGTGGTTTGGAAAAGCTCACATTCAATGACACTCTATTGTGTAAGACCATGGTCAGAAAGCCCTAGAACATGTTGGAATGCAACATTGGAATTCAATGGAGCACCAGTGTGACAGACGTTGCATCACCGCACCCACTTGAGTGTGTCTGGTCATGTGGGCCAATGTGGTTTCAAAAAGAACACATGAAATGACACTCCATGTGGAAAACCATGGTCAGAAAGCCCTATAAGTTGCATCACAGAATCCCCTTTTCATGTGGATCATTTTGGTTTGGAAAAGAACACATGCACTGACACTCGATGTGTGAAACCATGATTAGAAATCCCAAAAACATGTTCGAATGCAACATTGGAATGCAATGGAGCACTAGTGTGACAGTTATATCATCAGAGAATCCACATGAGTGTGTCTGGTCATGTGGATCATTATGGTTTCAAAAAGAACACATGCAATAACACTCCATTTAACCATGGTCAGAAAGCTCAAGCACATGTTGGAATGTAATGGCGGACCAGTGTGATAGAGGTTGCATCAACACACCCACTTGACTTCGTGTGCTAATGTGGATCATTATGGTTTGGAAAAGAACACATGCAATGACACTCCAGATGTCAAACCATTGTTAGAAAGCCCAAGAACATGTTGGAATTCAACATTGGAATGAAATGGAGCACCAGTGTGACAGACGTTGCATCACCACACCCACATGAGTGTGTGTGGTCATGTGGATAATTGTGGTTTGGAAAATAACACATGCAATGACACTCCATTGTGTAAAACCCTTGTCATAAAGCCCTAGAACATGTTGGATTGCAATGGAGCACCAATGTGATAGAGGTTGCATAACCACCCCCACTTGAGTGTGTGTGGTCATGTAGATCATTGTGGTTTGGAAAACAACACATTCAATGATAATCTATTGTGTAAGACCTTGGTCAGAAATCCCTAGAACATGTTGGAATGCATCATTAAAATGCAATGGAGCACCAGTGTGACAGACATTGCATCACCGCACCCACTTGAGTGTGTCTGGTCATGTGGGCCTTTGTGGTTTCGAAAATAACACATGAAATAACACTCCATGTGGCAAACCATGGTCAGAAATCCATAGAATTTGCATCATAGAATCCACTTGTCATGTGGATCATTTTGGTTTGCAAAAGAACACATGCAATGACACGACATGTGTCAAACCATGGTCTGAAAGTCCAAAAACATGTTGGAATGCAACATTGGAATGCAATGGAGCACTAGTGTGACAGATATGTCATCACAGAATCCACTTGAGTGTGTGTGGTCATGTGGATCATTGTGGTTTGGAAAAGAACACATGCAATGACAATCCATGTAACCATGGACAGAAAGCCCAAGAACATGTTGGAATGCAACATTGGTATGCAATGCAGCACCAGTGTGACAGAGGTGGCATCAACACACCCACTTAAGTGTGTGTGGTCATGTGAATCATTGTGGTGTGGAAAGTAACACATGTAATGAGACGCCATGTGCCAAACCATGGAAGAAAGCCAAAGAACATGTTGGAATTCAACATTGGAATGCAATGGAGCACTAGTGTGATAGAGTATGCATCACCACACCCACTTGAGTGTGTGCAGTCATGTAGATCACTATGGTTAGGAAAATAACACATGCAATGACACTCCATGTGTAAAACCTTTGTCAAAAAGCCCAGGAACATGTTGGAATGCAATGGAGCACTAGTGTGACAGAGGTTGCATCACCTCACCCAATTTAGTGTGTGTGGTCATCTGGACCATTGTGGTTCGGAAAAGAACACATGCAATGACACTCCATGTGCCAAACCATGGTCATAAAGCCCCCTAACATGTTGGAGTTGAACATTGGAATACAATGGAGCACCAGTGTGACAAACCTTGCATCACCACACCCACTGGAGGGTGTGTTGTCATGTGGATAAATGTGGTTTCGAAAATAACACATGCAATGACACTGCATGTGGCCAACCATGGTTAGAAAGCCCTTGATGTTACATCACAGAATCCACTTAGTCATATGGATCATTGTGATTTGGAAAAGAACACATGCAATGACACTTCATGTGTCAAACCATGGTTAGAAAAGCCAAAAACATGTTGGAATGCAACATTGGAATGCAATGGAGCACTAGTGTGATAGATGTACCATCACAGAATCCAGTTGAGTGTGTGTGGTCATGTGGATCATTGTGGTATTGAAAACAACACATGGAATGACACTCCATGTAACCATGGCCAGAAAGACCAACAACATGTTGGAATGTAACATTGGAATGCAATGGAGCTCCAGTGTGACAGAGGTTGTATCAACACGCCCACTTGAGTGTGTGTAGTCATGTGGATCATTGTGGTTTGGAAAAGAACACAATCACAGCCCATGTGTAAAACCTTGGTCAGAAATCCGAGGAACATGTTGGAATGCAAGATTGGAATGCAATGGAGCACTAGTGTGACAGAAATTTCATCACCACACCCACTTGAGTGTGTGTCATTATCTTGATCATTATGGTTTGGAAAATAACACATGAAATGACACTCCATGTGCCAAACCATGGTCACAAAGCCCAAGAACATGTTGGAATGGAAGATTGGAATGCAATGGAGCACCATTGTGACAGAGGTTGTGTCAACACACCCACTCAAGTATTTGTGGTCATCTGGATCATTGTGGTTTGGAAAAGAACACATGTAATGACAATCTATTGTGTAACACCATGGTCATTAAGCCCTAGAACATGTTGGAATGCAACATTAAAATGCAATGCAGCACCACCATGATAGACGTTGCATCACCGCACCCACTTGAGTGTGTCTGGTCATGTGGGACTTTGTGGTTTCGAAAAGAACACATGAAATAACACTCCATGGGGCAAACCATGGTCAGAATGCCATAGAAGTTGCATCACAGAATCCACTTGTCATGTGGATCATTTTGGTTTGGAAAAGAACACATGCAATGACAGTCCATGTGTCAAACCATGGTTAGAAAGACCAAAAACATGTTGGAATGCAACATTGCAATGCAATGGAGCACTAGTGTGACAAATATGTCATCACAGAATGCACTTTAGTGTGTGTGGTCATGTGGATCATTGTGGTTTGGAAAAGAAAACATGCAATGACAATCGATGTAACCATGGACAGAAAGCCTAATAACATGTTGGAATGCAACATTGGTATGCAATGGAGCACCAGCATGACAGAGGTTGCATCAACACACCCACTTTAGTATGTGTGGTCATGTGGATCATTCTGGTTTGGAAAATAACACATGCAATGACACTCCATGTGCCAAACCATGGAAGAAAGCCCAAGAACATGTTGGAATTTAACATTGGAATGCAATGGAGCACTAGTGGGACAGAGGTTGCATCACCACACCCACTTGAGTGTGTGTGGTCATCTAGATCATTGTGGTTCGGAAAAGAACACATGCAATGACACTCCATGTGCCAAACCATGGTCACAACGCCCAAGAACATGTTGGAATTCAACATTGGAGTACAATGGAGCACCAGTGTGACAAACGTTGCATCACCGCACCCACTGGAAGGCGTGCGGTCATGTGGATCAATGTGGTTTCAAAAAGAACACATGCAATGACACTCCATGTGGACAACCATGGTCAAAAAGCCCTAGAAGTTACATCATAGAATCCACTTAGTCATATGGATCATTGTGGTTTGGAAAAGAACACATGCAATGACACTTCATGTGTCAAACCATGGTTAGAAAGGCCAAAAACACGTTGGAATACAACATTGGAATGCAATGGAGCACTAGTGTGATAGATGTACCATCACAGAATCCACTTGAGTGTGTGTGGTCATGTGGATCATTGTGGTTTTGAAAACAACACATGGAATGACACTCAATGTAACCATGGCCAGAAAGACCAAGAACATGTTGGAATGTAACATTGGAATGCAATGGAGCTCCAGTGTGACAGAGGTTGTATCAACACGCCCACTTGAGTGTGTGTAGTCATGTGGATCATTGTGGTTTGGAAAAGAACACAATCACAGCCCATGTGTAAAACCTTGGTCAGAAATCCGAGGAACATGTTGGAATGCAACATTGGAATGCAATGGAGCACTAGTGTGACAGAAATTTCATCACCACACCCACTTGAGTGTGTGTCATTATCTTGATCATTATGGTTTGGAAAATAACACATGAAATGACACTCCATGTGCCAAACCATGGTCACAAAGCCCAAGAACATGTTGGAATGGAAGATTGGAATGCAATGGAGCACCAGTGTGACAGAGGTTGTGTCAACACACCCACTCGAGTATTTGTGGTCATCTGGATCATTGTGGTTTGGAAAAGAACACATGTAATGACAATCTATTGTGTAAGACCATGGTCATTAAGCCCTAGAACATGTTGGAATGCAACATTAAAATGCAATGCAACACCACCATGATAGACGTTGCATCACCGCACCCACTTGAGTGTGTCTGGTCATGTGGGACTTTGTGGTTTCGAAAACAACACATGAAATAACACTCCGTGTGGCAAACCATGGTCAGAATGCCATAGAAGTTGCATCACAGAATCCACTTGTCATGTGGATCATTTTGGTTTGGAAAACAACACATGCAATGACACTCCATGTGTCAAACCATGGTTAGAAAGACCAAAAACATGTTGGAATGCAACATTGCAATGCAACATTGCAATGCAATGGAGCACTAGTGTGACAGATATGTCATCACAGAATGCACTTTAGTGTGTGTGGTCATGTGGATCATTGTGGTTTGGAAAAGAAAACATGCAATGACAATCGATGTAACCATGGACAGAAAGCCTAATAACATGTTGGAATGCAACATTGGTATGCAATGCAGCACCAGCATGACAGAGGTTGCATCAACACACCCACTTCAGTGTGTGTGGTCATGTGGATCATTCTGGTTTGGAAAATAACACATGCAATGACACTCCATGTGCCAAACCATGGAAGAAAGCCCAAGAACATGTTGGAATTTAACATTGGAATGCAATGGAGCACTAGTGGGACAGAGGTTGCATCACCACACCCACTTGAGTGTGTGTGGTCATCTGGATCATTGTGGTTCGGAAAAGAACACATGCAATGACACTCCATGTGCCAAACCATGGTCACAAAGCCCAAGAACATGTTGGAATTCAACATTGGAGTACAATGGAGCACCAGTGTGACAAACGTTGCATCACCGCACCCACTGGAAGGCGTGTGGTCATGTGGATCAATGTGGTTTCAAAAAGAACATATGCAATGACACTCCATGTGGACAACCATGGTCAGAAAGCCCTAGAAGTTACATCATAGAATCCACTTAGTCATATGGATCGTTGTGGTTTGGAAAAGAACACATGCAATGACACTTCATGTGTCAAACCATGGTTAGAAAGGCCAAAAACACGTTGGAATGCAACATTGGAATGCAATGGAGCACTAGTGTGATAGATGTACCATCACAGAATCCACTTGAGTGTGTGTGGTCATGTGGATCATTGTGGTTTTGAAAAGAACACATGGAACGACAGTCCATGTAACCATGGTCAGAAATCCCAAAACATGTTGGAATGCAACATTGGAATGCAATGGAGCACCAGCGTGATAGAGGTTGTATCAACACACCCACTTGAGTGTGTGTATTCATGTGGATCATTGTGATTTGGAAAAGAACACATGCAATGACACTCCATGTGCCAAACCATGGTCACAAAGCCCAAGAACATGTTGGAATTCAACATTGGAGTACAATGGAGCACCAGTGTGACAAACGTTGCATCACCGCACCCACTGGAAGGCGTGTGGTCATGTGGATCAATGTGGTTTCAAAAAGAACACATGCAATGACACTCCATGTGGACAACCATGGTCAGATAGCCCTAGCAGTTACATCATAGAATCCACTTAGTCATATGGATCATTGTGGTTTGGAAAAGAGCACATGCAATGACACTTCATGTGTCAAACCATGGTTAGAAAGGCCAAAAACACGTTGGAATGCAACATTGGAATGCAATGGAGCACTAGTGTGATAGATGTACCATCACAGAATCCACTTGAGTGTGTGTGGTCATGTGGATCATTGTGGTTTTGAAAAGAACACATGGAATGACACTCCATGTAACCATGGTCAGAAATCCCAAAACATGTTGGAATGCAACATTGGAATGCAATGGAGCACCAGCGTGATATAGGTTGTATCAACACACCCACTTGAGTGTGTGTATTCATGTGGATCATTGTGGTTTGGAAAAGAAAACATGCAATGACACTCCATGTGCCAAACCATGGTCACAAAGCCCAAGAACATGTTGGAATTCAACATTGGAGTACAATGGAGCACCAGTGTGACAAACGTTGCATCACCGCACCCACTGGAAGGCGTGTGGTCATGTGGATCAATGTGGTTTCAAAAAGAACACATGCAATGACACTCCATGTGGACAACCATGGTCAAAAAGCCCTAGAAGTTACATCATAGAATCCACTTAGTCATACGGATCATTGTGGTTTGGAAAAGAACACATGCAATGACACTTCATGTGTCAAACCATGGTTAGAAAGGCCAAAAACACGTTGGAATGCAACATTGGAATGCAATGGAGCACTAGTGTGATAGATGTACCATCACAGAATCCACTTGAGTGTGTGTGGTCATGTGGATCATTGTGGTTTTGAAAAGAACACATGGAATGACACTCCATGTAACCATGGTCAGAAATCCCAAAACATGTTGGAATGCAACATTGGAATGCAATGGAGCACCAGCATGATAGAGGTTGTATCAACACACCCACTCGAGTGTGTGTATTCATGTGGATCATTGTGGTTTGGAAAAGAACACATGCAATGACACTCCATGTGCCAAACCATGGTCACAAAGCCCAAGAACATGTTGGAATTCAACATTGGAGTACAATGGAGCACCAGTGTGACAAACGTTGCATCACCGCACCCACTGGAAGGCGTGTGGTCATGTGGATCAATGTGGTTTTAAAAAGAACACATGCAAGGACACTCCATGTGGACAACCATGGTCAGAAAGCCCTAGAAGTTACATCATAGAATCCACTTAGTCATACGGATCATTGTGGTTTGGAAAAGAACACATGCAATGACACTTCATGTGTCAAACCATGGTTAGAAAGGCCAAAAACACGTTGGAATGCAACATTGGAATGCAATGGAGCACTAGTGTGATAGATGTACCATCACAGAATCCACTTGAGTGTGTGTTGTCATGTGGATCATTGTGGTTTTGAAAAGAACACATGGAATGACACTCCATGTAACCATGGTCAGAAATCCCAAAACATGTTGGAATGCAACATTGGAATGCAATGGAGCACCAGCGTGATAGAGGTTGTATCAACACACCCACTTGAGTGTGTGTATTCATGTGGATCATTGTGGTTTGGAAAAGAACACATGCAATAACCCTCCATGTGTAAAACCTTGGTCAATAAGCCAAGGAACATGTTGGAATGCAACGTTGGAATGCAATGGAGCACCAGTGTGAGAGAGGTTGCGTCGACACACCCACTCGATTATTTGTGGTCGTGTAGATAATTGTGGTTTGGAAAAGAACACATGCAATGAAACTCCATGTGCCAAGCCATGGTCAGAAAGCCCAAGAACATTTTGGAATTCAACAATGGAAAACATTGGAGCACCAGTGTGACAGACATTGAATCATGACACCCACTTAAGGGTGTGTTGTAATGTGGATCAATGTGGTTTCGAAAAGAACACATGAAATGACACTCTGGGTGGCAAACCATGGTTAGAAAGCCCTAGAAGTTACATCACAGAATCCACTTGGTCATGTGGATCATTGTGGTTTGGAAAAAAACACATATAATGACACTCCATGTGTCACACCATGGTCAGAATGGCCAAAAACATGTTGGAATGCAACATTGGAATGCAATGGAGCAGTAGTGTGACAGATGTATCATCACATATCCCACTTGAGTGTGTGCTGTCATGTGGATCATTGGGATTTTCAAAAGAACACATGGAATGACACTCTATGTAACCATGGTCAGAAAGCCCAAGAACATGTTGGAATGCAATATGGGAATGCAATGGAGCACCAGTGTGACAGAGGTTGCATCAACACACCCACTTGATTGTGTGGTCATGTGGATCATTGTGGTTTGGAAAAAAACACATGCAATGACACTCTGTGTGTGAAACCTTGGTCAAAAAGCCCAGGAACATGTTGGAATGCAACATTGGAATGCAATGGAGCACCAGTGTGATAGAGGTTGCATCACCACACTCACTTGAGTGTGTGTTGTTATCTAGATCATTTTGGTTTGGAAAATAACGCATGCAGTGACACTCCATGTGCCAAACCATACTCATAAAGCCCAAGAACATGTTAGAATGGAACATTGGAATGCAATGGAGCACCAGTGTGACAGAGGTTGCATCAACACACCCACTTGAGTATGTGTGGTCATGTGGATCATTGTGGTTTGGAAAATAGCACGTGCAATGACACTCCATGTGTAAAAACCTGGTCAGAAATCCCAGGAGCATGTTGAAATGCAACATTGGAATGCAATGGAGCACCAGTGTGACAGAGGTTGCATCACCACACCCACTTGGTTGTGTGTGGTCATGTGGATCATTGTGGTTTGGAAAAGAACACATGTATTGACTCTCTATTTTCTAAGACCATGGTCAGAAAAACCAAGAACATGTTGGAATGCAACATTTGAATGCAATAGAGAACTAGTGTGATAGAGGTAGCATCACCACACCCACTTTAGTATGTGTGGTAATGTGGATCATTGTGGTTTTGAAAACAACACATGCAATGACACTCCATGTGTGAATCCATGGCCAGAAAGCCCAAGAACATGTTGGAATGCAACTGCGACAAGCAATGGAGCACAAGTGTGACAGAGGTTGCATCACGCACCCACTTGAGTGTGTGTGTGTGGTCATGTGGATCATTGTGGTTTGGAAAAGAACACATTCAATGACACTCCATTGTGTTAAACCATGGTTAGATAGCCTAGAATATGTTGGAATGCAATGGAGCACCAGTGTGACAGAGGTTGCATCACCACACCCACTTGAGTGTGTGTGGTCATGTAGATCATTGTGGTTTGTAAAATAACACTTGTAATGACACTCCATTGTGTAAGACCATGGTGAGAAAGTCCTAGAACATGCTGGAATGCAACATTGGAATGCAACAGAGCACCAGTGTGACAGATGTTGCATCACCGCACCCACATGAGTGTGTCTAGTCATGTGGGCCAATGTGGTTTCGAAAAGAACTCATGAAACAACAGTCCATGTGACAACCCATGGTCAAAAAGCCCTAGAACTTGCATCACAGAATCCACTTGTCATGTGGATCATAGTCGTTTGGAAAAGAACACATGCAATCACACTCCCTATGTAAAAGCATGGAAAGAAAGCCCAAAAACATGTTGGAATACAACATTGGAATGCAATGGAGCACTAGTGTGATAGATGTATCATCAGAAAATCCACTTGAGTGTGTGTGGTCATGTGGATCATTTGTGTTTGCAAAAAAGAACACATGCAATGACACTCCATGTCTAAAACCTTGGTCAGAAAGCCCAGGAACATGTTGGAATGCAACATTGGAATGCAATGGAACACCTGTGGACAGAGATTGCATCACCACACCCACTTTAGTGTGTGTGGTCATCTGGATCATCGTGGTTTGGAAAAGAACACATGCAATGAAACTCCATGTGCCAAACAATGGTCAGAAAGCCCAAGAACATGTTGGAATTCAACATTGGAATACAATAGACCACCAGTGTGACAGAGGTTGCATCACCACACCCATTTCATTATGTGTGGTCATGTGGATCATTGTGGTTTGGAAAAGAACACATGCAATGACACTCCACGTGTAAAAATTTGGTCAGAAAGCCCTAGAAGATTATAGAATGCAACATTGGAATGTAATGAGCACCAGTGTGACAGAGGTTGCATCACCACACTCACTTGATTGTGTTTGGTCATGTGGATCATTGTGGTTTGGAAAAGAACACATGTAATGACACTCTATTTTCTAAGACCATGGTAAGAAATCCCAAGAACATGCGGGAATGCATCATTCGAATGCAATAGAGCACTAGTGTGACAGAGGTTGCATCACCACACCCACTTGAGTGTGTGTGGTCATATGAATAATTGTGGTTAAGAAAAGAACACATACAATGACACTCCATGTGTCAAACCATGGTCAGAAAGCCGAAGAACATGTTGGAATTCAACATTGGAATGCAATGGAGCAATAGTGTGACAAAGGTTGCATCACCAAACCTACTTGAGTGCGTGCGGTAATGTGGATCATTGTGGTTTTGAAAACAAAACATGAAATGACACTCCATTGTGTAAAACCATGTTTGGAAAGCCCTAGAACATGATGGAATACAATGGAGCACCAATGTGACATAGGTTGCATCACCACACCCACTTGAGTTTGTGTGGTCATGTGGATCATTCTTGTTTGGAAAACAACACAAGAAATGACATGCTATTGTGTAATACCATAGTTAGAAATCCCTAGAAAATGTTGGAATGCAAAATTGGAATGCAATGGAGCACCAGTGTGTCAGACATTGCATCACCGCACCCACTTGAGTGTGTGTGGTCATATAGACCATTCTTGTTTGGAAAAGAACACATGCAATGACACTCTATTGTGTAATACCATAGTTAGAAAGCCCTATAACATGTTGGAATATAACATTGGAATGCAATGGAGCACCAGTGTGACAGACGTTGCATCACCGCACCCACTTAAGGGTGTGTGCTAATGTGGATCAATGTGGTTTCGAAAAGAACATATGAAATGACACTCCATGTGGCAAACCATGGTTAGAAATCCCTAGAAGTATCATCACATAATCCACTTGTCATGTGGATCTCTCTGAAAAGAACACATGTGGTGACACTCGATGTGTCAAACCATGGACACAAAGCCCAAAAAAATGTTGGAATTCAACATTGGAATCCAATGCAGCACCAGTGTGACAGAGGGTGCATCACCACACCCACTTGAGTGTGTGTGGTCATGCGGATCATTGTGGTTTGGAAAATAACACATGCAATGACAGTCCATGTGTCAAACCATTGTCAGAAATCCCAAGAACATGTTGGAATACAACATTGGAATGCAATGTGCTACCAGTGTGACAGAGGTTACATCACCACACCCACTTGAGTGTGTGTGTTCATGTGGATCATTGTAGTTTGTAAATACATGGAATGACACTCCATTTTTCAAACCATGGTCAGAAATTAGAAGAACATTTTGGAATTCTACGTTGGAATGCAATGGAGCATTAGTGTGACAGAGGTTACATCACCACACCCGCTTGAGTGTGTCTGGTCATGTCAATCATTGTGGTTTGGAAAACAAAACATGCAATAACACTCCTTTGTCTACAACCATGGTCAAAAATCCCTAGAACATGTTGGAATGCAACATTGGAATGCAATGGAGCACCAGTGTGCTAGAGGTCGCATCACCACACCCACTTGAGTGTCTATGGTAATGTGGATCATTGTGGTTTGGAGAAGATAACATGAAATGACACTCCATGTGTAAAACCATGGTCAGAAAGCCCTAGAAGTTGCGTCGCATAATCCACTTGCTCATGTGGATCATTGTGGTTTGGAAAAGAACACATGCAATGACACTCCATGTGTAAAACTATGGTCAGAAAGGCCAAAAACATTTTGGAATGCAACATTGGAATGCAATGGAGCACTAGTGTGACAGATGTATCATCACATAATCCACTTATCTGTGTTTGGTCATGTGTATCAGTGTGGTTTCGAAAACAACACATGCAATGACACTCCATGAAACCATGGTCAGAAAGCAACATGTTGGAATGCAACAATGGAATGCAATGGAGCACCAGTGTGACAGAGGTTGCATTAACACACCCACTTGAGTGTGTGTGCTCATGTGGATCATTGTGGTTTGGAAAATAACACATGCAATGACACTCCATGTGCAAAACCTTGGTCAGAAATCCCAAGAACATGTTGGAATTCAACATTGGAATGCAATAGAGCACCAGTGTGACAGAGGGTGCATCAGCACACCCACTTAAGTGTGTGTGGTCATGTGGATCATTGTGGTTTGTAAAGTAACACATGCAATGACACTCCATGTACAAAATTTTGGTCAGAAATCCCAAGAACATGTTGGAATTCAACATTGGGATGCAATGGAGCACCAGTGTGATAAACGGTGCATCACCACATCCACTTGAGTGTGTGTGGTCATGTAAATCATTGTTGTTTGGAAAAGAACACATGCAATGACACTTCATGTGTCAAACCATGGTCAGAAATCCCAAGAACATGTTGGAATACAACATTCGAATGCAATGTGGCGCCAGTGTGATAGAGGTTGCATCACCACACCAGTTGAGTGTGTGTGGTCATGTGGATCATTGTTGTTTGAAAAAAAACACATGCAATGACACTCTATTGTGTAATACCATGGTCAAAAAGCCCTAGAACATGTTGGAATGCAATATTGGAATACAATGGAGCACCAGTGTGGCAGAGGTTGCATCACCACAGCCACTTGAGTGTGTGTGGTCATGTGGATCATTGTGGTTTGGAAAATAACACATGCAATGATACTCTATTGTGTAATACCATGGTTAGAAAGCCCTAGAACATGTTGGAATGCAACATTAGAATTCAATGGAGCACCAGTGTGAGAGACGTTGCATCACCACACCCCACTTTAGTGTGTGTGGTATTGTGGATTAATGTGGTTTCAAAAAGAACACATGCAATGACACTCCATGTGTCAAACCATGGTCGAAAAGCCCTAGAAGTTGCATCACGGAATCCACTTGATCAAATGGATCATTGTGGTTTGGAAAAGAACACATGCAATGACACTGCATGTGTGAAACCATTGTCAGAAATCCCAAAAACATGTTGGAATGCAACATAGGAATGGAATGGAGCACTAGTGTGACAGATGTATCATCATAGGATCCACTTGAGTGTGTCTGTTCATGTGGATCATTGTGGTTTGGAAAATAACACATGCAATGACACTCCATGTGTCAAACCATGGTTAGAAAGCCCAAGAACATGTTGGAATGCAACATTGGAATGCAATGGAGCAATAGTGTGACAGAGGGTGCATCACCACACCCACTTGAGTGTGTGTGGTCATGTGGATCATTATGGTTTCGAAGAGAACACATGAAATCACACTCCATGTGTTAAACCATGGTTAGAAATTCAAAGAACATGTTGGAATATAACATTGTAATGCAATGTGGCACCAGTGTGCCAGAGGTTGCATCACGACACCCACTTGAGTGTGTGTTGTCATGTGGATCAAGGTGGTTTGGAAAATAAGACATGCAATGACACTCTATGTGTAAAAACATGGTTAGAAGGCCCAATAACATGTTGGAATTCTACATTGGAATGCAATGGAGAATCAGTGTGATAGATGTTTCAGCAGCACACCAACTTGACGGTGTGTGGTCATGTGGATCAATGTGTTTTGGAAAAGAACACATGCACTGACACTCCATATGTCAAACCATGGTCAGAAAGCCCTAGAAGTAGCATCAATGAATCGAATTGGTCATGTGGATCATTGTGGTTTGGAAAAGAACACATGCAATGACACTCCATGTGTCAAACCATGGCCATGAAGCCCAAAAACATGTTGGATTGCAACATTGAAATGGAATGGAGAACTAGTGTGACAAATGTGTATCATCAGAGAATCCACTTGAGTGTGTGTGGTCATGTGGACAATTGTGGTTTCGAAAAGAACACATGCAATGACACTCTATATGTCAAACCATGGTCAGAAAGCCCAAGCACATGTTGTAATGCAACATTGGAATGCAATGGAGCACCAGTGTGACAGAGGTTGCATCACCACACCTACTTGAGTGTGTTTGGTCATGTGGATCATTGTTGTTTGGAAAACAAACACGTGCAATGACACTCAATTGTGTAAAACCATGGTCAGAAAGCCCTTGAACATGTCGGAAATCAACATTGGAATACAATGGAGCATCAGTGTGATAGAGGTCGCATCACCACACCCACTGAGTGTGTGTGGTCATGTGGATCATTGTGGTTTGGAAAAGAACATGCAATGACACTCTGTTGTGTAAGACCTTGGTCAGAAAGCCCTAGAACATGTTGGAATGCCACATTAGAATTCAACGGAGCACTAGTGTGAGAGATGTCGCATCACCACACCCACTTTAGTGTGTGTGGTATTGTGGATCAATGTGGTTTCGAAAAGAACAGATGCAATGACATTCAATGTGTCAAACCATGGTCAAAAAGCCGTAGAAGTTGCATCACAGAATCCACTTGGTCATGTGGATCATTGTGGTTTGGAAAGAACACATACAATGAAACTGCATGTGTGAAACCATGGTTAGAAAGCCCAATAACATGTTGGAATGCAACATTGGAATGCAATGGAGCTCTAGTGTGACAGATGTATCATCACAGGATCCACTTGAGTGGGTGTGATCATGTGGATCATTGTGGTTCAGAAAAGAACACATGCCATGACACTCCATGTTCAAACAATGGTAAAAAAGCCGAAGAACATGTTGGAGTTCAACATTGGAATACAATGGAGCATTAGTGTGACAGACGTTGCATCACCACACCAACTTGAGGGTGTGTCGTCATTTAGATCAATGTGGTTTGGAAGAACACATGCAATGACACTCCATGTGCCAAACCATGGTCGGAAAGCCCTAGAAGTAGCATCAATGAATCGAATTGGTCATGTGGATCATTATGGTTTGTAAGAGAACACATGTAATGACACTCCATGTGTCAAACCATGGCCAGAAATCCCAAAAACATGTTGGCATGCAACATTTAAATGCAATGGAGCACTAGTGTGACAAATGTGTATCATCACAAAATCCGTTGAGTGTGTGTGGTCATGTTTATCATTGTGGTTTTGAAAAGAACACATGTAATGACACTAGATGTGTCAAACCATGGTAGAAAGCCCACGAACATGTTGGAATGCAACATTGGAATACAATGGAGCACCAGTTTGATAGAGTTTGCATCACCACACCCACTTGAGTGTGTGTGGTCATGTGGATCATTGTGGTTTGGAAAATAACACATGCACTAACACTCTATTTTGTAACACCATGGTCGAAAATCTCTAGAACATGTTGGAATGCAACAATGGAATGCAATGGAGCACCAGTGTGACAAAGGTTACCTAACCACACCCACTTGAGTTTGTTTGGTCATGTGGATCATTTTGGTTTTGAAAATGTTGGGAATATGCCCTAGAGGCAATCATGGTTGATGATATTTCCCAAAGTATTCATAAAGTGAAGTTATCCTTGTATGAACATCAGATATGTAGCACTGAATATGTGATTCAGTTGTGGAACTATATATTCATGATTGTTCATACTAGATTGTCCTTGGTCATTGAGGTTGTGCTGGACACACAACTTAGACCAATGTGCAAGTCGTCTGATGACACGGTTCCACTTGTCATGGGCATGGTGATGCTATTCTGACTTACACTGATTTGGCTAAAGAGTTTAGCGAGTTGGACTGAACCATAGTTGAGATGCAACAAGCATGTTGTCATTTGCAGTCTCAAGCAATGGAATCCTTTGACCTGAGGTGATCACATGATCCGAGTTGTGGATCGCCAACTTAGGTTGTATCAAACGTTGTTCCATAAATGGGCAGGTATAAAGGTAGAGTTCGGGTTGGTTGTGAAGCAAGCTGCGTGATGTGGATTACCAAGATGGGATTTGCCCCTCTATAATGGAGAGATATTCTCTGGGCCCTCTCGTGTGATATGATTTGGAAGCATGGCCATCCGCTACTCAACTGAGGAGTTGGACTAAGAGTTAGTCCAGTGAATCACATATCATGGTACAAGAAGAGCGTTAAGCTATTAAAGGGATGGCAACTACTCGCTTATAGCTTAACAGGTATATCGTGAGGCAAAGGGACTTGGACGAAAGTCACATTGAAGGTTCGTCTTCTGAATTTACGACACTTGGGAGTTGGCACGTCTTGCTAGAGGCCACTACCATCTATCGACTTGAGATTGAGTGTTCATGGGAGTGAGTTGGACTCAAAGCCATGACGACATACTTGGAGGAGTAGCTCATGTCGTGTCCAGGTGTACGTGAACCTACTGAGTCACACACTTAAGGGTAAGGAGCCCATGTGGATTAGATCCATGTGGAGATTGGAGTACGGCCTAGATAGGCCTCGAGTGTTGAGCCCAACTAGGCGTGTATATAAGTGGAGTGACAAGGGATAGTCCCTGACCTAGCCATCACTTTATCCACTTCCATTTCGGGCTAGACAGGATCTAGCAATCCTCTGTCCGAAGCTCCTTCATGTATATGTGGATAGTGGTAGAGGCGTTGCACGTGCGGCGCTGGAGACGGGGAAGCTCGTGAGGATCTGGAAAAGGAGTTCGTGGGATCAAAAGTAGATGTCCACGGGATTCGGAGGGCTGACCGTGGGATCGTTCGGCACTGCTTCGATGCGCTACATCAACTTCTGCATCTATGCGTCTAGCGGTAATCTCGTGGCCTATAACCTGAGCTGGATCTTGGGCATACCGTGTTAGGGAAAAGTTTTGTTTATCTCTGCGTGGCCCAACAGAAAAGAACACATGCAATGACACGCCATATGTTAAACCATGGTCATAAATCCGAAGAACATGTTGGAATGCAATATTGCAATGCAATGGAGCACCAATGTCACAGAGGTTGCATCACCATACCCACTTGAGTGTGTTCAGTCATGTGTATCATTGTTGTTTGGACAAAAACACATGCAATGACACTCCATTGTGTAAAACCATGGTCAAAAATCCCTAGAACATGTTGGAATACAATGGAGCACCAGTGTGATAGAGGTTGCATCACCACACCCACTTGACTGTGTGTGGTCATGTGGATCATTGTGGTTTGGAAAAAAACACATGCAATGACACTCTGTTGTGTAATACCATGGTCAGAAAGCCCTATAACATGTTGGAATGCAACATTGAAATGCAATGGACCACTAGTGTGACTCATGTGTATCATCACATAATCCACTTGAGTGTGTGTGGTCATATGGATCATTGTGGTTTCGAAAAGAACACATGCAATGACACTCCATGTATCAAACCGTGGTCAGAAAGCCCTAGAACATGTTGGAAATCACTAGTGGAATACAATGTAGCACCAGTGTGATAGAGGTTGCATCACCACACCCAGTTGAGTCTGTGTGGTCTTGTGGATCATTATGGTTTGGAAAAGAACACACGCAATGACACTATTGTGTTAGACCATAGTTAGAAAGCACTAGAACATGTTGGAATGCAATGGAGAACCCGTGTGATAGAGGTTGCATCACCACACCCACTTGAGTGTATGTGGGCATGTGGGTTAGTATTGTTTGGAAAAACACATGCAATGACCCTGCATTGTGTAAAACCACGGTCCAAAAGCCCTAGAAGTTGCATCACAGAATCCACTTGGTCATGTGGATCATTGTGGTTTGGAAAATAACACATGCAATAACACTCCATGTGTGAAACCATGGCCAGAAAACCCAAAAACATGTTAGAATGCAACATTGGAATGCAATAGAGCACTAGTGTGATAGATGTATGATCACAGAATCCACTTGAGTGTGTGTGGTCATGCGGATCATTGTGGTTTAAAATAGAACACATGCAATGACACTCCATGTGTCAAACCATGGTCAGAAAGCCCAAGAACATGTTGGAATGCAACATTGGAATGCAATGGAGCACCAGTGTGTCAGAGGTTACATCACCATACCCACTTGAGTGTGTGTGTTCATGTGGATCATTGTGGTTTTGAAATGAACACATGTAATGACACTCTATTGTGTAAGACCATGGTCAAAAAGCACTAGAACATGTTGGAATGCAACATTGGAATGCAATGGAGAACCATTGTGATAGAGGTTGCATCACCACACCCACTTGAGTGTGTGTGGTCATGTGGATCATTGTTTTTTGGAAAAAACACATGCAATAATGACACTCCATTGTGTAAAACCATGGTCACAAAGCCCTAGAACATGTTGGAAATCAACATTGGAATACAATGGAGCACCAGTGTGATAGAGGTTGCATCACCACACCCACTTGAGTGTGTGTGGTCATTTGGATCATTGTGGTTTGGAAAAGAACACATGCAATGACACTCTGTTGTGTAAGACCGTGGTCATAAAGCACTAGAACATGTTGGAGTGCAACATTGGAATTCAATGGAGAACCAGTGTGATAGAGGTTGCATCACCACGCCCACTTGAGTGTGTATGGTCATGTGGATAATTGTTGTTTGGAAAAGAACACATGCAATAATGACACTCTATTGTGTAAAACCATGGTCAGAAAGCCCTAGAACATGTTGGAAATCAACATTGGAATACAATGGAGCACTAGTGTGATATAGGTTGCATCACTACACCCACTTGAGTGTGTGTGGTCATGTGGATCATTGTGGTTTGGAAAATAATACATGCAGTGACACTCCGTTGTGTAAAACAATGGTAAGAAAGACCTAGAACATGCTGGAATGAAACATTGAAATGCAATGGACCACTAATGTGAGAAATGTGTATCATCACAAAATCCACTTGAGTGTGTGTGGTCATGTCGATCATATTGGTTTCGAAAAGAACACATGCAATCACACTCCATGTATCAAACCATGGTCAGAAAGCCCTAGAACATGTTGGAAATCAAAAGTGGAATACAATGTAGGACTAGTGTGATAGAGGTTGCATCACCACACCCACTTGAGTGTGTGTGATCATGTGGATCATTGTGTTTGGAAAAGAACACATGCAATGGCACTCTATTGTGTAAGACCATGGTCAGAAAGCACTAGAACATGTTGGAATGCAAAATTGGGATGCAATGGAACACCTGTGGACAGAGATTGCATCACCACACCCACTTGAGTGTGTGTGGTCATGTGGATCATTGTTGTTTCGAAAAAACACATGCAAGGACACTCAATTGTGTAAAACCATGGTCATAAAGGCCTAGAACATGTTGGAAATCAACATTGGAATACAATAGAGCACCAGTGTGATAGAGGTTACATCACCACACCCACTTGAGTGTGTGTGGTCATGTGGATCATTGTGGTTTGGAAATAACACATGGAATGACACTCCATTTGTAAAACCATGATCAGAAAGCCGTAGAACATGTTGGAATTCAATATTGAAATGCAATGGAGCACCAGTTTGACAGAGGTTGCAGCACCACACCCACTTGAGTGTGTGTGCTAATGTGGATCATTGTGGTTTGGAGAAGAATACATGCAATGACACTCCATATTCAAACAATGGTCAAAAAGCCCAAGAACATGTTGGAATTCAACATTGGAATGCAATGGGGCATCAGTGCGACAAACGTTGCATCACCACACCCACTTGAGGGTGTGTGGTCATGTGGATCAATGTGGATTGGAATAACACATGCAATGACACTCCATGTGTCAAACCATGGTTAGAAAGCCCTAGAAGTTGCATCACAGAATCCACTTGGTCATGTGGATCATTGTGGTTTGGAAAATAACACATGCAATAACACTCGATGTGTGAAACCATGGCCAGAAAACCCAAAAACATGTTAGAATGCAACATTGGAATGCAATAGAGCACTAGTGTGATAGATGTATGATCACAGAATCCACTTGAGTGTGTGTGGTCATGCGGATCATTGTGGTTTAAAATAGAACACATGCAATGACACTCCATGTGTCAAACCATGGTCAGAAAGCCCAAGAACATGTAGGAATGCAACATTGGAATGCAATGGAGCACCAGTGTGTCAGAGGTTACATCACCATACCCACTTGAGTGTGTGTGTTCATGTGGATCATTGTGGTTTTGAAATGAACACATGTAATGACACTCTATTGTGTAAGACCATGGTCAAAAAGCACTAGAACATGTTGGAATGCAACATTGGAATGCAATGGAGAACCATTGTGATAGAGGTTGCATCACCACACCCACTTGAGTGTGTGTGGTCATGTGGATCATTGTTTTTTGGAAAAAACACATGTAATAATGACACTCCATTGTGTAAAACCATGGTCACAAAGCCCTATAACATGTTGGAAATCAACATTGGAATACAATGGAGCACCAGTGTGATAGAGGTTGCATCACCACACCCACTTGAGTGTGTGTGGTCATTTGGATCATTGTGGTTTGGAAAAGAACACATGCAATGACACTCTGTTGTGTAAGACCGTGGTCATAAAGCACTAGAACATGTTGGAGCGCAACATTGGAATTCAATGGAGAACAAGTGTGATAGAGGTTGCATCACCACGCCCACTTGAGTGTGTATGGTCATGTGGATCATTGTTGTTTGGAAAAGAACACATGCAATAATGACACTCTATTGTGTAAAACCATGGTCAGAAAGCCCTAGAATATGTTGGAAATCAACATTGGAATACAATGGAGCACTAGTGTGATATAGGTTGCATCACTACACCCACTTGAGTGTGTGTGGTCATGTGGATCATTGTGGTTTGGAAAATAATACATGCAGTGACACTCCGTTGTGTAAAACCATGGTAAGAAAGACCTAGAACATGCTGGAATGAAACATTGAAATGCAATGGACCACTAATGTGAGAAATGTGTATCATCACAAAATCCACTTGAGTGTGTGTGGTCATGTCGATCATATTGGTTTCGAAAAGAACACATGCAATCACACTCCATGTATCAAACCATGGTCAGAAAGCCCTAGAACATGTTGGAAATCAAAAGTGGAATACAATGTAGCACTAGTGTGATAGAGGTTGCATCACCACACCCACTTGAGTGTGTGTGATCATGTGGATCATTGTGTTTGGAAAAGAACACATGCAATGGCACTCTATTGTGTAAGACCATGGTCAGAAAGCACTAGAACATGTTGGAATGCAAAATTGGGATGCAATGGAACACCTGTGGACAGAGATTGCATCACCACACCCACTTGAGTGTGTGTGGTCATGTGGATCATTGTTGTTTCGAAAAAACACATGCAAGGACACTCAATTGTGTAAAACCATGGTCATAAAGGCCTAGAACATGTTGGAAATCAACATTGGAATACAATAGAGCACCAGTGTGATAGAGGTTACATCACCACACCCACTTGAGTGTGTGTGGTCATGTGGATCATTGTGGTTTGGAAATAACACATGGAATGTCACTCCATTTGTAAAACCATGATCAGAAAGCCGTAGAACATGTTGGAATTCAATATTGAAATGCAATGGAGCACCAGTTTGACAGAGGTTGCAGCACCACACCCACTTGAGTGTGTGTGCTAATGTGGATCATTGTGGTTTGGAGAAGAATACATGCAATGACACTCCATATTCAAACAATGGTCAAAAAGCCCAAGAACATGTTGGAATTCAACATTGGAATGCAATGGAGCATCAGTGCGACAAACGTTGCATCACCACACCCACTTGAGGGTGTGTGGTCATGTGGATCAATGTGGATTGGAATAACACATGCAATGACACTCCATGTGTCAAACCATGGTTAGAAAGCCCTAGAAGTTGCATCACAGAATCCACTTGGTCATGTGGATCATTGTGGTTTGGAAAATAACACATGCAATAACACTCCATGTGTGAAACCATGGCCAGAAAACCCAAAAACATGTTAGAATGCAACATTGGAATGCAATAGAGCACTAGTGTGATAGATGTATGATCACAGAATCCACTTGAGTGTGTGTGGTCATGCGGATCATTGTGGTTTAAAATAGAACACATGCAATGACACTCCATGTGTCAAACCATGGTCAGAAAGCCCAAGAACATGTTGGAATGCAACATTGGAATGCAATGGAGCACCAGTGTGTCAGAGGTTACATCACCATACCCACTTGAGTGTGTGTGTTCATGTGGATCATTGTGGTTTTGAAATGAACACATGTAATGACACTCTATTGTGTAAGACCATGGTCAAAAAGCACTAGAACATGTTGGAATGCAACATTGGAATGCAATGGAGAACCATTGTGATAGAGGTTGCATCACCACACCCACTTGAGTGTGTGTGGTCATGTGGATCATTGTTTTTTGGGAAAAACACATGCATTAATGACACTCCATTGTGTAAAACCATGGTCACAAAGCCCTAGAACATGTTGGAAATCAACATTGGAATACAATGGAGCACCAGTGTGATAGAGGTTGCATCACCACACCCACTTGAGTGTGTGTGGTCATTTGGATCATTGTGGTTTGGAAAGAACACATGCAATGACACTCTGTTGTGTAAGACCGTGGTCATAAAGCACTAGAACATGTTGGAGCGCAACATTGGAATTCAATGGAGAACAAGTGTGATAGAGGTTGCATCAGCACGCCCACTTGAGTGTGTATGGTCATGTGGATCATTGTTGTTTGGAAAAGAACACATGCAATAATGACACTCTATTGTGTAAAACCATGGTCAGAAAGCCCTAGAACATGTTGGAAATCAACATTGGAATACAATGGAGCACTAGTGTGATATAGGTTGCATCACTACACCCACTTGAGTGTGTGTGGTCATGTGGATCATTGTGGTTTGGAAAATAATACATGCAGTGACACTCTGTTGTGTAAAACCATGGTAAGAAAGACCTAGAACATGCTGGAATGAAACATTGAAATGCAATGGACCACTAATGTGAGAAATTTGTATCATCACAAAATCCACTTGAGTGTGTGTGGTCATGTCAATCATATTGGTTTCGAAAAGAACACATGCAATCACACTCCATGTATCAAACCATGGTCAGAAAGCCCTAGAACATGTTGGAAATCAAAAGTGGAATACAATGTAGCACTAGTGTGATAGAGGTTGCATCACCACACCCACTTGAGTGTGTGTGATCATGTGGATCATTGTGTTTGGAAAAGAACACATGCAATGGCACTCTATTGTGTAAGACCATGGTCAGAAAGCACTAGAACATGTTGGAATGCAAAATTGGGATGCAATGGAACACCTGTGGACAAAGATTGCATCACCACACCCACTTGAGTGTGTGTGGTCATGTGGATCATTTTTGTTTCGAAAAAACACATGCAAGGACACTCAATTGTGTAAAACCATGGTCATAAAGGCCTAGAACATGTTGGAAATCAACATTGGAATACAATAGAGCACCAGTGTGATAGAGGTTACATCACCACACCCACTTGAGTGTGTGTGGTCATGTGGATCATTGTGGTTTGGAAATAACACATGGAATGACACTCCATTTGTAAAACCATGATCAGAAAGCCGTAGAACATGTTGGAATTCAATATTGAAATGCAATGGAGCACCAGTTTGACAGAGGTTGCAGCACCACACCCACTTGAGTGTGTGTGCTAATGTGGATCATTGTGGTTTGGAGAAGAATACATGCAATGACACTCCATATTCAAACAATGGTCAAAAAGCCCAAGAACATGTTGGAATTCAACATTGGAATGCAATGGAGCATCAGTGCGACAAACGTTGCATCACCACACCCACTTGAGGGTGTGTGGTCATGTGGATCAATGTGGATTGGAATAACACATGCAATGACACTCCATGTGTCAAACCATGGTTAGAAAGCCCTAGAAGTACTATCAGTGAATCCAATTGGTCATGTGGATCATTGTGGTTTGGAAAAGAACACATGAAATGACACTCCATGTTTCAAACCATCGCCAGAAAGCCCTAAAACATGTTGGAATGCAACATTGAAATGCAATGGACCACTAGTGTGACAAATGTGTATCATCACAGAATCCACTTGAGTGTGTGTGGTCATGTGGATCATTGTGGTTTCGAAAAGAACACATGCAATGATAGTCCATGTCTCAAACCATGGTCAGGAAGCCCAAGAACATGTTGGAATGCAACATTAGAATGCAAAGGAGCACCAGTGTGACAGAGGTTGCATCACCAGACCCACTTGAGTGTTTGTGGTCATGTGGATCATTGTTGTTTGGAAAAAATACATGCAATGGCACTCCATTGTGCAAAACCATGGTCATAAAGCGTTAGAACATGTTGGAAATCAACATTGGAATACATTGGAGCACCAGTGTGATAGAGGTTGCATCACCATACCCACTTGAGTGTGTGTGGTCAGGTGGATCATTGTGGTTTGGAACAGAACACATGCAATGACACTTTGTTGTGTAAAAACATGGTCAGAAAGCCCTAGAACATGTTGGAATGCAGCATTGGAATGCAATGGAGCACCAGTGTGACAAAGGTTGCATCACCACACCCACTTCAGTGTGTGGTCATGTGGATCATTGTGGTTTGGAATAGAACACATGCAATGACATTCCATGTGTCAAACCAAGGTCAGAAAGCACAACAACATGTTGGAATGCAATGGAGCACTAGCGTGACACAGCTATCATCGTAGAATACATTTTAGTGTGTGTGGTCATGTGGGTCATTTTGGTTTGGAAATCAACACATGCAATGACACTCCATGTGTCAAACCATGGTCAGAAAGCCCTAGAACATTTTGGAATGCAACATCGGAGATCAATGGAGAACCAGTGTGATAGAGATTGCATCACCTCACCCACTTGAGTGTGTGTGGTCATGTGGATCATTATGGTTTGGAAAAGAACAAATGCAATGACACTCCATGTGTCAAACCATGGTTTGAAAGCCCAAGAACATGTTGGAATGCAACTCTGACATGCAATGGAGCACCAGTGTGATAGACGTTGCATCATCACACCCACTTGAGTGTGTGTGGTCATGTGGATCATTGTTGTTTGGAAAACAACACATGCGATGAAACTCCATGTGTCAAAACATGGTCAGAAAGCCCAAGAACATGTTGGAATTCAACATTGTAATAAAATGGAGCACTAGTGTGATATAGGTTGCATCACCACACCCACTTCAGTGTGTGTGGTCATCTGGATCATTGTGGTTTTCAAAAGAACACATGCAATGACACTCCATTATGTAAAAACTTTGTCCGAGAGCCCTAGAACATGTTGTAATGCAACAATGGAATGAAATGGAGGACCAGTGTGAGAGAGGTTACATCACCACACCCACTTGAGTGTGCGTGGTCATGTGGATAATTGCGGTTTGGAAATGAACGCATGTAATGACACTCCATTTGTCAAACGATGGTCAGAAATCCCAAGAACATGTTGCAATTCAACATTGGAATGCAATGGAGCACTAGTGTGACAGAGGTTGCATCACCACACCCAGTTGAGTGTGTGTGGTCATGTGGATCATTGTGGCTTGGAAAACTACACATGTAATCATACTCCATTGTGTAAAACCATGGTAAAAAAGCCCTAAAACCTGTTGGAATGCAACATTGCAATGCAATAGTGCACCAGTGTAACAATGGTTGCATCACCACACCCACTTGAGTGTGTGTGGTCATGTCGCTCATTGCGGTTTGGAAAAGAACACATGAAATGACACTCTATTGTGTAAGACCATGGTCAGACATCCCTAGAACATGTTGGAATGCAACATTGCAATGTAATGGAGCACCAGTGTGGCATACGTTGCATCACCACACCCACTTGAGTGTGTGTGGTCATGTGGATCAATGTGATTTCGAAAAGAACACATGCAATAACACTCCATGTGTCAAAACATGGCAGAAAGCCCTAGAAGTAGCATCACAGAATCCAATTGGTCATGCGGAACATTGTGGTTTGGAAAAAAACACATGGAATGACACTCCATGTGTCAAAGCATGGTAAGAAAGCCCAAAAACATTTTGGAATGCAACATTGGAATGCAATGGAGCACTAGTGTGACAAATGTATCATTAAAAAATCCACTTGAGTGTGTGTGGTCATGTGGATCATTGTGGTTTGGAAAAGAACACATGCAATGCCACTCCATGTGTCAAACCATAGTCATAAACCAAAGAAATGTTGGAATGCAACATTGGAATGCAATGGAGCATCAGCGTGATAGATGTTTCATCACCACACCCACTTGAGTGTGTGTGATCATGTGGATCAATGTGTTCTTGAAAATAACAGATGCAATGACACTCCATGTGTAAAACCATGGTCAGAAAGCCCAGGAAAATGTTGGATTGCAACTGCCACATGAAATGGGGCACCAGTGTGATAGATGTTGCATCACCACACCCACTTTAGTTTGTGTAGTTATGTGGATCATTGTGGTTTTGAAAATAACACATGAAATGACACTCCATTTTATAAACCATGGTCAGAAAAAGCCCTAGAACATGTTGGAATGAAACATTAGAATGCAATGGAAACCCGGTGTGACAAAGGTTGCATCACCACCCCACTTGAGTATGTATGGTAATGTGGATCAACGTGGTTTGGAAAAAAACACATCCAATGACACTCTATGTGTCAAACCATGGTCAGAAAGCACAAAAACACATTGGAATGCAATGGGGCACCAGCGTGATAGTGGTTGCATCAACACACCCACATGAGTGTGTGTGGGCATGTGGATCATTGTGGTTTTGAATAGAACACATGCAATGACACTCCATGTGTCAAACCATGGTCAGAAAGCACAACAACATGTTGGAATGCAACATTGGAATGCAATGGAGCACTAGCGTGACAGAGCTATCGTCGTAGAATACATTTCAGTGTGTGTGGTCATGTGGATCATTTTAGTTTGGAAATCAACACATGCAATGACACTCCATGTGTCAAATCATGGTCAGAAAGCACTAGAACATTTTGGAATGCATCGGAGATCAATGGAGCACCAGTGTGATAGAGATTGCATCACCTCACCCACTCAAGTGTGTGTGGTCATATGGATCATTGTGGTTTGGAAAAGAACAAATGCAATGACACTCCATGCGTCAAACCATGGTTAGAAAGCCCAAGGACATGTTGGAATGCAAATCCAACATGCAATGGAGAACCAGTGCGATAGAGGTTGCATCATCATACCCACTTGAGTGTGTGTGGTCATGTGGATCATTGTGGTTTGGAAAAAAACACATGCAATGAAACTCCATGTGTCGAAACATGGTCAGAAAGCCCAAGAACATGTTGGAATTCAACATTCGATTAAAATGGAGCACTAGTGTGACACAGGTTGCATCACCACACCCACTTCAGTGTGTGTGGTCATGTGGATCATTGTGGTTTTCAAAAGAACACATGCAATGACACTACACTGTGTAAAACCATGGTCCGAGAGCCCTAGAACATGTTGGAATGCAAGAATGGAAGGCAATGGAGGACCAGTGTGAGAGAGGTTACATCACCACACCCACTTGAGTGTGTGTGGTCAAGTGGATCATTGCGGTTTGGAAAAGAACACATGCAATGACACTCCATTTGTCAAACGATGGTCAAAAAGCCCAAGAACATGTTGGAATGCAACATTGGAATGCAATGGAGCACCAGTGTGACAGAGGTTGCATAACCACAACCATTTGAGTATGTGTGGTCATGTGGATCATTGTGGTTTGGAAAAAAACACATGGAATGACACTCCATTGTGTAAAACCATGGCTAGAAAGCCCTAGAACACGTTGGAATGCAAAATTGGAATGTAATGGAGCACCAGTGTGACAGAGGTTGCATCACCACACCCACTTGAGTGTGTGTGGTCATGTGGATCATTGTGGTCTAGAAAAGAACACATGCAATGACACTCCATGTGTCAAACCATGCTCAAAAAGCCCAAGAACATGTTGGAATGCAACATTGGAATGCAATCGAGCACTAGTGTGACAGAGGTTACATCACCACCCCTACTTGAGGGTGTGTGGTCATTTGGATCATTGTTGTTTGTAAAAAACGCATGCACTGACAGTCCATTGTGTAAAACCATGGTCAGAAAGCCCTATAACATGTTGGAATGCAACATTGGAATGAAATGGGCCATCTGTATGATAGATGTTGCATCACCACACCCACTTGAGTGTGTGTTCTCATGTCGATCAATGTGGTATTGAAAATAACACATGCAATGACACTCCATGTGTTAAACCATGGTCAAAAGCCGAGGAAAATATTGGATTGCTACTACCACATGCAATGGAGCACCAGTGTGATAGATGGTGCATCACCACACCCACTTGAGTGTGTGTGGTCATGTGGATCATTGTGGTTTGGAAAAGTACACATGCAATGACACTCCATGTGTCAAACCATGGTCAGAAAGCCCTAGAACATGTTGGAATGAAACATTGGAATGCAATGGAGCACCAATGTGACAAAGGTTGCATCACCATACCCACTTGAGTGTGTGTGGTCATGTGGATCATTATGGTTTGGAAAAGAACACATGCACTGACACTCTATTGTGTAAGACCATGGTAAGAAAGCCCTAGAACATGTTGTAATGCAAAATTGGAATGCAATGGAGTACCAGTGTGACAGACGTTGCATCACCACACCCACTTGAGTATGTGTGGTCCTGTGGATCAATGTGATCTCGAAAAGAACACATGCAATAACACTACATGTGTCAAACAATGGTCATAAAGCCCTATAAGTAGAATGACATAATGCAATTATTCATGTGGAACATTATGGTTTCGAAGAAACACATGGAATGACACTCCATGTGTCAAAACATGGTCAGAAAGCCCAAAAACATTTTGGAATGCAATGGAGCACTAGTGTGACTAATGTGTCATCACAAAATCCACTTGAGTGTTTGTGGTCATGTGGATCATTTTGGTTTGGAAAATAACACATGGAATGACCATCCATGTGTCAAACCTGAAGGGAATATGCCTGAGAGGCAATAATAAAGTGGTTATTATCTTATTCCATGTTTATGATAAACATTTCTTTTGCATGCTATAATTGTATTAATTGGAAACGTTAATACATATGTGTTTAATAAACAAAATACAAAGTTCCTAGTAATGCCTCTCATATAAACTAGCTCGTTGATTAACAAGATGATCAAGGTTTCTTGATGATGGACATTGGATGTTGTTAATAACGAGGTCACAACATTGGTGGAATGATTTGATGAACATTCATCCGAAGTATAGCATTACAATCAGAATTAGTATGTTTATATTGCTATAACATCGTACGAAGTAATCTTAGTCCTTAGACCATGAGATCATGTTAATTGCTAACACCAAAAGAGTATCTTGATAACATCAAATGTCACACCGTAACAGGGTGACTATAAAGGTGTGTTCAGTGCTACGAAGGTGTTATGTTGATGCTCATGGATCAAGAGTGGGATTTTCCATCCCTATGACGGATAGATATACTCTGGGCCCTCTTGGTGATATCACATTGAAATAGCTTGCAAGCAAGTGATTTTATCACTAGAATGTTATATCACGGGAATGAGAAAAGAGTGCATGTCGGTAACGAGATCAAACTAGGTATTTGGATGCCAATGATCGAATCTCGGACATGTAATATATCGTGAGACAAAGGGATTTAGTTACGATGTTAGAGGTTCACACGATCACAAGGGTCATCGTTGAATATGTGGGAATCAGTACGGATCTCTAGGTCCCGCTGCTGATTATTGATCGGAGAGGGGTCTTGATCATGTCTGCATTATTCGTGAACCGTAGGGTTACACACTTAAGGGACAACGACACCATTTGGATCAAATATGTTTCAGATAAAGATTTAAGAAAGAGCTGGAATCATTTCGATGAAAACCGGAATTGTTTCGGGTGAAATTGCAGAAACTGGTTCTACATGTGATATTGAAATGTTACAGGGGGTTTTATGTGAATATTTGTTAATTAATGTAATTAAATAAATTCTGAATAAAATAAATAAAATAGTTTTATTTAATGAGAGCTTGCATTAAATTGCATGTGAGTGGAAGTGTGAGTGGAGGCATATTTATGTGAGTGGAGCATCCACCACATGAATGATGGAAGAGGTGGGGGCACCACCATGGCTGCCACGCCATGGCCCTTGGGTGCCCCCCTCTTCCCTATAAAAGGCCCCCCTCTCCTCCTCACAACACACACCTCCTCGTGAAGGATCTCTCTCCCCTCTAGTTATTCCCCATGGTCTCGGATTAGCGAGATACATGTTCCCGGTGGCTTTATCTAGAAAGGAGTTGCTGCTTCCGCTGCATCGCTGGAGCGATGAGGCGATGGTTGTTCGGTGGACCAAACGTGTGTGCGATCATGGATGCGCCGCTACTTTGCGGTGCTGGACTTGACGGTGCTAGAATTGCTGGACCTGAAGGACTTCATCACGATCTTGAGATCGACAATTGTACGACCACATCATCCACGAGTTCCATCTCGTTAACAAAGCTTTGTTGTCTTCGAGGGTAAGTTCTCTATGGATGTATATCCACCCGTTGCTTGTATCTAGTAGATAGATCTTGACGTATAGTTCCCATCGTAGGAAATTTTTGTTTTCTATGCTGCAAACCCTACAAAACCATGGTCAGAAAGCAAAAGAACATGTTGGAATGCAACATTG
The DNA here is from genome assembly GCA_910589775.1 of Avena eriantha. NCBI lineage: Eukaryota > Viridiplantae > Streptophyta > Magnoliopsida > Poales > Poaceae > Avena > Avena eriantha. The sequence continues at coordinate 116,620,585 of OU342740.1, forward strand.
GAATGTAATGGAGCACCAATGTGATAGAGGTTGCATCACCACAACCATTTGAGTGTGTGTGGTCATGTGGATCATTGTTGTTTGGAAAAAAACACATGGAATGACACTCCATTGTGTATAACCATGTCCATAAAGCCCTAGAATATGTTGGAATGCAATGGAGCACCAGTGTGACAGAGGTTGCATCACCACATCCACTTGAGTATGTGTGCACTACTGCAGAATAGGCTATCAATGTTAGTCTCAAAAGGCACATTAGTGACAGACAAAGCGCCTATCACTGATGACTAGTCACTGGTATGAGGCTACTAGTGATAGGCAAGTGCCTGACACTAGTTATATGTACTAGAGACAGGCATTAACACATGCCAGTCACTATCATGTGTACAATAGTGACGGGCAAAAGATATGCATGTCACTAGTTGACGCCAAAGGGTGCAACCATATGGGTTTTTATAGTGACAAGCCCATTATTCTTACCGTCACTAGTTTGAATTTTGCTAATAAAAAAATTAAATGTATTTTCCATGAATATTCCATATAGCACAATAGGATGTTATCAGAACATAAAATGCATTTCCACGAATATATAAGATATCACAATAAGATGTTGTACCAATGATACTCACATAAACTAGTATGACATAATATTTGCACAGACTAACATAAGAACTTGCAATCCATCATATACTAACGAAGCATATTTTCTTGATGAGTTATTTGGCAAGAGTTTGAACTCCAAAGAACACCACAACAATAGTAGATATATTATCGTCATATGCATAGTTGCAAGTCCTTTCACTTTTCTACATTTTCATATCATCTTGTTGAGTTGCAAATTCTCTCATTAAGTCTTCCTTGTTTGGAACTGAATCGCGGAGGACACTGATGGTGTGCTTACCCTGATACAAACAAGAAAATGAGCATATAATATATCATGTCTGCTTTTCATGGTACACAACATACTGCAATCGAAGCTTCAAATTTGCCATAAAAGTTCAAAGGAACAAACATACATACATCCACTAAAGACACATAACAAGGACATACCAAGAAACTAGAGACTATCAATTTTTGAATCACCAAGGTAATAGATGCCTCAGAAATGTGTTAAGGCAAAAGACAGCAGTGTTATACAGTAAACTACTCAACTTAAGAAAAAATAAATTGCTGGAATGCCTGCAAACCACATCCATGGTAGCTGGCCAAATGCATTTCAAACATAATGCATGCATAATCAGCACGGATAAACTGAGTAAAGAAATCAATCAGCTGAAAAACATATAGGTCATCATTATTAGGAGGAATCATGGGAACTATTTCCTTTTTTAGTTCTACTGCAGCTTGTGTTAAATAATGTCATGTTTTGAGTCCCATGTTGTCAGTTGCAGCTGCCTTTGTGCATGAATCAGGAACCTCCGGCGGGTCCTCAACGCCATAGAAAACCGGAGATTCCGAGGCAACATCTGTTTTGATGATTTTTGCGAAAATGTATTGGATGTGTGTAAACTCTTTGTTCCGGTCAAACGGATTTGACTCCAGGTATGTACCGAACGACTGAATCTCTACACCTTTGTTTCAACTCTTATATGACATCACAAATATGGCATTATGGTAGTAGAGAGCATCACCCAGAATTTGTGGCAACATGTACTCCCTTTTCGCCTTGTTTTTAAGTGAATCCAAGTAAAAAAGTCTTGCATTCCTTCACCATGAGAATAATCAGAACCAGGGACCCCTGCACAAACATGCAAAATTGTTGATTTCGATTGATAGAGCCAAGCCATGATACAAAAAGGCCAGGCAGATCACAAAGGCAACATTTTATTGCAGTAAGAGCATTGTTAGAATATGATCCTTCATAAATAAATTTTATAAATGCTGACAGCTGAGTGACATGCTCCTATGTGTGTGTCGGTTCCTAACTTAAGTGGTGTCCCAAGTTATATAAGACACATTGGTCGGTTATATAAAGTAAATCCCCAAATCCATAGGCAACAACCTAGCCTGCCGTGCAGACACAAAAAAAGCCCAGTGTATTCACACGATACACTATAGTGGATGCAGATCCATTTTCTTCCCTCGAGAAATAATGTATGGGTTTCAGACTTCTTCAGACAAACTAATTTGCCACATTTTCCTCTCAGCTCTTATGCAGCCCATCAGGTTTTAATGGATAGGAATATGATTAACCAGAGATGGAATTATTGGTAGGGTTCAAACTACTTAAGAAAAACAAATTCTGCCACCCACCATCTCGGTTCTGATAGGGGTGAGATTCATCACGGCCAGAGTAAATTATGTGCAAAGGGTGTCAAGTCAAACAAAAGTGTATCATAGGAAAGGATTTTATTTTATCTAGTGGATTAAGTATTTCATCACTCAACCCTGATCACTTGCACAGCATTAGATTTAGTATACATAGTGACAGATTAGATGTAGAGATTGCAATTTTTCAAAGGAAGCGAGCATGACACTGCAGATCAATCAATGACAGAAGATGAATAAGAAAGCATACAAATTTGTTAGTCTACGTCCAAGAGGCAAAAATGCCAGACATATGCAGTGATACATGATATATAAACAAGGATTCTTCGATATAATTTTCCATTAGTACAAGCGTTACAATAATCCTATTCCTTGCACAAACTCTAGCGCTTCAAGCTACAAAATTATGGCCTAGCTGGTCATACGAAATACCTAAATGGGTAGAACCGACAGTTGCAGGAAGAAGAGTAATTCTAGGAAAAACTCGTGGGGAATACCTTGGAGAGCGGCCCATCGATGACGAGCTTGTAATTGATGTCCAGATGGTCCTCGAGAACGACCCTTTCGTCCACCCAGAACACACGCCACTTGCTCCGGTCCACCGTCTCCAGGTACGGCAGGAAAGCCAACTTCCTACGATGCCAAAAGGAAATGAGAAATTAGAGTTTTATCTTGCGGGTAGAGATAGGGGATGGAGGCAGAGAGCCGAGGAGGAGGCTGTAGTGAGGGGGAGGCGGAGGTAGATGACCCAGGCGGGCGGTGAGCATGGACCGATCTACAACTGGTCATGGGTGTTCGGCTGAACACCCAAATTTTTCTAAAAAAAATCATATACATAAAGTATAGGAATGTATGGTGTTACTAGTCAGTAATACTCGGCACCTGTACTACGTTTTCTTGTCCAAAATGGGCTGAAACTTCGAATTAGCAATGAGCTGGGTGTGGTGTCCACATCCAATCATCCATGCGGCCCAGACCAAAGAAACTTTTCAAATTTACCAGCGTGCCGAGAGGAAAACTGTGCCTGTAGACATAGATCATCACACCATACTTTACTGTTCAGATGCAAATAGATCTTTTTTCCAGAATGCGCGCACCATTTTCTTGACGCTGATTGTTGTGTATATACAGCAAAACACGTATAGCTACACATCGCCGAATCCCCTCCTATCATGTTCAATCCAATACACCGGTATGGTGGAGTGTTTTTTAGTGTTGACAAAAAGAAGAAGTTTGACGAGAAATTGTGGGAATATCTCAGGATTATTCCTCCGAAGACAAAAATAAGAGGTTTGGTAAGGGATTGGAGATTTTCCGGGATTCACAATAATCCCCTCCCATCCTCTTAAATACACTAGAAATAAAAAAGTTTAAAAAAAAGCCTTACACGGAAGACATATTACAGCAAGAAGTGTTTGTTGTTGCCCCCCAAGAAAAACATCAGGAAAAAAATAAACACAATACCCACTAGGTCAACCGGATATGCTTCCGGTCGTAGATACTGCATATGTAAGATAATATCGTGTTGTAATTTTTATTATCCTCCGATCCAAATTAATTGACTCGGATTTATATAGATTCGGATGTATATGGACATGTTTTAGTACTAGATACGTCCGAATCTAGATAAATCCAAGTCAATTAATTCGGATTGAAGGGAGGATTATTTTCAAGTTTCTTAACCTTTTGAGGTGTCGTTTCCACAATGGACAATTTATACATTTATCGGCGTGAATGCATGAACAATTTTTAGTCTTTCACATGTATACGTTGTGTGGGTTTAAATTTGAACACCCAAAGTTAAATTCCTGGATCCGTCCCTGGCGGTGAGGTGCCTAGCCTGGCGGCGTGCAGGAGATGCAGGCGAGTAGGAGAAGAACCCAGGAGAAGGCCACAGATCGGGGAAAGGCGGAGGATCAGGGGGCGCCCGAGTAGGATCTCGCACGAGAAGGTGCGCTGGAGGAAGGGGAGGACGGTGCTGCAGGCAAGGAGGTGCAATAGTGTTGCTCCGATGGTGGAGGTCGTCCGACGCGGCGACGCTCCACGGCTGGTGCTGGTGCGCGACGGGTGTGGAGTAGGCGGGGCAAATCGATAGGGGCTGAGGTGGTTGGGGTCGACGGCGGGGAATGGTCGAGGGAAAGGCTGGTTTTCTGGCAGGTTTTTAATCGTGAGCATTTTCTTCGTGCGGGGCACGACCGAACTCCTCGCTCGTGCTGGAGACGTACCAACGAACTATTTCTTTTGAACATTTTCCTTTTTGAACACGTACCAACGAGCCTAGAAGTCAGCTTTAGCTTTAATAGTACTTGCGACATGTGCATTTTATGTCTATCACTAACTATAGTGTTATTAGCGACAGTCATTTATTATTGCACGTCACTGAGTAATTGCTCCATTCAGCCGGTGTCCAAACAAAATGCTAGTGACATTCATTTTTAAACGTATGTCACTAGTGTTTTGTACTAGTGGCAGTTACATGTCACAGGTAATACTTACTAGTGATAGTTTTTTCTCTCACTAACCACCTGGCGGCTATAAGCCTTTTTGTAGTAGTGGTGGTCATGTAGATCATTGTGGTCTGAAAAAAACACATGCAATGACACTCCATGTGTAAAAGCATTCTCAAAAAACCCAAGAACATGTTGGAATGCAACATTGAAATGCAATGTAGCACCAGTGTGACAAAGGTTACATAACACACCTACTTGCGTGTATGTGGTCATGTGTATCATTTTTATTTGGAAATAACACATGCAATTACACTTCATTGCTTAAAACCATGGTCAGAAAGCCAGAGAACATGTTGGAATGCAACATTAGAATGAAATGGAGCATCAGTATGATAGATGTTGCATCACCACACCCACTTAGGTGTGTGTGGTCATGTGGATCAATCTGGTATTGAAAATAACACATGCAATGACACTCCATGTGTTAAACCATGGTCAAAAGCACGAGAAAAATGTTGGTTTGCAACTGCCACATGCAGTGGAACACTAGTGTGATAGATGTTGCATCACCACACCCACTTGTATATGTGTGTGGTCTTCTGGATCATTGTGGTTTGGAAAAGAACACATGAAATGACACTCCATTATGTAAAACCATGGTCAGATAGCTCTAGAACATATTGGAATGCAACACTGGATTGCAATGGAAACATGGTGTGACAGAGGTTGCATCAGCACTCCCACATGAGTGTGTGTGGTCATGCGGATCAACGTGGTTTGGAAAATAACAAATGCAATGATATTCGATGTGTCAAACGATGCTCAGAAAGCTCAAAAACACAATGGAATGCAATGTGTCACCAGTGTGATAGTGGTTGCATCAACACACCCACATGAGTTTGTGTGGTCATGTGGATCATTGTGATTTGGAATAGAACACATGCAATGACACTCTATGTGTCAAACCATGGTCAGAAAGCCTAAGAACATGTTGGAATGCAACATTGGAATGCAATGGAGCACCAGGGTGACAAAGCTATCATCATATAATACATTTAAGTGTGTGTGGTCATGTGGATCATTTTGGTTTGGAAAAGAACACATGGAATGACACTCCATGTGTCTAACCATTGTCAGAAAGCCCTAGAACATTTTGGAATGCAACATTGGAGATCAATGGAGCACCAGTGTGATAGAGGTTGCATAAGCACACCCACTTGAGTGTGTGTGGTCATGTGGATCATTGTGGTTTCGAAAAGAACAAATGCAATGACACTCCATGTGTCAAACCATGGTTAGAAAGCCTAAGAACACGTTGGAATATAACTACGACATGCAATGTAGCACCAGTGTGATAGAGGTTGCATCATCACACCCACTTGAGTGTGTGTGGTCATGTGGATCATTGTGGTTTGGAAAACAACACATGCAATTAAACTCCATGTGTCAAACCATGGTCAGAAACCCCAAGAACATGTTGGAATTCAACATTGGAATGCAATGGAGCACTAGTGTGACAGAGGTTGCATCACCACACCCACTCCAGTGTTTGCGTTCATGTGGATCATTGTGGTTTTCAAAAGAACACATGGAATCACACTCCATTGTGTAAAACTATAGTCAGAAAGACCTAGAACATGTTGGAATGAAACATTGGAATGCAATGGAGCGCCAGTATGACATAGGTTGCATCACCACACCGACTTGAGAGTGGGTGGTCATGTGGATCATTGTGGTTTGGAAAATAACAAATGCAATGACACTCCATGCTTCAAACCATAGTTAGAAATCCCAAAAGCACATAGGAATGCAACTACCACATGTAATGGAGCACCAGTGTGAGAGAGGTTGTGCAGTGACCTAGGATACCACTTCATGATGTAGTACACTATAGTCGTTGACATAACACCAATGAAACACCGTTCACTAGTATTACATCCCTCAGAGTGGTACAAAAGAAACACAGTAGGTCCAAGACATGACTATACATTACAACTCGACTCTTTACAAAAGATCTAGAGAACACTCTAGGTTAAAGAGAGAGAAAGAAACTTCTTACAAAGAAGAACCAATAATAAAACTCAGAACTATCTAGCTACTAAGATTAGTATCTAAACTATCTGGCTTGCAGTTGCTACTAATGCAATGCTCTACAGAATTAGGTTTTATGGCTAGAGAATCTATTCCTATCTACTTAAGGTCTTCGCCTTCACTTCAGTTGATGTATATGTTTACTTCATTGACTTTATTGAAGAACTTGAGCTACCGATGATGGTTTCTTGAGGAGAAATTGATGTTGACGTCATCTTCAATGGCTTAGAATCTAGCAAGGGTTAAGAAGGTACAGTTGATTACGAGCGTACTCAGCAAGCTCACTAAAAATAAGTGTATGATGCACTATCTATACATCCACAGACCAAAGGTCGTAAGAAATGTAGGTTTTCGAAAACATTTATTTAGAGGTTGCTTTTATTCTGAAAAATATGTCCGAAAGCCTTCACAGGTTGACCAGAACTTTCATGGAGATCCTTTCCTACCGCGTTCGTAGCTCCTTCCAGGAACATGGAGTAACATGTCACAGTTCTTACACTCTGTAGAGGTGCGTTGCTTTACCCATGAGAGACCAAATCCTTGTTTCACAACTGGGTGATCTTTCCCTACCACACTTCCTTTGGTGTGGGGCCCAGTAGATGACCCAAGCCAATCACTGCCCCCTTCGCGACCCCACATGTCCCCTTGGTGTATGCCATGCCCACATCTTGAATTACTATAATGGTTAGTACAGACCGTCAGATGCAAGAACTATCGTGGGACGTTGAGGGTTCCCACCCATATGCTGCATATCCTCTTCGAATTACCAATAAATGCATGCTACAAGGATAACAACCATGACCTGGCCATCCGGATGCATGCGAGAGGAAGAAGATAAAGTTGACTTCTCCGTCCCATTCCAAATCTCATGGTTATCGCATAATATATGGTGCTAGAATCACTGGCGACATTGGTTGATTAAGTCCTAGATATTATGTTCCTTTATCACTAGAACTATATCAGTAGATTATTACCTATTGGTAAATAATCCATAATCATATTATTATGAAAATAGTGTTTTCTGACATTTTTGAAATGCAGGTGATGATGACATTTGAGTTACAAGCATTTGATAGAAAATAATCAAAGGACATGAGCAAGTTGTGAACTTGCCTTGTGACTGCAAGTTAGTGAAGTTGGATACTTCCACTCAACCTTGAGCTCTGGTTTCTACAGAAAACCATTATTGTCTGGTAAAGACAATATTTAAAGAAGCAATATGCAAATGCATAGTAATGTCTTGCAATGATTCATTTTCTTTCTTCTTTACGTGTTTTACCCATCTTGTATAGGTTTTAAGTTTCTTTAAATTAATAAAAGAAAAGCATTATTTAAGAAATCATTAAATTCATATTATTTTGACATTTAGTAATTTTATAATAACTAGTAGTATTACAAGAGTTTAAAAATGAATTTATTTAATTTTAACTCTTTAAAATATTTAACTAAAATTCCTTTAAGGATAAGACTTTATTTCTATTATACATGATTTACTTTTTAAAAATACAAACTAGTATTTTTCTATGATAGTTCCTTGAGAATCTTCAAAATGAATTTTATTCAATTTTAAGTGTTTTGTATATTTTTACAAAATTCTAGAAGGAATAGATATAATTTTAATAATAGATCTATATTTAATTACTAAAATTAATATCTATTATTTTTATTGGATAGAGGATATTCTTGGGATTTCATAATATATTATTTGTATATTTTAGGATTTTTATTTATTTTTCTAGAGCCTAATTTATCTTAGGGGTATATTTGTAACTAATTATTTTATAAAAGTCCTTCTTTTAAAATACACGACTAGCCCACTAGGGCTAGATAAAAGCCCTTGGGTAGTACTGGGATGTTTATACCCGGCCCAGTACCTCCCCTACTCGCTACCTCTTCTCTCCCTTCTCTCTGGCACGACGTCCTTTCTGGCCGCTCCATGCCACCGCTGCCGCGAGCAATTCCGGCCGCCCTAGGCTGCCATGGCTGCTGCCGCGGTACAGGACGACTAAGACGACACTGCTGCTCGACGATGTCCCTCTCGATCTGACACTGGCGCTCTCCTCTAGCCATTCTTACCCCTACCTGGTGTCTAGGGTTTGGGTCTGCCGTGCTCTGGCGTTCCCTCGCTGATGCTGTGGCACTCGTGGTGCTCCTCCTCCATGACCACCACTGCTCTGCGCAGGCGCGGGTTGCAGCGCCCCCCTAGGGTGCTCCCCGTGTCGCCACCTCTCTATCGCTGGCCTCCACTCTCCTTCCTCTTCAAATAAATTTACGAGGACCTCGAGTAAGTTCTTCTACTTCTCTCCGTGCTTTATATTCCCTCTCCTTCGTGCCATATGACAATTGCAATGAATTCCCTATTTAGGTTTCATTCCTAATTTCTAGGGTTTATTTCCCCTCTATAGTGATGTTTAGTTGGCTCCTGGGTTAATCCTGTCTATGCAAATCCTTCGATGGTGTCCTACGATTGGTGTATTGCCTACTACTATTGATTATGATCTATTACTCTACTCTCTGTCTGATGACCATTCTGCTGTGCATGATTTATTACTCTGTTCTCTGTTAGAGAACACTCTGCTAATCATGCTTGTGTTACTCTGTTCTAGGCTGCTCTATAAAAACATGATTAGATTATTGTGGATGCTCAAATGGTTGTGGCTATAGATTTACTCCTATGGAGTTAATTTGACTACTCTCTGTACTGATGCTTGATTAATTGTTTCCTTGTGAAACACTGCTATGTTTGTCTTAGGATTTAATCATGATGTTGTGAAAATAAAGTGCTAGTACTAGTCCATGCTCTGTGATTAATAAATAGATGATTTATAAAAATATGATTCCTATATACTTGTTGGAAAGTGATTATATTTAGTGGTTTCTATACAGTGTGGCCTAGTGGTAGACAGTGTAGATCTTTAATGTCTTTTCTAAAAGAAAATGTCTAGTATGATTCCTAAATCATTTAGGAAGATGTTTGTCGTTGTTGAAAAGGATCTACTTGAGCTTGTACTCAAGCAGACTTGATATTGCTAGGTACAGAGGTGCTACCCTTCTGGGAATGTGCCCTTTACCAGCAGCTATGATGTAAATCTATCTAGTTAAAACTTGATTATAGGTCAACGATGCTGGTCTGAAACCTTGCCTATACAAGAACACTTGCATAAACTGGCTATTGATTATCTGCTGCCTGAGATGTTTACTTATCATGTGCTTGCAAGAAAATGAAGGTGCAAGATGAAAAAATGATTAGATCAAGATGTTGGGATGTACCCTTGTAGCCTTGTATTGATGTTGCCTTTTACTGTTGGCTTATGGTAGCCCTGGATGTGTTGTGGCTTCCTCTTGACCTTGTCATGCTCCTCCTGGTATTGTTGCTCCTATGACCTTGTTGTCCACCCATTACTTTCCCCTCCTCAAGTCACAATCTATGCTGGTGATCACCTAGGTTTTCTGTAGTGTAAAGTGATTTGATCTAGTGATATTGTTGCAAGATCTGGTACTATTCTTGTGCTAGTCTTGGGTGTGCTGGTGAGAAACTATGGCTGGGTACTCTTGTGAAGTGGATAGCAAAGCTTCCTTTGCTCTGTATAGCTGTGAGTTGAACTACTTCTTTGCTCTCTGCTGCCGACACCTTAATGCATGCATTTTGATATGTGAGATGCTTCCCTGTTTGGATGAGATCAAGTAACTATAATTTAAACTTCCCCCGTCCATTTACTGTTACCTATCTTGGTGAAACTTACCCCCTCAGCATGTGATGTTGTTCTGAGGCTTTGTTGTTTAAAAGAATAGATTCTCCACTTGATGGTCTTTGTCCCTTCTTTAATTCAACTTGCTCAATGAGGTTTGGATAACAGTGCGCTTCACTGTTTAATATTGAGAGCAATCTAACACTAACCCACTCTTTGTTTTATTTCTATTTCACTCTTATTTGTAGGTACAAGACCAAGTGATTAGAAGAATAGTTTAGGATTAGTTTAGGATTTTTCCTTTATTTACCTTTTGTAATACAAATTTCTATTCTTTGTAAAGATCAATGTAATATATATTCATTATTTAATAAAGCTTTTTATTTCCTTGGGAATATCTCTGCAATGTCTTTACATCAAATAGAGTTGCATTTATTTAATGCTTATGGAATAAAGGGAAGAATTAAAAAGTGCTATTTAAGTTGTACTAATATATTGTTATTAATTTCCTTTATTGTTTTATAACAATGATATATTCAAACAATAATAATAACTAATTCTTTTTGGAAATTAAATAAATGCTAATTACCTTTATTCTAACCGTATTCAATTGTTTCAATTTTGTAACTATGAAACCCACTTTATTCACTCAAAACATTATAATCCCTAAGGATTAAGAGTTAAAGATTGATTTCTCTCTAGGTAGTTATAATTGATATCCCAACCAGAGTGGAATATTCTATAGCCTCATACTATGATATCGATTAAATATTTCTCCAGAATACTTTTCCTCAACAAATCTCTATGTTTGGGTTCCTTTTCTAAATATACTTTATTTAAATTTCTCCTTTGCTTCACTAAGATCTCTTCTGTCCAACTGATATAGTCATATGGCTCTACTATAGCCATCAACATATGATGTTATGATCATTTCCCTTCTACAACATTCCTTCATTCTGCTCCTAGTACATTAGCCTTGTATCTGTTTTTAAGGCTTGCAAGGTTTCCATTCTCTTTATATATAACCTATGCTATCAAACTCCTATAATGGGCAGGGTACTACTCCTCTCAATACAAGTTTATTCTTGTTATAAGCTTGATAAAGTTACTTTGCTTTCAACTACTCAATATGATTAGTATCACTTACTTTATCATACTCCAGCTGGATTCCTCATGACCAAACTAGATGATTCAACTTACTAAGGTTTAGATACTTCTTTTAGTTACTCATAAGTGAGTTAACTCCTCCAACATACAATGGTTTAATCATCACTAAGGATCTCATTCCATTGATGATGGCACATTCTACTAAAGTTAGTTCCTTCTTCTTACTAATTTACTTGAGGTCTTTGGAAGGTAAACACAATAGGTCAAAGCTAAGGTTATTAAGTACTAGGTTAGGGATTGATCGCCCAATATTGATGATCAATTGACACTAGCACTTATCTATTCAGGAATGCCATATGTTAATATGACAACTAGGTCTGTGATGAATGTTTTGGCTTGTTTTGCATTCTACTACTTTTAAGATAAAAGCTAATATTTAAGAACTACCATGATATCCATGGTAGGAACATCTATGACAAACAGCTGTTTCAATATTTAGTTATTGAGTTTATTTTACTTGGGTTATATACTTGACTGGGTATTCAGGGTTTGAGGTAGATAATACCTTGATATCATCTTTAGAATATTAAGTATTCACCCTTGAGTTATTGTATAGAATACCATCTAATGATCTCTAAAAGATCAAGTACTCCTTATTAAGTAGTGTGTTGTCACTTAGTTTTATTACATTTGATCTACCCTTAGATCAAATTATATTACCCAAAGATAAGACTTTGTCAAAGGTCATAATGAAACTTATCACAATCAACTAGATGATCTACTTCAGCTCCACCAAGTTAAGAGAAGCTTTAATCACTTTGACAAGTTTTACTTAACAGAACGAAAATTATCCGGATTTTCTAGGCATGAATGCAATGCACACACCTCATCTCAGCTTATTTCTAAATGCTAATGCTGGGATGTTACAGGTTGCCTCATCACATCCACTTCAGTGTGTGTGGTCATGTGGATCAAGCTGGTTTGGAAAAGAAAACATGCCATGACACTCGATGTGTCAAAAAGTGGTCAGAAATCCCAAAAACACATTGGACTGCAACTTCCACATGTAATGGAGCACCAGTGTGATAGAGTTTGCATCACGACATATACTTGAGTGTGTGTAGTCATGTTGATTAAGGTGGTTTGGAAAAGAACACATGCACTGACACTCCATGTATTAAACCATGGTCGGAAAGGACAAAAACACATAGGAATGCAACTGACACTTGTGATGGAGGACCAGTGTAACAGAGGTTGCATCACCACATCCACTTGAGTGTGTGTGGTCATGTGGATCAAGGTGGTTTGAAAAATAAAACATACAATGACACTCCATGTGTTAAACCATGGTGGGCAATCCTAAAACCACACAGGAATGCAATTGCCACATGTAGTGGAGCACTAGTGTGATAGAGGTTGCATCACCACATCCACTTGAGTGTGTGTGGTCAAGTGTATCTATGTGGTTTGGAAAATAACACATGCAATGAAACTACATGTGTGAAACCATGGTCAAAAAGCCCAAGAACATGTTGGAATTCACATTGGAATGCAATGGAGAACCAGTGTGACAGAGGGTGCATCATCACACACACGTGAGTGTGTGTGGTCATGTGGATCATTGTGGGTTGGAAAAGAACACATGAAATGACACTCCATGTGTCAAACCATGGTTAGAAAGCCCTAGAAGTTGCATCACAGAATCCACTTTGTCATGTGGATCATTGTGGTTTGGAAAAGATCATATGCAATGACACTCCATGTGTTAAACCATGGTCAGAAAGCCCCAAAACATGTTGGAATGCAGCATCGGAATGCAATGGAGCTCTAGTACTAATGTGACACGTGTATCATCACAGAATCCACTTGAGTGTGTGTGGTCTTGTGGATCATTGTGGTTTGGAAAAGTACACATGCAATGACACTCCGTGTGTCAAACCATGGTTAGAAAGCCCAAGAACAGTTTGGAATGCAACTGCCACATGCAATGGAGAAACAGTGTGATAGAGGTTGCATCACCACACCCACTTGAGTGTATGTTGTCATGTGGATCATTGTTGTCTGGAAAAAACACATGCAATGACACTCCATTGTGTAAAACATTGGAATGAAATGGAGCACCAGTGTGACAGAGGTTGCATCACTACACACACTTGAGTGTGTGTGGTCATGTGGATCATTGTGCTTTAGAAAAGAACACATGCAATGATACTCCATATGTCAAACCATGGTCAGAAATCCCAAGAACATGTTGGAATTCACCCACGGTTCCTTGGCCATGTGTTACCTCACCCATGGTTCCTGACCTGATATATCCTCGCGACGGCTCGTGAGGCACTGCCCCTCCTCGGCCCGAGCTCTCAGGACCTAAAGTGTCGAGCTCTGAACCCGCAGCCCATTCCTCGGCCGCGAGTTACCTTACCCACGGTTCCTGGCTCAGTTTATCTCCGCGACAGCTCGTGAGGCACTGCCCCTCCGTGTCCTGAGCTTGTGAGGACCTAGTGTCGAGCTCTGAACTCACAGCCCGTTCCTTGGCCGAGAGTTACCTCACCCACGGTCCTTGACCCCATCTTATCCTGTAATGACAGCTCATGAGGCACGGTCCCTCCACAGCCTGAGCTCATCACATTCATTCTCGTGACGCCTCGTGGAGCACCACCCCTCTATGGCTGAATCTCATCGGAACTTTGAGTGCCGGGATCTGAAATCACGGCCTACCGTGCGGCAGTGGATCACCCCACCAACGATTTCCGACTCCTACAAAACCAAAAACCCTTGCGCTATGCCAGACATCATCTCCTCGAGATGCTCGTGGCGAGTGTCGTGAGGCACTCACCCCTCAGGGGACCAAGGAATCGTAGGGCCTAATATGCTGAGCCTGGAACTTATCACCCAACGGCACCGCCGAGCCACCTCACACACGGTTTTCAGTGCCCGAACAACTGGGCCCAGAAGCATACGAAGGCTTTCCACGGACCGCCAGCTAGGGGCGCTCGGAAAAGACACTGGTCCCTAACGCCACCTCTGGAGGTCACCTGGCAGGGTGCGCCCCACACAAGCCCCCACCTCATGAGGCCTCTCCTCCGGGCATCGACCTGTGGGCGGATTCACTGGAAACACGCCATGCCTGCCAGTCATCGCCTACTGTCGAGGCCACCCCGCACCATAAACATCAAAAGTCCAAGCATCACAGCAAAACATGCGAAGAGAGATAACAAGCGCGAAGATCCGCTTACAGGCATAAAAAACAAGTCTTCCTCGCAAGCCCAATAGGGGAACATAGTACCAAAGGATGCTACACCTACATTACCAAAATACCCGCGGCTCCAGAGTTGAGGCGGAGGACGCGATACGAACCTGACCTCGTCTCCTCAAGGAAGGTACACCGGGTAGGCCACTTGGAACAGTAGGGTGTCGAACACCGAGACGGAGAAGTCCCTCCCCCCGATGTAGCGGAACCACAACACAGAGCCACGCCAGATGTGGTGAGCGGCGAGGAATTGGTTCCAACCGTCGCAGAGGTACATCTCGTCGGGCAGAAGGGTCTCCATGCTCACCCGACACCTTTGATGCCCGCTGGAGTGCCGCAGCTCCACCTCCCCCGGGAGATCCGCTATGACTCCTAGGGAGAAGTAGGATGGGATCCTCACCTTGACGAACCAGTCGGAGTTCCCGAGAATGACGACGAAGTCAATCACCATCGCTATCTTGATCACCATGGGCGGGGGCTGCACGATGACCTCCACAGGAGGCTCTTGCTCGGGCTCGGCGCCATACCTTCCACCGCGCCCCCCGCGGCCGCTGCGAATGCTCCCATGGGGGCGTCCATGCTTACGCCTCGCCGGAGCTTCGTTCACCAGTCGACGCCTCTGTGACTGAGGGTGGGGCAACGCTGGGGCCACCGTCGTGGCCCCCATGTCATCCTCTGCCGCTCCTGCATGGACGACCACGACCGCGCTTCATGGGAGGAGTCACCTCCACCAGAGGCGAGACGAGGGCAAGAGAACCCCCGCCCTCGACCATGGTTGCCTCATTCGTAGCAACGGCGGGGAGAAGAGGGGACGCCATCCAGAAGAGCAGTGTTTTCGCACAAGCCCACAACAGAGTAGAAGGGGAATCAAGGCAAAGGATGAGACCTCACGCGTTCATGCCCTAGTATAAAGGGGGTCGGATAGGACATATTGCTGCCGCAGGCACGGGGTATAATTGCAACGGTCCCACACGCCTTTGCGTCGCGGGAGCAACTCCTGGAGCAGGACCGGCATGCTCGAGCCTAGCGCTTAATAGCCAGCGGGCGCCTCGAATTTGCGGTCAAGACAAAGGCGTGGCAAGGTTATTATTTCATGGTCAGGCGCTGGGGCCTGCTAACCGTCCTAGGTCGCTTACCCTTTTGAGCCCTTCAAGGGACACATGCAGGCTAAACGCCCGGGGGATACTGTCGGGGCCCTAGCAACTAGGGTACCATGTCCCGACGGCCAGTAGCCCCCAGCGCCTCGAGATGTCATACCCTCGTGATCCCTCGTTATATCCTACGATAGGAGTGGCCCTCGACAGGGTCTCCTCTCATGAGGAAGCGCCCTCCCAAGTGAAAGCGCATGCAGAACCTCTCGAGGGTGCCTTGGAGTGTGCCCTGGACTCTTCGGTTAAACCGCTAGGCAATCAGCGGGCGGGCTGGGTCACGACAAAGGGCGTGGTCACCGCATCCTCACCATTTGCTTATGAAAAGGAAGATCTGGTCCACCCACCCTTTCGTTGCTACAGGGGGATCGAAGATCTCAGCGTAGTGGGCACACCAATTGCGGTTTGGGTGTCAAGGGGACACTAGGCAGCGCCGGATGGAGACAAACATGCAAAAGGAAGTCCACTTTATCAACTGGCGGATGCGCGTCTAGGCCCAAAGACTCAGTCCACCAAAAAGTAGTCTTGTACACCAGCTCTCGGAGGTTAGCACTTTGGTGACCCTCCGCATCCATAGACCGGGGAAGAGGCCCGATGCCACCCTATATAAGGAGCCCTTCTTCTACCTTGCAAAGGGGGGATCCCAGAGATCAGAAACCCTAGACTTTCATCCTCCATTGTAACCTCGCGAGGAACACGAGCAATACAACAAAGCAGGAGTAGGGGTTTACCTCCTCACGAGGGTCCCGAACCTAAGTAAAAAACCTGTGTCAACTCTTTGTCGTGCGTTTACTCCACTATCGTCACCATCATTGAGATCCTTCGGAATCACGTGTTTAGCCCCCTCATGAACCAAGGGATCATTGGAACCTAGTTCCTTCGTGGGACGACTCTCCAATAGTTGTCATGTGGATCATTGTGGTTTGGAAAAGAACACACACAATGACACTCCATGTGTAAAACCATTGTTAGAAAGCCCAAGAACATGTTGGAATTCAACATTGGAATGAAATGGAGCACCAATGTGATAGAGGTTGCATCACCACAACCACTTGAGTGTGTGTGGTCATGTGGATCATTATGGTTTGGAAAAGAACACATGCAATGACACTCAATAGTGTAAGACCACGGTCATAAAGCCCTAGAACATGTTGGAATAAAACATTGGAATCTAATGGAGCACCTGTGTGACAGACGTTGCATCACCAGCCCCACTTCAGTGTGTGCGGTCATGTGGATCAATGTGGTTTCAAAAACAACACATGAAATAACACTCCATGTGTCAAACCATGGTCAGAAATCCCTAGAAGTAGCATCCCATAATCTAGTTGGTCATGTGGAACATTGTGGTTTGGAAAATAACACATGGAATGACACTCCATGTGTCAAACCACGGTCAGAAAGCTCAAAAACATGTTGGAATGCAACATTGGAATGCAATGGAGCAATAGTGTGACAAATGTATCATCACAGAGTCCACTTAAGTGTGTGTGGTCATCTGAATCATTGTGGTTTGGAAAATAACACATGCAATGACACTCCATGTGTCAGACCATGATTAGAAAGTCCAAGAACATGTTGGAATGCAATAGTGGAATGCAATGGAGCACCAATGTGGAGAGTTTGCATCACTACACCCACTTGAGCGTGTGTGGTCATGTGGATCATTGTTGTTTGAAAAAACAAATGCAATGACACTCCATTGTGTAAAACCATGGTTAGAAAGCCCTATAACATGTTGGAATGCAACATTGGAATGAAGTGGAGCACCAATGTAATAGATGTTGCATCACCACACCCACTTGAGTGAGTGTGGTCATGCGGATCAATGTGGTCTTGAAAATAACACATGCAAGGACACTCCATGTGTCAAACCATGGTCAGAAAGCCTAGGAAAATGTTGGAATGCAACTGCCACATGCAATGGAGCACCAGTGTGATAGAGGTTGCATCACCACCCCCACTTGAATGTGTGTGGTCATGTGGATCATTGTGGTT
The DNA here is from genome assembly GCA_910589775.1 of Avena eriantha. Classification (NCBI taxonomy): domain Eukaryota; kingdom Viridiplantae; phylum Streptophyta; class Magnoliopsida; order Poales; family Poaceae; genus Avena; species Avena eriantha. The sequence goes on from OU342740.1 coordinate 116,638,586, forward strand.
TGGAAAAGAACACATGCAATGAAACTCTATTATGTAAGGCCATGGTCAGAAATCCCAAGAACATGTTGGAATGCAACATTGGAATACAATCTAGCACCAGTGTGACAGAGATTGCATCACCACACCCACTTGAGTGAGTGTGGTCATGTGTATCAATGTGGTTTGGAAAAGAACACATGCAATGACACTCCATGTGTCAAACTATGGTCAGAAAGCCCTAGAACATGCTGGAATGGAATGGATAACCAGTGTGACAAAGGTTGCATGACGACACCCACTTGAGTGTGTGGTCATGTGAATCAATGTGGTTTGGAAAAGAAGACTTGCAATGACACTCCATGTGTCAAACCATGGTTAGAAAGCCCTAGAGTTGCATCACATAATTCAAATGATTGTGTGTGGTCACGTGGATCATTGTGGTTTGGAAAATAACACATGCAATGACACTCCATTTGTCGAACCATGGTTAGAAAGCCCAAGAACATGTTGGAATGCAACATTTAAATGCAATGGAGTACCAGTGTGAAAGAGGTATAATCATAGAATCCATTTGAGTGTGTGTGGTCATGTGGATCATTGTGGTTTTCAAAAGAACACATGAAATGACACTCTATTGTGTAAAACCATGGTCAGAAAGCCCTAGAACATGCTAGAATGCAATGGAGAACAAGTGTGACAAAGGTTGCATCACCACACCCACTTGAGTGTGTGTGGTCATGTGGATCAATGAGGTTTGGAAAATAACACATGCAATGACACTCCATGTGTCAAACCATGGTCAGAAAGCCCAAGAACATGTTGGAATGCAACAATGGAATGCAATGGAGTACCAGTGTGAAAGTGGTGTCATCATAGAATCCATTTGATTATGTCTGGTCTTGTGGATCATTGTGGTTTTCAAAAGAACACATGAAATGACACTCCATTGTGTAAAACCATGGTTAGAATGCCCTAGAACATGTTGGAATGCAACATTGGAATGACAGAGGTTTCAAATCCACCTTCAATCTTCGTCACCTATTCTAGCGAGAGCAGCCACAGGCAATCTTCCGGACATCAAAATTTGGTGATGGTGCAAGGCCAAGGAGAAATCATGATGGGAGTAGGAGAACAGCTAGGGCAAAGCTATCAAAGGAAAAATACATATCACGTTATATAATACGTATACATACCTATAGCTCTCTGGTGAAGCAACCGTTTGATTGTACCTAGCTCTTAGCAAGTGTTTGATCGATCTAGCTAGGTGCGTGTCCGCTGCTATTATGTTCCCCATGCGTGAGGCAAACTTGATTCATACATCTTTGATGGAGTTCGGCCGTTCATACATCTTTGATGGAGGTCGGACGGCCGGCCGGCGACGGCACAAATTAAAATACATAGCGATCCTAGATCGATTCATGAGGCAAAGCTAGATCGATTCATGTGCCGCTACTATGCATATCTTAGGTGGAGATCGGCTGGCTGGCCGGCATCACCGAGGCAAATAGGGCTTTGGCTGCGTGCGCGAGGACATAGACATAGGTATTATTTTTTATGGCTAGATGTAATATTGAAGGGGTATGTAAAAAGTTAGGAAGGGCATTGGTGGGTAATTTTTTCTAAATTTAATGTCAGTAGATAATATTTAGGATCCATCGGTTGTCATAGGCTAAATAGTTAAATTGATGGCTAGATGTTTCTATTTTTTGTGGAATTTCTAGAGTATTTATCTTTTTTCTAGTGAACCCGTCATGTACTTTTAATATATAATAGATGAACACACATGCAATGACACTGGTGCATCCATGTGTGGTCTCTGAAGAGAACACACATGCAATGACTCTTGTTGTTGTTAGTAAAAAGAGCACACATGCAATGACACTGGAGGATCCATAGGTGGATTGTGAAAAGAACACACATTTCAATGACACTTGTGGATCAATATGTGGTATGTTAAAAGACCACACATGCAATGACACTTGTTGTTGTTAGTAAAAAGAACAAACATGCAATGACACTGGTGGATCCATATGTGGTCTTTGAAGAGAACACACATTTCAATGACACTGGTGGATCCATATGTGGTATGTGAAAATAATAGTCAAGAAATGACTCTAGTTGTTGTTAGTAAAAATAACACAAATGCAATGACTCTAGTTGTGGTATATGAAAAGAACACACATGCAATAACACTGGTGGATCCATGTGTGGTCTTTGAAGAGAACACACATGCAATGACTCTGGTTGTTGTTCTAAAAAGAGCAAACATGCAATGACACTAGTGGATCCATAGGTGGATTGTGAAAAGAACACAGATGCAATGACTCTAGTTGTTGTTAGTAAAAAGAACACACAGGCAATGACACTGGTGGATCCATGTGTGGTCTCCGAAGAGAATACACATTTCAATGACACTGGTGGATCCATATGTGGTATGTGAAAAGAACACACATGAAATGACTGGTTGTTGTTAGTAAAAAGAACACACATGCAATGACACTAGTGCATCCATGTGTGGTCTCTGAAGAGAACACACCTGCAATGACTCTGGTTGTTGTTAGTAACAAGAGCACACATGCAATGACACTGGTGGATACATAGGTGGATTGTGAAAAGAGCACACATGCAATGACTCCAGTTGTTGTTAGTAAAAAGAACACACATGCAATGACACTAGTCGATCCGTATGTGGTATGTGAAAATAACACACATGCAATGACTCTGGTTGTTGTTAGTAAAAATAACACACATGCAATGAGACTGGTGGATCCATGTGTAGTCTCTGAAGAGAACACACATTTCAATGACACTGGTGGATCCATATGTGGTATGTGAAAAGAACACACATGCAATGACTCCAGTTGTTGTTAGTAAAAAGAACACACATGCAATGACATTGGTGGATCCATGTGTGGACTCTGAAGAGAACACACATTTCAATGAAAATGGTGGATCCATATGTGGTATGTTAAAAGAACACACATGAAATGACTCTAGTTGTTGTTAGTAAAAATAACACACATGCAATTACACTAGTGGATCCATGTATGGTCTCTAAAGAGAAGACACATGCAATGACTCTGGTTGTTCTTAGTAAAAAGAACACACATGCAATGACACTAGTGGATCCATGTGTGGTCTATGAAGAGAACACACATTTCAATGACACTTGTGGATCCATATGTGGTATGTGAAAAGAACACACATGCAATAACTCCAATTGTTGTTAGTAAAAAGAACACACATGCAATGACACTGGTGGATCCATGTGTGGTCTCTAAAGAGAACACACATGCAATGACTCTGGTTGTTGTTAGTAAAAAGAGCACACATGCAATGACACTAGTGGATCCATAGGTGGATTGTGAAAAAAACGCACATGCAATGACACTGGTGGATCCATATGTGGTATGTGAAAAGAACACACATGAAATGACTCCAGTTATTGTTAGTAAAAATAACACACATGCAATGACACTGGTGGATCCATGTGTGGTCTCTAAAGAGAACACACATGCAATGACTCTGGTTGTTGTTAGTAAAAAGAGCACACATGCAATGACACTGGTGGATCCATAGGTGGATTGTGAAAAGATCACACATGCAATGACTCCAGTTGTTGTTAGTAAAAAGAACACACATGCAATGACACTAGTGGATACACAGGTGGTATGTGAAAAGAACACACATGCAATGACTGTGGTTGTTGTTAGTAAAAAGAACACACATGCAATGACACTGGTGGATCCATGTGTGGTCTCTGAAGAGAACACACATTTCAATGACACTGGTGGATCCATATGTGGTATGTGAAAATAACACACATGCAATGACTCTAGTTGTTGTTAGTAAAAAGAACACACACGCAATGAAACTGGTGGATCCATGTGTGGACTCTGAAGAGAACACACATTTCAATAACAGTGGTGGATCCAGATGTGGTATGTTAAAAGAACACACATGAAATGACTCCAGTTTTTGTTAGTAAAAATAACACACATGCAATTACACTAGTGGATCCATGTGTGGTCTCTAAAGAGAAGACACATGTAATGACTCTGGTTGTTGTTAGTAAAAAGAACACACATGCAATGACACCGATGGATCGATGTGTGGTCTCTGAAGAGAACACACATTTCAATGACATTGGTGGATCCATATGTGGTATGTGAAAAGAACACACATGCAATGACAACAGTTGTTGTTAATAAAAAGAACACACATGCAATGACATTGGTGGATCCATGTCCGGTCTCTGAAGAGAACACACATTTCAATGACACTGGTGGATCCATATGTGGTATGTGAAAGGAACACACATGAAATGACTCCAGTTATTGTTAGTAAAAAGAACACACATGTAATGACACTTGTGGATCCATGTGTGGTCTCTGAAGAGAACACACATGCAATGACTCTGGTTATTGTTAGTAAAAGAGCACACATGCAATGACACTAGTGGATCCATAGGTGGATTGTGAAAAAAACAGACATGCAATGACACTGGTGGATCCATATGTGGTATGTGGAAAGAACACACATGAAATGACTCCCGTTGTTGTTAGTAAAAAGAACACACATGCAATGACATTGGTGGATCCATGTGTGGTCTCTGAAGAGAACACACATGCAATGACTCTGGCTGTTGTTAGTTAAAAGAGCACACATTTCAATGACACTGGTGGATCCATATGTGGTATGTGAAAAGAATAGTCATGAAATGACTCCAGTTGTGGTAAGTAAAAAGAACACATATGCAATGACACTGATGGATCCATGTGTGGTCTGTGAAGAGAACACACATGCAATGACTCTGGTTGTTATTATTAAAAAGAACACACATGCAATGACACTGGTGGATCCATATGTGTTATGTGAAAAGAACACACATGAAATGACTCCAGTTGTTGTTAGTAAAAAGAACACACATGCAATGACACTGGTTGATCCATGTATGGTCTCTGAAGAGAACACACATGCCATGACTCTGGCTGTTGTTAGTAAAAAGAGCACACATTTCAATGACACTGGTGGATCCATATGTGGTATGTGAAAAGAATAGTGATGAAATGACTCCAGTTGTGGTTAGTAAAAAGAACACACATGCAATGACATTGGTGGATACATGTGTGGTCTCTGAAGAGAACACACATGCAATGACTCTGGCTGTTGTTAGTAAAAAGAGCACACATGCAATGACACTAGTGGATCCATAGGTGGATTGTGAAAAGCGCAAACATGCAATGACTCCAGTTGTTGTTAGTAAAAAGAACACACATGCAATGTCACTGGTGGATCCATGTGTGGTCTTTGAAGAGAACACACATTTCAATAACACTGGTGGATCCATATGGTATGTGAAAAGAACACACATCAAATGACTCCAGTTGTTGTTAGTAAAAAGAACACACATGCAATGACACTGGTGGATCCATGTGTGGTCTTTAAAGAGAACACACATGCAATGACTCTGGCTGTTGTTAGTAAAAACAGCACAGATTTCAATGACACTGGTGGATCCATATGTTGTATGTGAAAAGAATAGTCATGAAATGACTCCAGTTGTTGTTAGTAAAAAGAACACATATGCAATGACACCGGTGGATCCATGTGTGGTCTCTGAAGAGAACACACATGCAATGACTCTGGTTTTTGTTAGTAAAAAGAACACACATTTCAATGACACTGGTGGATCCATGTGTGGACTCTGAAGAGAACACACTTTTCAATGACAGTGGAGGATCCATATGTGGTATGTTAAAAGAACACACATGAAATGACTGTAGTTATTGTTAGTACAAATAACACACATGTAATTACACTAGTGGATCCATGTTTGGTCTCTAAAGAGAAGACACATGTAATGACTCTGGTTGTTGTTAGTAAAAAAACACACATGCAAGGACACTGGAGGATCCATGTGTGGTCTCTGAAGAGAACACATATTTCAATGACATTGGTGGATCCATATGTGGTATGTGAAAAGAACACTCATGCAATGACTCCATTTGTTGTTACTAAAAAGAACACACATGCAATGCCACTGGTGGATCCATGTCTGGTCTCTGAAGAGAATACACATTTCAATGACACTGGTGGATCCATATGTGGTATGTGAAAAGAACACACATGAAATGACTCCAGTTATTGTTAGTAAAAATAACACACATGCAATGACACTAGTGGATCCATGTGTGGTCTCTTAAGAGAACACACATGCAATGACTGGTTGTTGTTAGTAAAAAGAGCACACATGCAATGACACTAGTGGATCCATAGGTGGATTGTGAAAAAAACACACATGCAATGACACTGGTGGATCCATGTGGTATGTGAAAAGAACACACATGAAATGACTCCAGTTGTTGTTAGTAAAAAGAACACACATGCAATGACACTGGTGGATCCATGTGTAGTCTCTGAAGAGAACACACATGCAATGACTCTGGCTGTTGTTAGTAAAAAGAGCACACATTTCAATGACACTGGTGGACCCATATGTGGTACGTGAAAAGAATAGTCATGAAATGACTCCAGTTGTTGTTAGTAAAAAGAACACATATGCAATAACACTGGTGGATCCATGTGTGGTCTCTTAAGAGAACACACATGCAATGGCTCTGGTTGTTAGTAAAAAGAACACACATGCAATGACACTGGTGGATCCATATGTGTTATGTAAAAAGAACACACATGAAATGACTCTAGTTGTTGTTAGTAAAAAGAACACACATGCAATGACACTGGTGGATCCATGTGTGGTCTCTGAAGAGAACACACCTGCAATGACTCTGGTTGTTGTTAGTAAAAGAGCACACATGCAATGACACTAGTGGATCCATAGGTGGATTGTGAAAAAACACACATGCAATGACACTGGTGGATCCATGTGTGGTCTCTGAAGAGAACACACATTTCAATGACATTGGTGGATCCATATGTGGTATGTGAAAAGAACACACATGCAATGACAAGAGTTGTTGTTAATAAAAAGAACACACATGCAATGACACTGGTGGATCCATGTCTGGTCTCTGAAGAGAACACACATTTTAATGACACTGGTGGATCCATATGTGGTATGTGAAAGGAACACACATGAAATGACTCCAGTTATTGTTAGTAAAAAGAACACACATGCAATGACACTTGTGGATCCATGTGTGGTCTCTGAAGAGAACACACATGCAATGACTCTGGTTATTGTTAGTAAAAAGAGCACACATGCAATGACACTAGTGGATCCATAGGTGGATTGTGAAAAAAAGAGACATGCAATGACACTGGTGGATCCATATGTGGTATGTGGAAAGAACACACATGAAATGACTCCCGTTGTTGTTAGTAAAAAGAACACACATGCAATGACATTGGTGGATCCATGTGTGGTCTCTGAATAGAACACACATGCAATGACTCTGGTTGTTGTTAGTAAAAAGAGCACACATTTCAATGACACTTGTGGAACCATATGTGGTATGTGAAAAGAATAGTCATGAAATGACTCTAGTTGTGGTAAGTAAAAAGAACACATATGCAATGACACTGGTGGATCCATGTGTGGTCTGTGAAGAGAACGCACATGCAATGACTCTGGTTGTTGTTAGTAAAAGAACACACATGCAATGACACTGGTGGATCCATATGTGTTATGTGAAAAGAACACACATGAAATGACTCAAGTTGTTGTTAGTAAAAAGAACACACATGCAATGACACTAGTTGATCCATGTATGGTCTCTGAAGAGAACACACATGCAATGACTCTGGCTGTTGTTAGTAAAAAGAGCACACATTTCAATGACACTGGTGGATCCATATGTGGTATGTGAAAAGAATAGTGATGAAATGACTCTAGTTGTGTTTAGTAAAAAGAACACACATGCAATGACATTGGTGGATACATGTGTGGTATCTGAAGAGAACACACATGCTATGACTCTGGCTATTGTTAGTAAAAAGAGCACACATGCAAAGACAATGGTGGATCCATAGGTGGATTGTGAAAAGCGCAAACATGCAATGACTCCATTTGTTGTTAGTAAAAAGAACACACATGAAATGACACTGGTGGATCCATGTGTGATCTTTGAAAAGAACACACATTTCAATAACACTGGTGGATCCATATGGTATGTGAAAAGAACACACATCAAATGACTCCAGTTGTTGTTAGTAAAAAGAACACACATGCAATGACACTGGTGGATCCATGTTTGGTCTTTAAAGAGAACAGACATGCAATGACTCTCGCTGTTGTTAGTAAAAAGAGGACACATTTCAATGACACTGGTGGATCCATATGTGGTATGTGAAAAGCATAGTCATGAAATGACTCCATTTGTTGCTATTAAAAAGAACACATATGCAATGACACTGGTGGATCCATGTGTGGTCTCTGAAGAGAACACACATGCAATGACTCTGGTTTTTGTTAGTAAAAAGAACACACATTTCAATGACACTGGTGGGTCCATATGTGGTCTGTGAAAAGAACAGTCATGAAATGACTCAAGTTGTTGTTAGTAAAAAGAACACACATGCAATGACACTGGTGGATCCATGTGTGGTCTCTGAAGAGAACACAAATGCAATAACTCTGGCTGTTGTTAGTAAAAAGAGCACACATGCAATGACACTGGTGGATCCATAGGTGGATTGTGAAAAGAGCACACATGCAATGACTCTAGTTGTTGTTAGTAAAAAGAACACACATGCAATGACACTGGTGGATCCTTGTGTGTTCTCTGAAGAGAACACACTTTCGATAACACTGGTGGATCCATATGTGGTATGTGAAAATAATAGTCATGAAATGACTCTGGTTGTTGTTAGTAAAAAGAACACAAATGCAGTGACACTGGTGGATCCATGTGTGGTCTTTGAAGAGAACACACATTTTAATGACAATGGTGGATCCATATGTGGTATGTGAAAAGATCACACATGAAATGACTCCAGTTGTGGTATGTGAAAAGAACACACATGCAATGACACAGGTGGATCCATGTGTGGTCTCTGAAGAGAACACACATGCAATGACTCTAGCTGTTGTTAGTAGAAAGAGCACACATGCAATGGCACTGGTGGATCCATAGGTGGATTGTGAAAAGAGCACACATGCAATGACTCCAGTTGTTGTTAGTAAAAAGAACACATGCAATGACATTGGTGGATCCATGTGTGGTCTCTGAAGAGAACACACATTTCAATGACACTGGTGGGTCCATATGTGGTATGTGAAAAGAACACACATGAAATGACTCTGGTTGTTGTTAGTAAAAAGAACACACATGCAATGACACTGGTGGATCCATGTGTGTTCTCTGAAGAGAACACACATGCAATGACTCTGGTTGTTGTTAGTAAAAAGAGCATACATCCAATGACACTGGTGGATCCATAGGTGGATTGTGAAAAGAGCACACATGCAATGGCACTGGTGGATCCATATGTGGTATGTGAAAATAACACACATGCAATGACTCTGTTTGTTTTTAGAAAAAAGAACAGACATGCAATGACACTGGTGGATCCATGTTTGGTCTCTGAAGAGAACACACATTTCAATGACACTGGTGGATCCATAGGCGGATTGTGAAAATAGATTTGCCCTCTCTCTCGGTCAAAAATCTCACAAATGCCCAAACCTGTGGAGATCCCAAACATGTGCTCACTCTGGGTGCTATACCGTGATTGGCTGACACAGATGCAACGCGGATCGTCTCCAGCAACCGTTGATCCTATGTTATCAAATAGGCAGGATAACCCCTCCCTTCTCCACTTTTTTAATGCATGGTCAATCCGTGCCTCCTCTCGATCCATGCCACTGGTACTTTACCTCCATAAACAAGTGAAAATCCATCTATCTAACTAAAATAAACAAAATAAATGATCATATTTAGAAGAAGCCATCGTCTTTGTCTTCCGGTTCGTCCTCATCTTCGTCAACGCCATGGTCCCTGCCATCGCCGCCGTCGGTGTCCTCCTCTGACGACTCGACACCGCCCCCTTCCTCGAATACGAACGCTATCTCCTCGTAGGAGTCCTCATCCTCCTCTTCGTAGTCCCACGGGTAAGCGTCACTCTCCTCCGCTTCTGCCTCCAACTGATCGATGAACACCTCCTCGTTGGCCAAGTCAGACTCGTCCAAATAGCTATCTCCTCTCTTCTTCCTGGTCTTCTTCTTGTTTCTCTTCTTGTCCATACTCGCCGTTGCAAAACGCGCCCCCGTCCTGGATGCTGTTTTGCGCTCGTCCGACGTTGTAGGTACCCCACGCTCCTCCTGCACGACCGGTACGAGCTTCGATGTTGCGGTGTCCTCGAGTGCCGATGTCGATGGATCCTAGCGCGGTCGGACACAACGTGCTTCCTCAGCAGGCGACTCGCGAGCGTGAACGATGCAGCGAAGAGCCAAGGACGCAGGATGGTCAGTGGACGGCTTGGTTCTGCCATTGCCACGGCTAGGGGGCATCGTGCTCAAGGTAGTTGCTCCGAATGGTCGATGGCGGGTACACAGAGTGGGGTGCCGATCTGATCAAGGATGAGCAGCGGTTTCGTGCGTCGACTCCACGCATGCATTTGTCGATTGTCAAAAAAAGAAGAAAGATGTAATATCTCGCGTACTGAACATAATTTGATCACAACAAAAGTGTCACAACGTATTCTAGACTCGTAAATATGCCGTGTGTGCCTGTCATGTGGAGTTCGACGTGCCGACGTGATCGTGCAGCAATTGCGCGCATCATTGACCCATCAACACGTGACACACGCACGTGGGATGTGCGCGCCGATTCCCGTGATGACCACCTGGCTCACACTCCCCTTATTATATACTGGATTTTAGGCGGCGCCAAAGACCATTGAAGTGTCCATCGCAATAAAGACAAGTCCCATCGATTCCCTACCCCTGCCTCCCTGGCTTCTTTGGGAAGGTAGATGATGGCTCAATGCATGGCGCCTAGAAAAGTGCTTGGTGCGTGGTGTTGATGTAGAGCTCGTTGGGAACACCAAGAGGAAGGTATTATGAGCACAGCAGCAAGTTTCCCTCAGTTATGAAACCAAGGTTTAATCGAACCAGTAGGAGCTAGGAAACACCCCAAAGGTGTTACTAGCTGAGCTTTGGTAGGGCGCACTACCGGTGCTAGTAGCAACGTGGAGACCTGCACAACACAACCACATAACTATGTCCCCAACTTGCGATGAAGTTGTCAATCTCACCGTGTTTTGCGGAAAACAAAGGATTAAACGTATCGAATGGAAAGAAGTAAAATTTTGCAGAAAGTAAACACAAGAAGTAAACAATTTGTAGATTGTATGTAAAGAAAAGGACCGGGATCCATAGTTCACTAGAGGTGGCTCTCCTTAGATAGATAACATGCTGGGTGAACAAATTACAGCGGGGCAATTGACAAACACCGAGAAAGCAATACATGCATATACTAATCATCTTGACTCCTTTGAGACTTGATTGGGCATTATAACATAATACATAGACCGCCATCCAACTGCATCTATGACTAATAATCCACCTTCAGGTTATCATCTGAACCCCCTCCAGTATTAAGTTGCAAGCAACAGATTATTGCTTTACGAACTGCGTGTAAAGTAAACAATACGATTGTTCTATGAACAAAAGATAGTTGTTTTCTCCCTAGTAGCAACAGCACATCTAGTACCTTAGAGATTTCTGTCACTTCCCTAGATTACCAGAGGCATGAACCCACTATCGAGCATAAATACTAACTGTTGGAGTTGCTAGCATCTACTTGGACAAGATAGCTACTAACAACGGAAAGCATGCAAGATCTCAAATAACAAAGACATGATAGAATCAATAATCAATCTGAAATACCATCTCAATATCCATTGGATCCCCGCAAACACAAAATGCAGAATTACAAATAGATGATCTTGATCATGAACGGAGCTCACAAGATCTAAACATGAAAGAACAAAGGAGGAGAACCAGCCATCTAGCTACTACATGGATCCGTAGTCCAAGGATGAACTACTCACGCATCACACCGGAGGCTTGCATGGTGATGAAGAAGGCCTCCAGGGTGAATTCCCCTCTCCGGCAGTGTGCCGGGAAGAGCTTCAGATCCCTCCTGATCTAGGGATGGAGATGACGGCGGCTACAGACTCTTTCGTGGATTTTTGATCGGGTCCTTAGGGTGTTTGTCCCGAGGGCAATATATAGGTGGAAGGAGAGGCCGAGGGGGTGCCTGGGCTGGCGACACCACCCCCTGGCGCGGGCCAGGCCTGGCCGCGCGGCCAGGTGGTGTGGCCGCCCTCTGGCCCTTCCCGTCTCGTATTCTGGCAGTTGATGTCTTCCGGAAAAATAGGCACTTTGGCTTTTGTCCCGTCCAATTCCGAGAATATTCATTTTCTGACTTTCCTGGAACCAAAAACAGCAGAAAACAGGCAGCTGGCACTGTGGCTCTTGTTAATAGGTTAGTCCAAGAAATCATATGAAAAGTACTCCAAAGTTGGAACAAAACACAAGAAAGTGGATAAAACCAAGCATGGAACATAAAAAATTATAGATACCTTTGTAATGTATAAGTAGACCATACACGGTGGTCTTGTATAATAGTACTAGTACTACTGGACCACGGCCTGTACTCTTTGACTCTTCTCCCACACTAATCACTATCTCCTTCCTCTTGTTGCCGCCACCCTCACCCTGCAAGCCATGGCTCCACAGAGGGGGAGAGGCCGGTCGACGATCCTCGTGGAGAAAAGGGAGAGAAATCGCCGCGAGGCACTTCTTGCTCTACCAGCCACTCAAGCCCACCCTCTCAGCGAAGCCCAATCTCCCGCGACAATGGCGCCAAATGTTCTAGCAGGTGAGGGCTCCTCTCGGTACGGTCTTCTTGTTCTACTTCTTCTCCATCTCCCTCTCCATCATGATCTTATTCAGCTTCTTCTTGCTTTTCTTCTTCTTGTTGCTCTTCCTCTTCTACATATTACAAGCCAGCCCTGGAGCCTGAATCCACCACGATGGAGGCGTTGCAGGACCCGTTTGGCCCCATTCCATGTCTCAGCGAGGTAGAAAATCTCCACGCTATTATTTCTTCGAGTTGTGATGTGGATTTCTTAGATCCTGTCTGCCGTGCATTGGTTTTTCTTCTTCTTTTGCGAGTTGTATTAGTTTTCATGAATATGACTGGATCTCTTAGTCTTTCCTTAATACCGCTATTCATAGATTCACTATGGATTTTTTGTGATTAGGATTAGTTTATCGTGGTCATGAATAGATCTCTAGGTCCATTTTTTAACACTACGGTCAATAGATTCAACAGGGATTTTTTTTGACCTGTATTAGTATTCACCTGGGATCTGGAGTATAATTATAGAATTCTTATTTCAATTAACATGAACGATGCAGCGATCGAAGGCCGAGTACCGTGACAAGGTGGTCGCGATCAGTTCCAAGATTATCAACCAACATGAGCTTACACGCTCCCTCACCCAAGCTAACGAGAGCCTACGGAAGCAATTATATGTGCAGAAGGAGATCTCGCTAGATTTTGCACATGACGTCATTTGGCTACAGAAAGTGCTCGACCGTAACTTGAACATGCAAGAACAGGCCATCAAGATAATCAACAAGATCATGGAGGAGAAGAAGAATCTCGTGGAAAGGTGCATTCTCCTGCAGGACGAAGTCAGCGAGGCACTCAGAGGACGCGTCGAGGACACCAAGGCTACCATACGAGCCTTCCATGATAGGAACCATTGCCTGGATGCAGTCAAGGAGATGAAGGCGGACATGAGCAGAGGGATCACCGTACTCGAGGGTGTTCGGAAAGAGAACGAGGAGCTAAGGGCATGTCTGGAGGCGTATCGGAGCAATGCCCAAGTCTGATTCCCGTTAGCGGGGACATGAATATCAATTCGTCCTCCACTCCTTTTGTAATGTTTTGGGTTCAGGGAAGAATGCCCAAGTCTTCTTCCCATTATAGGGTGCAATAAGAATCCTAGGGCAACTCCTTATCTATCTAGACATGTGTTGATGTCCATGTTCATGAATGGACACCATGTGCTCTTTACATTATGTATATGGACATGGGTTTCTGCATTATGAGTTTGCCACTCTCCCACTGCTATTTGGTGATATTGGGAAAAACCCACAGCACACTAAACTGCAGATAAATCTTATTTGTCTTTGAAATTGAAATTATGACAGTGCCACTAGTCGATTCATAAAATGTTGATTAGTCCTAGATTGCTTCTTCCTTGAAATTAGGGCAGTGCCACTAGTCGATTCAGTTAATTATGGAAACTAACCAGCTTGTCCTGGTGAACTGAACAAACCATACTATGTATTTTTGTTGCAGGGAAAGAGGCGAAAGATCGACCAGGACCTGGCGACTGGCTAAATGACAAGATAGCAATCCAAAGGGAGAAGCAGAATTCCCAGAAACTAGCCTTTGACCAATTGCGCACTGAACTCGCGGTCCTTTCTGACAAGTGCCAGAAACTGAAGGAGTTAAATGCCGGCTGGGCGAAGCTACAAAGTGAAGGTCGCACCTCGGCTAGGAAGCATACGAAGATCATGAAAGGGATCTGGAAGGAAAATCATATGGCTACGGACCAACTTCTCCAATCCGTGACGGAGCGCTGGAACCTACAACTGAAGCACGACATAGAACTAAAGGAGCTGGCCAATCTTAGGGAGGAAAACAAGCAGCTCCAGGCCAAGCTCGCTTGAACACAACATATGTCTATTTAGTACTGCACTGCCTGGTTTATCCTCTGCAATGGTGATTTTGTAAGCGTGAACTTAACTCTATGCACTCTATGAACTTAACTGCCTTGTTCACCCTCGCGCGCCTTCTTCAGTTGCTTCAATAGATCCGCAATGCAGTACTTTAGCTTCTTCTTGTCTTCCTTGAGCTGATCCCTCTCCTTTTCTCCATTATGAATCAGCAACCTATAACTATCCTGAAGCTTCTTTGCAGTTCCAACAACCAGCTCCCATCGATTCCGTTAGTTAGCTCTGACTGCAAATTCTCGATTTCTTGTTCCATCACCTTATTTCGTACCGATAGCTTGTAATTTTTTTCAGCTGCATCACTTACATCAGTAAATCTCCCTGACCTATCCAACTCATACATCTGCCATAACTGTGACAAACATTTCTTAAGTGCATCTGGCCACTCAAGATGCACCCACTCTACTGCTTTACACCTCGCGCCAACCTAAAAACACACACACTATAGTGTTATGAACATGCACGATACATTTTACTTCATGTCATAGTTGCACATAATGTAAACAAACCTAATTTGTACAACCCAAAAACCTTCTCCCAGTGTTACTGCCTTCGAATGCAACATATATCCTTAGTTTTAGCCCATGGTCACATGGCACTTCTCCATCGAGATCTAGGCCCTCCCATTCGGAGTCGTAGATCGTCTGTGGTACCTATAGGTAAACGCAAAGCTGAAATCAAACACGATTGCATGCACATATGGAGCTCAAATCGAGAGATTTACCATTGCCTAACCCTAGCCCGAGAAAACAGAGGAACTCACATCGTGGAAAGAATACTCGATGTCGGAGAGAAGGCTGTCGCTGCTCGACTGTTCGTCCTCGCTGTTCAAGGACAGCATGGCGAATGCGTCGTCGCAGGCGATGGCGTCGGCGTCGGTGCGCGAACGCGTGAGAGAGAGAGAGAGAGAGAGAGAGAGAGGAGAGAGAGAGAGAGAGAGAGAGAGAGAGAGAGCAGCCCTTCTACCGCTGTAACAATGACTAAATTGGCATGTTACAATAGATTAATGGATACCATGCCCTTTCCTTGGATTACTGTCTACTGCCTAATATGGATTCTCTTCACACATTCTCATTTCAAATATTAAACCTGCACTCCCTCCATCCCAATTTCATTGCCTAATGAAAACATACCAGTATATTACATCATCTAAAGAAACAAAATGATGTCAACTACACGGTACTTATGCATCACTTCTTCAGTCATGGTTTCACAAAACATTACATTACAATCTCTAAAGAAACATAATCACATCATGGTTTCACAAAACATCACATTATAATCTCTCAACAAACGTAATCAAAGAAACAGGTATATTACATCCACTCAAGAAACAAAATCATGTCGACTATAAGGTACTTACACATCACTTGTCCTGTCATGGTTTCGCAAAACATTACATTACAATCTCTCAACAAACAAAATAACAGAAACAAGTACAATACATCATCTCAAGAAACATAATCATGTCAACTACAATGTATTTATGCATCACTTGTCCAGTCATGGTTTCACAAAACATTACATTACAATGTCCCAACAAACATAATAACAGAAACAAGTACAATACGTTATCTTAAGAAACATAATCATGTCAACTACAATGTACTTATGTCTTATTACAACAACGATGGTTTCAGTGAGTGACATGTCCGAAAATCTCAACAGCTCGCACAACATTATATTGCAATCTCTCAACAAACATAATCACAGAAACATGTTCTAAATGCAATAGCAGTCAATATTACAAATACAGGCAAGGGATCCCCACGGTCCATATGAGAAGCCTAGGGTAGCATCTCTCATCGGATCTCATCAACGTCGACCACCTCATTCTGTTCAGCCACTACAGGGGCATCTACATCCACTATAACTTGTTCAACAACATCAGAAATGGTACCAAGGAAGAACACCTTCCTAGTTCGCTTCTTTCATCGCATAATCTGCATAAGATCTTTAGTATCCAAAACATCTATGAACTGCTGCTTCTTATGATGCCACCACCGGATTTTTTCCATCTGCTTAGGGCCAATACTGATTTCCTTACCGATCATCTCTCTCATTTCGTCAAGAGTTGTGTTTTTGGAATCGACAATGATCTCCACAGTACATGACGAAACTAGCTTATTAACTCCCTCATCAAGTTTTGCCATATGAATCCAACTCTATGCGTATACTGAACTTATCTAGATCAGCATCTATTGGTCTGTATTCTCTAAGAGCATAAGCTCTGGCAGCAAGATCTCCAGCATCTTCATACATATCATCAATCATCGCTTCAACTTTCACCTTACGATCAGCTGCACAACACTCCCAAACCATCTGAAGCTTATGGGAGTGCTCAATTTGCTGATAGGTATCATTCATGTTGTGCCACACCAATTTTGTCCTCTGTCTATAACCCCAAGGAATTCTAGCAGCAAGCATATCTACCAGCTGTGAAACAGACACAATCTCTTTGCAATTCACAAGCAGATGCACATCTTGCCCGAACACAACCCTCTCGCAACCAAAATCAAGTTTTGAAGTGTACTGCTAAACATGAACTTTGAACTCATATAGGTCCCTTGTATCAAATTGTGACTTATTTGATTAAAAAGGGGAACTTTTTAGTTCGTTCGATTCTATTATGCCGTAACTAATCTACTTGCAAGATAAGGCACATATAAGAAAAATTCACCTCTCGATCTTCTCCCGGGCTTTTTTTTCAAGATCTGGGTGCTGCATCCACCCACCGGAGCCGAACAATCTGCCGCCGGCCTTGCTTTTCTCTTCAACCCGCTGCTCGTAGGTACCTTGGGAGCAGAATCCTTGCTGGCCTCCTTGCTAACCGGGGCTGAAGACCTCGCTGCTGCTACGCGTTGAGCCCTAGACTTGGGCCCCGACGGACCTGAATCAGTCGGCTACGTAGCTAAAACCTTCGCCTTGCAAGACATGCTGGGCCACCGCTGTCGGATTCAGTATCGGGGGAGGGAGAAAAAAGTTCCTTCGCCACCGACAGATTTAGGGTTGCGGAAGGGAAGAAAAGGGACCGCCACCGCAGCAAGATTCAGTGTCGAGAGTTAGGAAAGTACAGTAATGGATTTGCCCCTACGACACATACATGGTGGCTAAGAAGAGTGACCGGCGAAGAAGGGCCACAACAGGAACTAGTGTAACGGAATATCCTGACTTAACATGCGCGATTTGAAAATATTGGGTTTGGCCATCATTCACTCGAAAGACCCCTCTCAGCAATTGGCGCCCCAACTTTTCGAATCGCGGTGATTAAAATCAACTTGGGTGTGTTTGTATCTTGGATTTACATTTTTTTCTTCCAGCAATATCGCATTACGGAGAGGCTGACATCACAGACCCACCAGGATGCAGCATCCCTCGAGTTTTTTTGAGGGTGGGTTCGAAAAAAAGTTTAAATACTGGTACAGAGAGGCTAGCATCTAGGACCCACCAGATAGAACATACAAGGCTGCATCAGGGACCCACAAGCTCGAACATATTAGAGAGGCTAACATAAGGGCCCAAATAGTAAGACCATACATGGTTGCCATGGTGAAATAAGCGGACGTGGCTAGAAAAGAAGTCCATTATACACACATTGCGCATATAGAGAAGCTGACATGTCGGACACAGTAGGCCCAAGCATAGCTCATGAAATTAGTTTATCAGCCCGAAGCATATCCCAAAACCTTCTAATTCGGCCTTTTCATGGTCTTGTGGCCACCGACCGTAGCCTATTCAATTTAGGAGTAAGGCCATGTAATATAAGCCATGTCGAATAGGGAATCCACCCCGAGTTAACCCTGAATCTTTTTAATTCGGACTTTATGAACATTTTTTGTACTTTTAGCTAACATGTGGGACCCAAAAAACAGTCCAACATACAAGCGTTTCTTTCAAATAGACGCTATCGTCTAGGACGCATCATAGCCACGTTTCCTGCACAGAGGAGGTTGACATTTGGGATCTAGAAGTTGCCAAGGTCAAAATAGCAGACATGGCCAAAAAAGTCCACCATACGCATGTTTCATTTACAGATATGCTGATGTATGGGACCCAGCAGTGCGACCTTATACAGATGCTGCAGTGAGCAATGTTGCTAGTTTGAATTATGGAGGCGCCAGTGAGGAAAAAGTTTAGTATGCACACATTTCTTGTAATGAGAGGCTGAAATGGGGGACCCAGCAGCATGAGGAAATGGAAGAGTCGTCGAGCAACGTTCTCTAGTTCGAAACAGGGTAGCGCTAGAGTACAAATCCATCATAACCACGATTCTTCTAATGTGAGGCTGACGGAAGGGACCCACCAGCCTGAAGAAACAGCTGATGCAGCGAGCAACACTATCAAGTTCGAAACATGAAGGCGTGACTCAGGGCAAAAAATCCATCATACACATGTTTCTTCTAATGGAGGATGATATGTGGGGCCCAAGAGGTTGATTAAACGGTAGATGCATAGAGCAACGCTATCAAGTTCGGAACAGGGTAGAATGAGTGAAGGAAAAAATTCCATCATACACACGTTTCTTCTAATGAGAGGATGTCATGTGGGGCCCAGGAGGTTGATTAAACTATAGATGCATCGCGCAACACTATCAAGTTCGAAACACGAAGGCACAACCGAGGGCAAAAATTCCATCATACACACATTTCTTATAATGAGAGGATGACATGTGGGTCCCAGCAGCCTGATTAAAACGACAAATGCATCGAGTAACACTATCAACTTCGGAAAAGGGTAGTGCGAGTGAAGGAAAAAAATTCCATCATACACATGATTCATGTAATGAGAGGCTAACATGTGGGACCTAGCAGCATAACTAAACGACAGACACATTGAGCAACGTTATCGAGTTCAAATCAGGCAGGCGCGACCGAAAAGTATGGTTCGCTAGAGACACTAATATTTGGGACCCACACGCCTCAAAAGACTTCGGCAAGTGAACACCGTGCGAGGAAAAAAATCTTGCTTCTGCCACGCACTGGACGAGCTTCCTCCATGTTTTTAACCGTTCTGTCATAGTAGAGAGCCGCGGAAGCGGAAACAAACGTTTTCCATCGGCCATGGTCGAGCGGAGAAATTTGTCGCGGAAGACGCGCCTTGTATGACGACCGTCGGGCCAAGTCGTTGCGGAAGGAAACATTCATTGTAGTGACACTAGAGTCATTGCATGTGTTCTATTCCTAAAACCACATTGATCCACTAGTGACATTGCATGTATTCTTTGTCAAAACCACATTTCTCCTCTACTTTCATTGATCCACATGACCACATTGCATGTGTTCTTTTCCTAAAACCACATTGATCCACAAGTGACATTTCATGTGTTCTTTCCCAAAACCACATTGATCCACATGACTAGACACACTCTAGTGGATTCTATGATGCAACTTCTGCCACACTGGTGCAACATGCAATGTGGAAGCTGCTTTCCTATGTGTTTTTGGTCTTTGTGACCATGGTTTGACACATGGATCCACCAGTGTCATTGCATGTGTTCTTTTCCTAACACCACATTTATCAACTAGTGTCATTCCATGTGTTCTTTTCCTAAAACCACATTGATCCACTAGGGTCATTGCATGTGTTCTTTTCCAAAACCACATTAATCCACATGACCACACACACTCAAGTGGATTCTGTGATGCAACTTCTGCCACACTAGTGCAACATGCAATGTGGAAGATGATTTCCTATGTGTTTTGGTCTCTCTGATCATAGTTTCATACATGGATCCACAAGAGTCCTTGCATGTGTTCTTTTCCTAAAACCACATGGATCCACTAGAGTCATTGCATGTGTTCTTTTCCTAAAACCATATTGATCCACTAGTGACATTGGATGTGTTCTTTCCCAAAACCACATTGATCCACTAGTTTCATTGATCCAAATGACCACATTGCATGTGTTCTTTTCCTAAAACCTCATTGATCCACTAGTGTCATTGATCCACATGACCACATTGCATGTGTTCTTTTCCTAAACCACATTGATCCACATGACCACACACACTCCAGTGGATTCACTGATGCTGTTTGTTGTGGTATTGCCGATTGAGTACGCCATGGAGGGGTCCTCACAGTGCGTGTTTCAAGACGTTGGGTAAGGCGAAGAGTAGGTGGGTACGAGGTAACACAGCTTACACAGGTTCAAGTCCCACAACGATGGTTGAACTCTACTCCTCCTATAAATCACTATAATGGCAATACACAGAGGTACAGAGATAGATTCGCGTGCGAGGTGTTGCACGTTGTATGTAGCAATCTAGGTTGTGCCCTAAAGGCTCCCATAGGTCCAGTTTATAAAGGCACTAGAGCCTAGTGTTTACAGGGAAAGGTCCTTGCCGGACAAGGTAAAGAGTCCTACACTAATACGAACTACTCTTTTGTGTCTTGCATTCCAAGGCTCCGAGCATGTCGGTGACTCCCGCGTGGCCTTCCTTTATCTAACATGGGCCTCCCTTCTGGTTCCGTCCAACTATGGGCTGCCTAGGTTAGCCGGAATAAGGACGTGCTATGGTGATACCCATTTACCATATCCCCAACAGTAGCCCCCGGAGGACATTGAGATCTTGTGGCATCTTGCTTATAGTCTTTAATGCTCCGTCTAGGTGATGTCGGCAATTCGTCAAGCATTATCTCAAAGGTCTCCTAAAGAACCCTGCAATCCTCTCCGGCTTCGTAATGTAGCTGGAGATTCCTTGAGTCTTCGTTTCTACAGCTGGATATTTTCCACCTTCGATGGAATCTTTAGACGTGACCCTTCACTGCAACTGTCAAGGAGAAGACGTAGGGTACAACCTACGCTACCTCGAAAATCACAGAAGGTAGAGAATTAATCATTATCTATTTTTACACGCGTGAAATCTGAAATGGTAAAGCGGAAAAAACAGAGGACATGGAAAAATTACCGCGCACGCTCATCTCCACGTCGGCAACGCTCCGTCCATCAGATATTTTTGCACGAATCTTAAAGTTGAGCCTATATTTTTTAAGCACGGCTAGGTTATTTTCTTTTTACCCACATTCGCCTTCGCATCTACGTCTTCCTCTAGCCACATGCCCGTTCGAGCTCCTCCTCAGAAAACCCTAGCCAGAGCGTCCTTCTCCTCCATCCACCCCCAACATCGCAATGGCCTCTAGCAGCTCCATCCCTTCGACGCTGGTGACCCCCGAGGCTACTCCAGAGCTATCTCAAGGAGTAACGGTCCCACCGGAGGGACTTGTTGTTCCCATCAACTCCGTGGTGGAAACCACCAGCTACGAACAAGAATGAGTGGTGCCAGATGTCATTGAAGAGGACAATGACTCCCACAAGGGAGTGTGGAGGGGCTCTGACCTCTCTGAAGAGAACTTGCAAGAACTGGTCACCGAGGGGTATCTCCCCGCGGCGAAGGATTTGTTCTAGCGGCCGACGCCGGCTAGCGAGGTGGCTCCTTCTCCCCAAGCCAGAGAGAAGGTGTACCTCAAGGCCCAGGTGGTACAAGGCGTAAGCCTGCTAATCTCTGACTTCGTCCTGGACGTCCTCCGACACTTCCGGGTACTTTCCCACAACCTCTCCCCAAACAACATCCTCGTCCTTAGCAACTTTGTAGATTTGTGCGAAGGATTTCTAGGGATCAAACCAAGATTCGATCTGTTTGTATACTTCTTCACCATCAAGAGAGAGTCTATAGAGTCCAAGGACGCATTAAGGATTTGTGGAACCATTAGCTTTAAGATCCGGCCTAGCTGGCGCTTCCCCGACATTGTAGGACATGAATCATGCAAGAACTGGCATCACACATATTTCTATGGCCTAGATATTCACCTGCCTGACTGTTTTGAGACGTATCTCGACTTTTTTGATGGAGCCTCCGCCGAAGTATCCGCCTGGAGGACCCCAGCCTCCCTTCCGTCTGACGATGAGGCCAACAGCGCCGTAAGGCGGATTGAATGGCTCGTGGACGGAGGTCTGACAGGTTTACACCTATCCATGTGCTGGTTTGTTAGGCAGATCCAGCCTCTGCAGCATCGTGTCGAGTTGTTGTGCAAGTACACCCAGGACAGGAGGGATCCCATGCAAATTTTGCGGGACAACTTCTCCATGGAATCCGTCAAACTCTGGCTTAAGGACATCGTCAAGGTGAAGGACAATGTTGGGGATATGCTATATGGGTATCCTCATATCATGTCACCAATCCTCCTAACTCGGGTGGCCCATAGTTGGTAGGAAGGCCTATGGCCTGCTAGGCGGCCTAGTTAGACAGATCCTAAAGGGAGGCTCATGCCGGATAAAGGAAGGCTACGCAGGAGTCACCGACATACTCGGAGCCTTGGAGTACAAGACACAGAAGACTAGTTCGTCTTAGTGTATGAATCTTTACCTTGTCCGGCAAGGACCTTTCCCTGTAAACCCTAGGTCTTGGTGCCTTTATAAACTGGCTTGCTGGAGCCTTTAGGAGACGATTCATAACACCCTCGCACAGCGAACCAATCTCTTTAACTTGGCGTATTTGCTATTATAGTGATTCATAGCAGGAGTAGAGTTCGACACCGTTATGGGACTCGAACCTAAGTAAACTGTGTTACCTCGTACCCGCCAACTCTACACCTTACCCCACGTCTCTAAACACGCACTGTGAGGACCCCTCCATGGCGTACTCGTCGGCAATACCACACCAGTTGGCGCCCACCATGGGGCAAGAGGCACTTCGATCTCTACACCAGGCGAGGTCCAATATCTTTGCAGGAATCGATGATACCGTAGCCATCGATCGCGTTATCTTCTACGGCAACGTCCCGATCGTCCCTCCAAATGAGTTTTGGGTGCCAGCAAAGAAAACCCCACGCGCTGCTCCGTCATCCCCTTCAGAGACATCCACATCTTCATCGGAGAAACTGACTCGGGTCCTAGCTCCTAGGAAGTCAGAAACTCATCAAGCCCCGCACAGACCGCCTATGAGGAGGACACATTCGAAGAAGGATCTAGGCCATAACACTCCTTGGAGTATGGCTCGGATCAGGAAATTTCAAGGCCCACACAAACCGCCCCTGTGCAGGATATAAAGGTGGAAGGACACCGCAAATCCGCTTGGCTTCCCCGAGCGTTAGAGATGCGCATTTCATACTTTGTCGGTGTCATCACCATATTCGATCTAGCTAGATGCATTCAAGAGGATGGAGAACCTCGCCGCCAATACCTCGCCAGATGGACGAGGGTGAGGGAAACCCTAGAGAGCGACCGTGCCGACGAGCTCGTATACCACTTCGTGGAAGGTCTCACGCCTGGAACACTCCTCCAGCATACCCTCTGAAGGAGGCATGACGCAGGCCCTCTCACCCTTGGTGAGATGGTTGACATCGTCAACGAATACGCAGATGCCAACGAAGAGTCCATGACGGCAATCGCCGTCATAGCCGGAGGAGGAAACAACAACAACGGCCCGCCTCCATCACCCTCCACATCCGCCATCACCAACACCGAAGCCAACTCCGACTCTGTCCTTGACGCGCTTTACACCGACATCAGTATGGATACCGGTGGATTAGATGCTAACTCAAAGGAATACGACGCTGTTATGAGGGAGATCGAGCAGGAGATCGAGAAGGAGGACCGCTCCGAGAATACCAACACTTCCCACTAGGTGCTAGTCTCCTTTGGGAGAGTGATGGAAGAAGACGGACAAGAACCGGAACGTGAGAGAGCTCCGCCCACGCCAGCGGTCACTAGAGCAGCAGCAACTAAGAAAGCTACCGAGCCTCCGGCTCTGGCCAAAGCTATGCCTGCTCCGGTTATCCGCCCGCTACCGGCACAGGAACTCACCACGGCCCCTAGTACGTCCCGACAATCAAATCAGCTGCCAATGCCACCGTCAATGTCTGCAGCTGGCAACCCACTGGCCACTCCCACCGACAAAGCAATCTACAACGCACTTCCTGTTGATCCAATCACCGTCGCCCATATCCAGAGCAGTACGGAGCTTGATGAGAAGCATGCGGAAATCTTGGCGGAGGCCAAGTGCATCGCGGAGCAGGGTGCTAAGCTGGAAGAAGACATGGCTAAGGCGCAACAATCCATTAAGGAGGCAAGAGCTATGGAGGCCGAATACAAGCAATTGTTGTTAAAGCAAAAGACAAAGAAGGTACCACCTCACGTCATCGAAGATCCCAGCGTTCGGCGAAGGTTGGGATATAACGGTTCTAAGCCGACAAAAGCCACCCCTTACATTGATTCAGAGTGGAGGCATGTCATGCCAACTTCTGCCCTCAACATTGCCATCGACAAGACCCTCCTGGAGCAGGACAAGTCGCCAGAAGCAGTTGCTCAGGTGTACGACCTTGTCACTAAGGCATGCAAGCATTAGGAAAAGGCTACCTCGTAGAGGCTTGAGTCCAACCTGGAGCTTTGCCAGTCAACCCTGAACAGCCGCAAAAGGCCAAAATCTCCCCGTGACGAGGGATCCCATGCAGGCTTCACAGAGCGAAGATGGAGAGAGGCATGCAACAGATGCCATCCCCATATCCTCTAACCATAGAGAAAAGGCTCATCCCCGCCGGTCGCCACCTCCACCACCATATCGGCGTCACGAGGAACCAGAGCTACGCCACAGCAAAAGCATGCCACCACCAAGGCTGCCCCAGCCCGGCGTCATTATATGCTATCAGGGCGAGCAACCTCGGCATGCCAGAAAGCACAGCGGCAATGAAGGACACAGAAGCAGGTCCCATAAGGAGCCGCCACGTCAGACAAGTAACCGCGACAGGCGTGAGGAATCGCAGGAGGGGCACAACAAGAGAGCTAACCCACCACCTCCACCGCCACCATCGCCACCTAGCAGCCATCATGGCAGAGGACACGGTGGATCTCATAGATCACGCCATAGCTCCCCTCCCCATGACAGAAAAGGGAAGCAACCAGAGCCATACGATGGACGTACATGGCTGGACAAGATCCAAGAAGCTCGGGAGCTCCCATACCATGGGCCACGTTGTTTTGGACCAGTGATACGGGCCACAACTTACCCTAGGGCCTCCGGATAGACAAGACCATCAAGCCATACAACGGCACTGCCAGGCTAGCAACGTGCTTGCAGGACTACAGTGAAGCGATCCACATCGCAGGGGGAAACCGCAATGTCACCATCAAGTACCTCCCACTCATGTTGATCGGCACCGCCCGACAATGGATCGACGAGTTACCAGAGAAATCAATATGCAATTGGATGGAAATGCATGAAGCATTCACCAAGAATTTCAAGGGTATGTACAAACGTCCATGCACTGTCGGAGACCTACAGTGGTGTGTGCAAGAAAAGGATGAAACCTCTTGTGCCTACCTCTCTTGCTGGCTAGATATGATAAATTCCTGCGCATGGGTGCATGAATAGACCGCTATGGCCGCCTTCATTGATGGTCTAGAAAAGGGAACTTTGCTCTGGCATATGTTGAAGCGCAAGCAAGAAAACAATGAGCTCAACCTCAACGCAATGATCGCCATGGCTAGCGAGTTTGCCGCTGCTGACGACGACGCGCGTGGATCTTTGCCAGAAATAGCAATCCCTACCTAGGCCACGAAGAACAACAATAACAAGAAGAAGAATCTGCCCGAAGAAAAGCAAGTAGCCGACATGGTCGCCGCAACATTCACCGGCAGAGGCAATGGCCGACAGCGTGGACGTGGTCGGGGGGCTAGCAGTGGCCAACAGAGGAGTGACACTACACCCTTAGTGCCCCGCATTCCCCAAACCTACGAAGAGTACCGTGATATTCCGTGTTTCGTCCACCTAGATGCAAACGGAAAATCCACCCACACCAACCGCCAATGCAAATTTGTCAACAATCTCAAGGAGGACCCTAAGTCTGACTACAAGCGAAGTCAGAAGAACAGACCCCGCAGATACGACAGAGGGAAGAAGAAGGAGGAACAACCCAAGGAATCAAGTGATATGGACGAAGATGTGGACCCAAAATCTTCCGACAAGGGAGAGGATAAAGGGAAAAATCCCTTCGAAAAGAAGGCTCCATGTTACCACACCTTCCTTGGCACCCCAACCGTACTGGACCAGAAAACCTTGCTGAGGGTACTGATGGCTACCCACCCCCTAGTTCCCCAGTACGTCAGGTGGTCGGATGTTCCAATTACTTGGGATAGGAAGGATCACCTAGAACTTATCCCAACAGAGAACCAGTATGCCATGGTCATCAACCCTCTGATTGACGGCACGGAGTTCACCAAGTGCTTCGTGGACAGTGGAAGCAGCATCAAAATCATGTACATGGATACACTGCACAAGATGAACTTGACAGAGACCCAGTTAAGGAAGAGCAACACCATGTTCCATGGGGTTGTACCTGGCCGACAAGCAAATTCCCTGGGCTAGATCACCCTTTGGGTCGCTTTTGGCGATGTCAATAATTACCGCCAAGAACGCTTGACCTTTGAAGTGGTGCCTTTCAAGAGCGTGTACCACGTTATCTTTGGACGCGACATCTTCCACTCCTTCCTCGCAAGGCCATGCTTTGTCTACAACAAGCTCAAGATTCCCGGACCAAATGGCGTCATCACCATTGACGGAAGCTTCACCAAGGCACGGGAGTGCGAGCTTAGCGAGGCCGCCTTTGTCGAAGCACTCCTCTACGGTGAAGAGTTCAAGGATATCTAGAACTAGGTCGATGCCTCGGAGATGCCGGCTTTGAAGAAGCAGATTACTGTTGTTGAACCCGCCTTCAAGGCTGCCATCAAGACCAAGCAGGTGGAGCTTGTTGAATGTGATTCCTCCAAGACCACCGCTAGTGGCATGGACCTGGATCCCAAATAGGAAAGCGCACTCGTCGATTTCCTCCATGAGAAGAGGTACATCTTTGCTTGGCAACCTGCCGACATGAAGGGTGTACCTAGGGAACTTGCCGAGCATAGCCTTAATATTGATCATAATGGCAAACCGGTGAAGCAACCTTTACGACGCTTTGGTGATGAAATAGAAAGGGCTATAGGAAAAGAAATAGCTAGGTTACTTAAGGCTGGCTTTATCCGAGAAGTTATTCACACCCGATGGGTGGCAAATCTTGTACTTGTCCCCAAAAAGGGAACCAATGAATTAAGAATGTGTGTTGATTACACCGGCTTGAACAAAGTGTGTCCGAAGCATCCATTTGCTTTGCCTTGCATTGACCAAGTCATTGACTCGACGGCTGGCTCGGAACTTTTGTGTTTTCTTGATGCCTATTCATGATACCACCAGATCCGGATGTGAAAGTCGGACCAATTGGCCACTTTGTTCACCACACCCTATGGCACGTATTGCTACGTCACTATGCCCTTTGGGTTGAAAAACACTGGTGCTTCGTACCAGCAGGTGATGCAATGTTGCCTGCACGACCAAATAGGTCGCAACGTACACGCTTACATGGACGACATCGCGGTAATGTCAAAGAAATCAAACGATATTATCGCTGACTTGCGGGAAACCTTCGACAATCTTCAGAAGTATAACATGATGATGAACCCAAAGAAGTGTGTCTTCGGGGTTCCATCCGGAAAACTGTTGGGTTTCATCGTTTCGCATCGTGGAATCGAGGTGAACCCAGAGTAAATCAAGGCCATCCTCGACATCAAATGCCCAACATGCCTGAAGGACATACAAAGGTTCACAGGTTGCATCGCAGCAGTAAGCCGGTTCATCAGCCGACTTGGTGAGAAGGCTATGCCGCTCTACAAGTTGCTCAAGAAGGCCGATAAATTTACATGGACGGACGAGGCTGACGCAACACTTCAAGAGTTGAAGATAATACTCTCCTCCCCAGCTATACTTGCAGCACCGGTGCCAAGGGAGCCTACGTTGGTATACATGCCATAGACCAACCACTACTAGGAAACAACTTATAGGTAGACAAGATATTCAGTGGCGCATATGTAAAACCATGCGCCACAGATATGTATTAGTGGCACACAAGAAAAAATGTGCCACAGAAGTTTGGCACTTCAGTGGCGCACGAAACCAATATGTGCCATAGAAGTCCACATTTCTGTGGCGCATATTTTTGTGTGCGTCACAAAAAGTGATGATTATGTGGCGCATATAGACATATGCGCCACAGAAGGTTGATGGGACCAAGCACCAAAAAAGGGGGCAGAAACTTCTGTGGCGCATATCACCTTTTCAGTTTTGTAAAAAATAAACAAAAATGATAGAAACTTCAAAAAAAAATTCCTTTGAGTTATAGTTAGATTTTAGGGTATAGATCTAGAAATAATTTAAAAACATGAATTTCAATGTATTTTGCAAAAATAGGTTATGGCACGGTAAAACGGCTATAACTTTTGCATACGATGTCGGAAAAAAAATCTTTAACCTATCAAAATGATTGTCTCGAAATTCCCTAGGGTCGTTCTGAATTTTACAGAATCCCCAAATTTGAAAAGAGTAAAAAGTTATTTAGGGTAGAAGATTTTTTACTACAAAAAAATAAAAAAGGGGGAGAAACTTCTATGGCGCATTTCCCCCATATGCGCCACAGAAGTCTTGGGTGGGATTCGAAATTTGAATCCCGCCGGCGCCCTTCTCCCTCCCTTTTTCCTTTTTCTCCCCCTCCCCACTTTTTCTCCCCTCCCCACTTCTCCTCCCCTCCACACTTCTCCCCTTCTCCTCCCTCCTCCTTATCCACTCTCCGGCGACCTCCACCTCCTCCTCCAGCACCAACTTCGGCGACCTCCTTCTCCTCCTCTTCCACCACCACCAACTCCGGCGACCTCCTCCTCCTCCTCCACCACCACCAACTCCGGCAACCTCCTCCTCCTCCTCCACCACCAACTCCGGCAACCTCCTCCTAGCCCTCCTCCTAGCCCTCCTCCAGCCATCACCAGCCACCACCACCACCACCAAGCGTATAGTTTGCTGTGGAGATTCCGACTTGGTTGCCTAGTAAGTAGCTAGCACCTGGAATGTGCGGAACCCTATGATGGCGGCATATCAAGACGAAGTAGACGAAATAGCCAAGTGCTTCGACGACTATGAAGTCAAGTACGTCAAGAGGGAGGATAATGAGGCAGCAGATCTGCAGTCAAAGATTGGATCGGCTTGTCGACCAATTCCGTCAAACGTTTTCCTTGAACATTTACGGACTCTATCCGTGAAGAGAGCGGACCCCGACAACCCGTATAGAGTGGACTCATTTGTTCATGCAGTAACAATGACCTCTCCGGCTTGGACGAAGCTGTTCATGGATTATCTACAAGACGGAACTTTGCCCACCGACAAAGTCGAAAGCCGGCAAATAGTACGTAGAGCAAAACGTTAGGTCGTCATTGACGACCAGCTATACAAAAGAAGTACCATAGGAGTCTTCCTATGGTGCGTCTCCCAGCAGCAAGGTATTGAAATCCTTAGAGAAATACATCTCGGAGATTGCGGGCATCACGCCGCTCCCCGATCGTTGGTTGCCAAGGCCTTCCGACAAGGATTCTGCTGGATAACTGCCAAGGCGGACGCCGACAAACTGGTACAAACATGCCTTGGGTGTCAGTTTTATGCAAGACAACCAAATTTTCCAGCTGAAGAATTGTGAACAATACCAATAACTTCTCCATTCGCAGTCTTGGGGCTGGACATGGTGGGACCTTTGCAGACAACACCCTGTGGATTCACACACTTGCTAGTAGCAGTGGATAAATTCACAAAATGGATTGAAGCTAAACCAATTAGAAAGCTTGATGGGGCAACAGCCCAAAAGTTTGTCCGGGATCTAGTGGTGATATTTGGTCTCCCACATAGCATCATCACCGACAATGGAAGAAATTTATCTCTCGGAGAAGTTGAGGAGTACTGTCATGAGAAAGGCATCTGCCTTGACCTGGCGTATGTGGCACATCCACTTTCAAATGGACAAGTTGAAAGGGCCAATGGAATAATTCTTCAAGAAATCAAGCCACGCTTAGAGGCACCGCTGCATAGAGCAGCAGGGTCCTGGGCAGAGGAACTACCATCTGTTTTGTGGAGTTTATGAACAACACCTAACAGATCTACCGGCTTAACTCCTTTCTCCATGGTTTATGGAGCAGAAGAAGTTCTCCCATCTGACATCCTCCACGATGCACCAAGAGTTTCTGCCTACACGGAAGGTGACGCTGAAGAATCCAGACGGCTATCTGTGGACCTACTTGAAGAAGAGCACGTACTGGCATGCTAGAGATCTTTCGTCTACCAGCAGAAGCTGCGCGGCTACCATAGTCGCCGTGTAAAGCATCGCTTGTTTAAAGAAGGAGATCTGGTGCTTAGACTCAAGCAGGAAAATCACACAAATTTATCCACGGCTTGGGAAGGACCACTCGTCATAAGAAAAGCATTTCTCAATGGTTCCTATTACCTCGTTGATATTCATGACTTGAAAGATAGGCCAAAAAATCGCAAGCGCAAGCAACGTGACTCCGATGATGATTACCCGGAGACAGATCGACCATGGAACATAGCACAGCCACATCCCTTTTACACTTAGCACATTTATATTATGTAATAAGTTTCTTATATGATCAATGAAACAAAGCATTTAGTTCACTCATATTCTCTGAGTCTTTTACATCCTTTAGGTGTTCATTTTTTTGATCATATAAACTCTTTATGCGTAAGGTTGCATTTTCCCTTGTGAAAATTCTGCCTACGCGCGTTAGCTTAAGTTTTATAGTCTACACGTTTTCTACAGTTCTTATGTGGATTCCGGAGTAGTGACTTTTCGGCACTCAAAGCTGGTGATTTTGCTCTTAGGTTCTGGATGATGCTATTAAGCATCATCTCCTGAGATCGTAGTTCTGTGCTGCGAGTCTTCCGTCTAATGAAAGGTCAAACATACAAACCAGAATAATGGATAAGCCAGCACTTGCTTAAAAAATATGTACACATGCTAGAAACAGATATGTTCTAGGAAACTTGAGTACAAGTTTTTCCGCCTTAGACAAACATAAGTTTTTTCGCATACATTCTACAGAGATACATTTAATACATACATTGTTTTCTATGGCTTTGCTGCAGGGGATTTCGTGGTGGCATCATCAGGAGAGCCAGGGCGGGAGAGATCGTTGATACATTGCAAATGTATCTATAATTTTTGATGTTCCATGCTTGGTTTTATCTACTTTCTTATTTTTTGTCCACACTTTAGAGTACTTTTCATATGATTTCTTGGACTAACCTATTAACAAGAGCCACAGTGCCAGTTGCCTATTTTCTGCTGTTTTTGGTTCCAGGAAAATCAGAAAATGAATATTCTCTGAATTGGACCGGCCAAAATCCGAAGTCGATATTTTACCGGAAGACTCACGGAGCCATAAGACGAGACGGAGAGGGGCCACAGGGCGGCCACACCATGTGGTGCCTCGGCCTAGCCCTAGCCGCGCCACCAGGTGGTGTCGGCCCCCTGGCCGCCCACCGACCTTGCCTCTTCGCCTATAAGATGCCTCCCGATGCAAAAACCCTAAATCATTAAGCCTCGAGCCACGAAAAGTTCCGCTGCGCCGCCGCCACCGAAGGGGAGATTCGGGGGACAGAAAGTCTCTGTTCCGGCACCCTGCCGGGATGGAGAAGTGCCCCCGGAGCCATCTCCATCGATCACCACCGCCATCTCCATCACCGTTGCTGATTCCCATGATGAGGGAGTAGTTCTCTCTCAAGGCTAAGGGTTCTACCGTAGCTATGTGTTCATCTCTCTCTATGCATGATCATATTGCGATCATGAGCTTTGTAATCAAGTAGATCTACCTTTCTACTCAAGTGCTTTAATAGATCTCTGCTCTCCCCATGTCTGTGAAAGTGACAGCGTGCACACCATGGTGGCACTTAGGCTAGAGATTACAATACTTGTTATGAGTTATATTTGGGTTTGGATGTCTTTATGTAATTGTGGTGTTTGTTGGAACCATCTAGTGCTCAAGGTGACAGTGTGCGGTTTTCTAGATGGGAAAGGCTTACTTTGAGGTGTGCTGTTATAGCCCTACCATGGATTAGAGTGTCCAACCAGAGAGTAGTTAAGAGTAATATCATGAAGATAATATATTTATATGAGAGTGTTCACTAGTGAAAGTATGATCCCTAGGCCTTGTTTCTAATCATTGATACACCGTTTGCAACTAGATTTGTTACATGTTTGCTTCCTTCCATCTTTATTTCAGTTTTCCTTTAGTCTCTTCCACGCCATCAAGCTATTTTCTATCACCGTTACCACTTATAATTATCCATACCACTTGTATTTCACTATCTCTTTGCCGAACTAGTGCACCTATACACCTAACAAGTGTATTGGTTGTGTTGGGGACACAAGAGACTTCTTGTATCTTGATTGCACGATTTCTTGAGAGAGAATACCTTTGACCACTTCCTCCCTGAGTTCGAAAAACCTTGGGTGATCCACTTAAGGGAAAACTTGCCGCTGTTCTACAAACCTCTGCAATTGATGGCCCAACAACTGTTTACAAGAATAGAAGTGCGTAGACATCAAGCTATTTTCTGGCGCTGTTGCCGGGGAGGTAAGGTAAAAGGTACTCACATCCTCCGGTGTGAGTGCTCGAAGTTATTTCCTTTAGATTCTGCAATTTTGTCTTTTTGTTTCTTGTTTTCACTAGTTAGGCTTAATGTCAAACAAGAACAAAATTAGAGAGCTTTATAGTATTTATCTTGAGTTAGGACATGATGTGTTTGAAGAGAAAATTAAAAAACATATGGAACTTTATTTGCATGCTAATAGCAATGTTGTTAGTATGAATTCTTTGGACACCATTATTGCTAATGTTGTGGAAAAGTCTAAGCTTGGGGAAGCTGGTTTTGATGAGCATGATATTTTTAGTCCCCCAAGCACGGAGGAGAAAATTTACTTTGATGATACTATACCTCCGATATATGATGATTACAATGATGAGTATGATATTTTCAGTCCACCTACTATTGAGGAGAAAATTAATTATGATTACAATATGCCTCCTATATTTGATGACTATGGTGATGAGAATAATACTGATAGCTATTTTGTTGAATTTGATCCCACCGCAGCTAATAAGAATGACTATGCTTATGTGGAGAGTAATAATTGTTTTATGCATGTGGCTCATGATAAGAATGTTTCATGTGATTCTTATGTTGTTAATTTTATTCATGATGCTACTGAAAGTTATTATGAGAGAGGGAAACATGGTTTTATGTATCTCAACAACATTAAGTTTCCCCTCTTTATGTTGAAAATTTTGAAGTTGCACTTGTTTTGCTTTCCTATGCTTGTTGCTTTGTGCTTTCATGACTTGTTTCTTCACAAAATTCCTATGCATAGGAAGTGGGTTAGACTTAAATGTGTTTTGAATTTGCTTCTTGATGCTCTCTTTTACTTCAATTCATATTTCCTATGTGAGCATCTTCTCAAACTATTATGCCTACTTAAAGGCGTTAAAGAAAAGTACTTATTGGAAGATAACCCAAAAGTTTTAGATGAGTCTTGGAAGTTATTACTTCAGTAATAACCGCTCCTTATCCTTTTTATTTGCTTTTTTTGCCAAGAGTAACCTCTAATGAGAGAGAAGTAATGTTTGGGAAAGTTGCTGTCCCAAAACATATTTTTGTGCTTCACCGTCAAAATTCATGTAAAATATCTGTACGTCCTTTTGAGGCCTGAATTTTTGTGCTTCTAACCCAGGTTGTTATTTAACTTTCGTTAGTTCAACACTTTTCGATTTGAGGAACATAAGGTCTTCTAAAAAATTCGTCTTTACCTGCTGGTCTGTTTTGACAGATTTCTGCCATTATTTGCATTTGCTTCTTGTTGGTTCCTTTTTGATTTCTTTTGGGGAATTAAGCTTTTTGAGGGAAGTGCTACAGTAGCTAGTGTTTTAATGGAAGTTTTATTGGTGTTATAACTTAACCTAAATACTTATTATCTTGAGTGCACTAATGTTGCTAATAAAGATTGTGTGAAGTTTTGTATGAAGGAAAAATTCCAGGTGTATGGAGAGAATGATGTAATGAGATGAAGAATGGACTAAAGCTCAAGCTTGGGAATGCCACGCATATCACCCCAAGAAATATACAAGAAGTACAAGCGTCAAAGGTTGGGGATGCACAAGGCATCCCCTTCTTCATCAATAATAATCCCAGGTTTCTTCCAAACACTTCATTTTTATTGTTTCATGCACAGTTGTGTTGTTGTTCTTGGAGCGTCTTCTTTTTCGTTTTCATTTTGGTTTTTTGTTTTCTTAGTTTGCTGAATAAATTTGGTTGGACCCCCTCTTTCATACATTGGTTTTCAAATAGCTTTGTTCGGTTTGGAAAAGAGTAGGAAAGTTCATGCTTAAGTGGTAAAGAGAGCTTGTTTTTGACTATGGCCTATGCTTTGTCATGCCATGCTTGATATTTTTTTTGTTTTATGCTTAGTATTCTTTTCTATAGCATGACTTGTTATAAACAATTGAGATTGCTTAATGTGCCTTGGATGAATCATGTGTTGTTTTAGCATATTAAAGCATAGTATAGTGGTATTCTCCTTTGATGCTTTATTTGGGTTGACTTGACGCATGCTCACACCATGTTATGACTATCCCAAGTCACCATAGCCTTTATGATCCTTTAGTTTTCAACTTGTAGTATCACTTTATGCTTTGATCAATGATATTTTGTCACTCTGCATGATTATGGCCATTATTGCTCTCTTAGTTTGTCGCTCCCAGTGTTTTGCTAGCCTCCACAACCAAGTATGAGTTCCACTCATGCATCCAACTCCTTAAAACAAGTTATTCCAAAGAGTCCAACATACCTACCTACTAGCATAAGCTATTCCAAGTATATTCATGTTTTTATCTACCTTCCGAATTAAACTTGTTATGAGAAAACTAGTGATTAAAGCTCGAACTTGATGGCACACTTTACTTTTCTTGCCCTTAATAAACTTGAACCATTGTGTCGTCTATGTTGTATATGCTTGCACTTATTTGTTGGGGATTAACAGAACCATGCTGTCATGGGGAACGCTTTCAACATTGCACTGGTACTTTGTACCTAGTTGATATCATGCTCTTTTGTCTATGGGTGTCATCGATGTGAAATGAAAGCGGAGCTTGTAAGTCCATGGAGTTATGTATATGTGTTAGAGAAACGCCTGGGCCGCTGGTCTAATCCATGCTATCATGGTGGAAACCTACAGCCTAACCATAATGAGCTGTCTATGAAGCATTCTTCTTATAAAAAGGAGTCAGATATTGAGAAAAAAAGAGATATGAGAAAAGAGGAAAGAGAGAAAAAAGCACCATTTTCCCATGGTAAATAAGAAGATTGCCGAGATTCTCATTGTCTGCTTGCCTTGTCATTTTGATATGGGGATTATTCCATATCATCGGGCAAGGGGTACCCCGTTGGCGGTTCTCTATGATACACATGTACTTACGATGACAAGAATTTACCGGTGACTAAACTTGAGTAGCATGAGGAGCGGCCCTCGTATTCAAGGGACATGAGATTTCTAACTTATACTTTGTCAAGCATGTACACCTAGTTTGTTAACTTTAACCTTAATCACTTCAAGATTCTTATGATAGGGGCAATGCGAGCTGAAAGCTAATAAGTACCATAATTTTTGGAAGCTCTTTATGAGACTTGAATCCCTACTTCCTTCTATGAAGGCCTTTCTTTTACTTTTATGTTGAGTCTCCACCTTCTACCTTTATGCACCTACTTCGAGAGCATAGTGGACATTCTTAGTTCTATATGCATTGTCCCAAGAATTGTTGATTGATGCATAACTTGATATTGCTTGTTCTTAAACTACTTGTATCTAGTCACTCTTATGAACTTTGAAGGTGTCCTATGCATTTATGTTTGCTACTCTATGAGGGACAAGCTGAATGCCACTATGCTATGTTTTCTTTATGTGAAACAAACAAACGTCTTGCAAAGCATTGTTATTCAGGAATCTTTTGTTTGTGCCTTTTCATGTTGCAACATAGTTTCTTTGTCTTATTGCTATAACTTTGTCTTTCATGTTATGATTGAAGTACTATGATCCCAGCATTGAATGTTTTACAAATACTTTGATCAAGTTTATGATGGTGCATGTCACCTCAAAAATTATTCTTTCTTATTATCACTTACCTACTCGAGGACAAGCAGGAGTTAAGCTTGCGGATGTTGATACATTGCAAATGTATCTATAAATTTTGATGTTCCATGCTTGGTTTTATCTACTTTCTTATGTTTTGTCCACACTTTGGAGTACTTTTCATATGATTTCTTGGACTAACCTATTAACAAGAGCCACAATGCAAGTTGCCTGTTTTCTGCTGTTTTGGTTCCAGGAAAGTCAGAAAATGAATATTCTCGGAATTGGACCAGACAAAAGCCAAAGTCGATATTTTACTAGAAGACTCATGGAGCCAGAAGATGAGACGGAGAGGGGCCATAGGGCAGCCACACCATGTGGTGGCGTGGGCTAGCCCTGGCCGCGCCACCAGGTGGTGTGGGCCCGTTGGCCGCCCACCGACCTTGCCTCTTTTCCTATAAGATGCCTCCCGATGCAAAAACCCTAAATCATCAAGCCTCCAGCCATGAAAAGTTCCGCTGCGCTGCCGCCACCGAAGGGGAGATTCGGGGGACAGAAAGTCTCTGTTCCGGCACCCTGCCAGAACGGGGAAGTTCCCCTGGAGCCATCTCCATCACCGTTGCTGATTCCCATGATGAGGAGGGAGTAGTTCTATCTCGAGGCTAAGGGTTCTACGGATAGCTATGTGTTCATCTCTCTCTCTATGCATGATCATATTGTGATCATGAGCTTTGTAATCAAGTAGATCTACCTTGCTACTCAAGTGCTTTAATAGATCTCTGCTCTCCCCATGTGGGTGAAAGTGACAGCGTGCACACCATGGTAGCACTTAGGCTAGAGATTACAAATACTTGTTATGAGTTATATTTGGAGTTGGATGTCTTTATGAAATTGTGGTGTTTGTTGGAACCATCTAGTGCTCAGGGTGATAGTGTGGGGTTTTCTAGATGGGAAAGCCTTACTTTGAGGTGTGCTATTATAGCCCTACCATGGATTAGAGTGTCCAACCGGAGAGTAGTTAAGAGTAGTATCATGAAGATAATATATTTATATGAGAGTGTTCACTAGTGAAAGTATGATCCCTATGCCTTGTTTCTAAGCATTGATACACCGTTTGCAACCAGATCTGTTACATGTTTGCTTGCTTCCATCTTTATTTCAGTTTTCCTTTATACTCTTCCACGCCATCAAGCTATTTTCTATCACGGTTACCACTTATAATTATCCATACCACTTGTATTTCACTATCTCTTCGCCGAACTAGTGCACCTATACACCTGACAAGTGTATTGGGTGTGTTGGGGACACAAGATACTTCTCGTATCTTGATTGCAGGATTGCTTGAGAGGGAATACCTTTGACCACTTCCTCCCCGAGTTCGATAAACCTTGGGTGATCCACTTAAGGGAAAACTTGCTACTATTCTACAAACCTCTGCACTTGGAGGCCCAAAAACTGTCTACAAGAATAGAAGTGCATAGACATCACACGTCAAACTCTGAAGGAGAAGGGTTAGACTAAGAGGAAGCCATGTCATCATCCAGGATCTCGGGAGGCACGAAGAAATCAGCCTTGACCATCTTGGCAACCCTGGTATCAAAGTCGTCGAGAGAGTTTCAAATAGCATCACTATCAATCTCTTGTCCTTCCTCGTCCATCCTGGGCATGCTGGAGGTCACCAAGTCGATGTCGGTATTTTCATAGTGAGCCTTGACCAGGGGTAGGGCCATCCTAGCACTAGCTCGGATGCAAGAGGCTTTCTAGTCCTTGACATTCTCGGGGGCTCGACGCAGGATTTCCGAAAACTTGGCCGCTGAATCTGCCGCCTTGATATTGATGCCCAGAGGTTGAGATATCTCCGTGGCTTGGGCAATGCCGGTGCTGACGAAGTTGTCAGCAAGAATCATGCGTTCCTTGGTACTCGGAGCACCCTCACCCAAGTTGGCTAAGCCAATGGGAGTTGTGGTTTGCACAAGCATACAAGGACCATGAGTATACACAAGACAAATGATTATCCAACTTATAGAAAAAATACCAAGACGGAGAAAGGTTACCGAAGATGCTCGTTTCCGCTTGCATGCATGTCTCCGCCAAGTCATCGCGCTCCTTCTGGAATGACTTGAACATGTCAAGACCCCTAGCATTCTGCTCTTTGGCAGCTTGGTTCTGGTCTTTGACATGTGCAATCTCGTCCTTCAGGTGTTGCATCTCGGCATTAGCAAACTCTTGCATAGCCTTGATTGTTGCCTCATGGCCCTTGACAGCCTCAGCCAGGTCATTCTTCAGAATCTTGTTTTCATCATCGAGCTCCTGGATATGCTTGGATTGCCCAACGATGCTCTTGGCCTTGGCAATGGCTTCTATAAGAAGGAAATCAAAAAGTGCTATTAGAAGACAGAAAAAATGACTCAATGGGAAAGCAAGGAGCTATCGTAGGAAACAGACTCTGGCTATTTTTGATATGTTCCTTCAGGAATTTGGTTTTACCCTGTTCAAGGTCCATCTCCTTCCGAAGAGCAGCAATCCTCTCATTGGCAGCTATCCTCCGTTTATTCTCATTCTGCACATGATATAAGCATGCTTAGTTTCTCTAGAGCATCTAGTCGGAACTATTCAGTATCAACTAAA
Organism: Avena eriantha; assembly: GCA_910589775.1. Classification (NCBI taxonomy): domain Eukaryota; kingdom Viridiplantae; phylum Streptophyta; class Magnoliopsida; order Poales; family Poaceae; genus Avena; species Avena eriantha. The sequence continues at coordinate 116,678,009 of OU342740.1, forward strand.
AGCTCGAGGGCTACAGTACACGATTTTGAAGTAAACTAGTTTCTCTAGAGCATCTAGTTGGAACTTTACAGTTTCAACTAAACGCTCAGGGGCTACACGGACAAATTCTACGCTTAGTTCTTTTTAGCACTCAGGCAAATATCTATTGGATTATCTTCCTAAGAGCTCGGGGGCTATAGTGGGATATACTACACAAAGTAAAGAAAGTGAAGTTCAAAAAAACTTATGATGGCAATGATCCTGAGATTGCTGGCTAGATGAGCGTAGGAATCATGAAAGGTCTAAGAATTCTTATAGATTGCATCGGCCTGCTTGATGAGATGATCTAGGCTCAACGTCAGAGGAGTCGCAGCCAATGGAGAGGTCGAAGCCAGAGGCATGGATGAAGCCCTGGATGCCTCCTGTACCTTCAAGGCAATTGATGGCGCAGAGGCTCCCGCCTCAATCGCAGCTTCCACGTCCACCTCTTCCACTTCCTTCCCCTTCTCAGTGGCATCCTTAGCCGAAGCTTCAGCCACCTTAGAAGAGCTTCTCTCCTGCATCGCCTGGCCGCTAGGAGCAACGTCTACCTCGACAGATCCTGAGACATCAAGGTTTGGATTGATATCTATCTCCATGCCAGAGGTCTCAAGGATGACGGGGGATGATGGCCCAGTAGGACCAGCTGAGGGAATGGCGGCAGGAGTAGGGGGAGCGGTGGCGGGATACGGCTTGGCGGATGGACCCTTGGTCAACATGTCACGAATATTTTTGACCCTTCAACATCTTTGGAGGATCGATTAAAACTAACACCGATTTTCCTCTTGAAACGTAGAAGGTATAAGTACAAGAGTTGAAAAATGGTGCGAGCTGAAAAATACAAACTGGAGAATGAAAGTACTTACTCCACGGTAGGAGCCTTGGTGAGGGGAATGCTAGTGGACTTCTTCTTCTCCGCCTCTAAGGCGGCGGTGGAACATTTGGAGACTCCACTCTCCGTTCTTTTATTCTTATTGGCCTCGGCAGCAGCGTCAGAGGTGGAACTCTTCCGCTTTCATGCTGCCGGAGCTGGCTAATCCTTGGAGGCGTCGTTGTTGGAAACCACCTAGATATCCTTTAGCTTTGGATCGTAGACCTGGGAGGCCATTTGATCCACTGCCAAGGTCGCTAGATGGGATACATAGGAGTGTTAGATGAACCACATCAAGACGGAAAAACCTTAGAGTATATAACAAGCAACAAAGGAAACAGAAGATACCTCAGGCCATGTTCCGCAATTAAACATGTCGAAGGTGATCTTGAAGCCACGCTTCTTGTCCTTCACTTTGACGATGTCCTTTAGCCAGAGCTTGATGGAGTGACTAGAGAAGTTATCCCGTGAAATTCGCATGGGATCCCTCCTATCCTGGTTATATTTGCACATTAGCTGGACGCGGTGCTGCAGAGGCTGGATCCGCCTAATGTTCTAGCACCTGGAAGGGTCCAAGCCCATTATACCTCCGTCTACGAGCCATTCCATCCGCCTTACGGCACGATTGGCTTCATCGTCGGAAGGAAGAGAGGCTGGGGTCCGCCATGTGGGCACTTCAGTGGCAGATCCATCGACGAAGTCGGGGTAGGTCTCAAGATGGTCTAACAGAGGGATATCTGGCCCGTAGAAATACGTGCGCTGCCAGTTCTTGCAAGACTCATGCCCTACGATGTCGGGGAAGCGCCGGCTAGGACGGATTTTAAATCTAATGGTTTCGCATATCCATAGTTCATCCTTGGACTCTACGGACTCTCGCTTGACGGTGAAGAAATATACAAACAGATCTAATCTAGGTTTGATTCCTAGATATCCTTCGCACAAAGCTGCAAAGTTGCTAAAGACTAGGATGCTGTTGGGAGAGAGGTTGTGGGGAAGTACCCGGAAGTGTCGAAGGACATCCAGGAAGAAGTCGGAGACTGGCAGGCTTATGCCACATACTAGCTGAGATTTGAGGTACACCTTCTCTCCGGCTTGGGGAGAAGGGACCACCTCGCCGGCCGATGCCACCTGCCAGGTAAGCTTCTCCACCGCAGGGAGGTACCCCTCATCGATCATATCTTGGAGATCTTCGACGGAGAGATCAAAACCTCTCCACACCCCATTATTGGAGTCATTTTCCACTTCAGCAGCTTCGGGCGCCGCTCGTTGTTGGTCATCGCCGGCGGATTCCGTCACGGTAGAGACGGGGACGACCACCCCCTCCGGTGGAACGATAACTCCCTGGGATGGCTCCATCGTACCCTCGGGAATCGCCGCCGTGGAAAGAGCAGAACTGCTGGAGGCCATTGTAGTAGGAGGTGGGTGGAGGAAGAAACGGCTCTAGTTAGGGTTTTTTGCAGAGGAGCTCGAATGATCGTGTGGCTGGAGGAAGACGAAGACTAGGAATGAATGCGGGTAAAAAAGAAATAAATTGACTACGGTGGAAATATATAAGCCTCGCATCAAGATTTGTGCAAAAGGATCTGATGGTTGGAACGTTGCCGATGTGGAAGTGAACTGCGCGGTAATTTTGCCACGTCCTCCGTCTTTTGCCACTCCAGCGTTTCCGATTTCTCGCGCGTAAAATAGCGGATGATTAATTCTCTGTTCTCTGTGAATTTCAAGGTAGCGTAGGTTGTACCCTATGTCATCCTCCCGACAGTTGCAGTGAAGGGTCACGTCTGAAAGATTCCATCAAAGGCGGAGATCATCCGACTCAGGAAATGAAGACTCAAGGAATCTCCGGCTACATTGCGAAGCCGGAGAAGATTGCAGGGTTCTTTGGGAGACCTGTGAGATATTGCTTGACGGATTGCCGGCATCACTTAGACGGGATATTCAGAGATCAACGAGCAAGACGGTGCAAGATTTCAAAGTCCTCTGGGGGCTACTGTTGGGGATATGCTATATGGGTATCCTCATAGCATGTCACCAATCCGCATAACCCGAGTGGCCCATAGTTGGTAGCAAGTACTATGGCCTGTTGGGCGGCCCAGTTAGACGGATCCTGAAGGAAGGCTCATGCCGGATATAGGAATGCTACATAGGACTCACCGACATACTTGGAGCCTTGGAGTACAAGACACGGAAGACTAGTTCGTATAGGTGTAGGACTCTTTACCTTGTCCAGCAAGGACCTTTCCCTATAAACCCTAGGTCCTTGCGCCTTTATAATTCGGCCTACGGGAAGCCTTTAGGGCACAACTTCTCTGATTGCAGCGTACAACATGCAACGCCTCGCAGAATGAACCTATCTTTGTAACTCGGCGTATTGCCATTATAGTGATTTATAGCAGGAGTAGAGTTCCTCCACCGTTGTGGGAATTGAACCTGGGTAAGTTGTGTTACCTCGTACCCGCCAACTCTCTGCCTTACCCCACGTATCTAAGCACAAACTGTGAGGACCCCTCCATGGCGTACTCGTCGGCAATACCACAACACATCGCCTTGCGAGGAAGGAGTGGAAGACGTCGCTTCCAAAGATGACGTGGTACATGCTCTTGAAAGGCACCACTTCAAAGGTCATGCGTTCTTGGCGATAATTGTTAACATCTCCAAAAGCGATCGGAAGGGTGATGCAACCCAGGGAATTTGCTTGTCGCCCAGGGACAACTCCATGGAACACGGTGTTGCTCTTCCTTAGCTAGGTCTCCGTCAAGTTCATATTGTGCAGTGTATCCAGGTACATGATATTGATGTTCCTTCCACTGTCCACGAGGCACTTGGTGAACTTTGTGCTGTCAATCAAAGGGTTGATGACCATGGCATACTGGTTCTCTATTAGGATAATGTCTGGGTGATCCTTCCTATCCCAAGTAATTGGAATCCCTGACCACCTGACGTACTAGGAAACCGGAGGGAGGGTAGCCATTAGTATCCTCAGAGAGGTTTTCTAGGCCCGGACTGTGGGAGTGTCGAGGAAGGTACGGTAACATGGAGGCTTTTTTTTGAAGGGATTTTTCCCTTTACCCTCTCCCTTGTCAGAAGACTTGGGTTCCACGTCTTCCTCCATATCACTTGATTCCTTGGATTCCTCCTCCTCTTCTTCCCTTTGCCCTTTCCGTGGGGTCTATTCTTCCGACTTTGCTTGTAGCCGGACTTAGGGTCTTCCTTGAGGTCGTTGACAAACTTGCATTGGCGGTTGGTGTGGGTGGCTTTGTTGTTTGCATCAAGGTGGACGAAACACGACATATCGCGGTATTCTTTGTACGTTTGGGGAACACAGGGCGCTGAGGGTGTACAATAACTCCTCTACTAGCCATTTCTAGCCTCCTGGCCATGTCCACGCTGTTCGCCTCCTCCTCTACCAGTGAACATAGTGGCGACCATGTCGGCTATTTTCTTTTCTTCAGGCGGAGTCTTTCGCTTGTTATTATTACTTTCCTGGCCTAGGTAGGGATTCCTATTGCCGGCAACGATCCACGCGCATCGTCATCAGTCGCGGTGAACTCGCTAGCCATGGCGATCATTGCGTTGAGGTGGAGCTCATTGTTCTCTTGCTTGCACTTCAACGTATGCTGGATCAAAGTTCCCTTTTCTAGACCATTGATGAAGGCGGCCATAGCAGTTTGTTCATGCACCCCCGTGCAGGAATTTTTCATATCTAGCCAGCGAGAGAGGTAGGCATGAGAGGTTTCATCCTTTTCTTGCACGCACCGCTGTAGTTCTCCGACAGTGCAGGGACGTTTGTAGGTACCCTCGAATTTCTTGGTGAATGCTTCATGCATGTCCAACCAATTGCATATTGATTTCTCTGGCAAGTCGTCAATCCATTGTCAGGCGGTGCTAGTGATCATAAGTGGGAGGTAATTGATGATGATATTAGGGTTTCCCCGTGTGATGTGAATCGCTTCGCTGTAGTCCTGCAACCATGTAACTGGTCTGGCGGTGCCATCGTAGGGCTTGATGGTCTTGTCTATTTGTAGAAACTGGGGGTAGGTTGTGGCCCGTATTGATGCTCCAAAACAACGTGGCCCAAGGTATACGATCTCTCGAGCTTCTTGGATCTTGTACAGCCATGAACGTGCATCATATGGCTCTATCTTCTTCCCTTTTCCATCATGGGGAGGGGAATTGCGGTGTGATCTATGGGATCCACCGTGTCCCTCGCCATGATGGCTGCTAGGTGGTGATGGTGGCAGTGCAGGCAGTGGGTTAGCTTTCTTGCTATTACCCTCCTACGACTCATCACGCCCGTCGTAGTTGCTCGTCGGACGTGGTGGTTCCTTTTGGGACCTGCTCCTATGTGCTTCAATGCCGTTGCGCTCTCCATCATGCAAGGGTTGCTCGCCCTGGTCGCGTATAACGATGCCAACTTGGGGACACCTAGGCGGTGACATGCTTGTATGGTGGCGTGGCTGTGGTTTCTCGTGACGCCGGGATTGTGGTGGAGGTGGTGACTGACGAGGGCGAGCCTTTTCTCCGTGATCGAAGGATATGCGTATTGTGTCAGCCTAGTTGTGAGCCTCCCTCCGTCTTTGCTCCATAGAGCCTATGTGAGATCCTTCGTCACGGGGAGATCTTAGCCTTCTTCGGCTGTTCAGGGTTGACTGGCAAAGCTCCGGGTTGGACTCAAGCCTCTGCGAGGTAGCCTTTTTATGTTGCTTACATTCCTTAGCGACGAGGTCATATACCTGAGCAACTGCTCCTGGCGACCTGTCCTGATCCGGGAGGGTCTTGGCAACGGCAATGTTGAGGGAGGGAGTTGGCATTACTTGCCTCTCCTCTGAATCAACGTATGGGGTGGCTTAGCGCCCTGCTCCGCAATGCACTTGGCCTTCGCTAGGATTGCCGCACGCTTCTCATCAAGCTCCGTGATGCTCCAAATATGGGCGACGGTAATGGGATCATCCAGGAGTGCACTATAGATGTTGATGGTGGCATTGGTGGCTGGTTCGACTGCTTGGTAGTACTAGGGGTCGTGGTGAGTTCCTGCACCGGTTGTAGGCGGATAACCGGAGGGGGCAAGGCCTTGGCCGGAGCCGGAGGCTCCGCGGCTTTCCTCGCTGCTCCTGCTCTAGTAACCGCTAGTGTGGGCGGAGCTCTCTCATGTTTTGGTTCATGTCCGTCTTCTTCCATCACACTCCCGATGGAGACTAGCACCTGGTGGGATGTGTTGGCCTTGTCGGCGCGCTCCTCCTTCTTGACCTCCTGCTCGATCTACCTTATAACAGCATCGTATTCCTCCAAATTATCGTCTGAGATGTTGCCATACATATTGATGTCAGCATATAGCGCCTCAAGGACGGATTCGGAGTTGGCTTCGGTGTTTTTGACAGCGGATGTGGAGGGTGATGGAGGTGGGTCGTTGTTGTTGTTTCCTCCTTCGGCTACCACGATGATCGTGGCCTCGGCCTCCTAATTGGCGTCCGTGTATTCCTTAACGATTGTGACCATCTCACCAAGGGTGATAGGACCCGTGGCCTACCGTCTTCGGAGGGTATGCTGGAGGAGTGTTCCAAGTGTGAGCCCTTCGACCAAGTGGTACACGAGTTCATCGGCGCGGTCGCCCTCTAGGGTTCCCCTCACCCCCATCCATATGGCGAGGTATTCGTAGGGAGGTTCTTTGTCCCTTTGAATGCATCTGGCCAGATTGAAGATAGTGACAACACCGACAAAGTGTGACCTACGTATCTCTAATGCTCGGGGAAGCCAAGTGGATTTTCGGGGTCCTTCAACCTTTATATCCTACATAGGGGCGGTTTGGATGGGCCTTGAATTTTCCTGATCTGAGCCACCATAATCCAATGAGAGGTATGACCCAGATTCTTCCGCAAATGTGTCTTGCTCATAGGTGGTCCGTACGGGGGTTGACGAGTTTCCGACTTCCTGGGAGGTAGGACCCGAGTCAGTTTCGCTGATGAAGACGTCGATGTCTCCAAAGGGGATGACGGAGCAGCACGTAGGGTTCTTCTTCACTGGCACCCAGAACTCATCTGGAGGGACGATGGGGACGTTGCTAGAGAAGAGAACGTGTCCGATGGCTACGGTCTTGCCGATTCCTGTGAAGAGATTGGACCTCGCCCGTTGTAGATCTTGAAGCGCATCTTGCCCCACGGTGGGCGTCAACTGTCGTGGTATTACTGATGTTTATGCCATGGAGGGGTCCTTAGAGTGTGTGTTTGGAGACATGGGGTAAGGCGGAGAGTTGGCGGGTACGAGATAACACACCTTACCCAGGTTTAAGTCCAACAACGGTGGAGGAAGCTACTCCTGCTATAAATCACTATAATGGCAATACGTCGAGTTACAGAGATAGGTTCCCTATGCGAGGTGTTGCACATTGTACGTAGCAATTTAGGTTGAGCCCTAAAGGCTCCCACGAGTCCGGTTTATAAAGGCACCAGATCCTAGGGTTTATAGGGAAAGGTCCTTGCCGGACAAGGTAAAGAGTCCTACACTAATATGAACTAGTGTTTGGTATCTTGCACTCCAACACTCCGAGTATGTTGGTGACTCCCGCGTAGCCTTCCTTTATATGGAATGGGCCTCCCTTATGGTTCTATCTAACTAGACCGCCCAGCAGGCCATAGGCCTTTCTACCAACTATGGGTCATCCGGGTTAGCCAGAATATGGACGTGTTATGGTGATACCCATTTAGCATATCCCCAACACTAGCCAGATTAGAGACGTGCTATGTTGGTGATATGCTAAATGGGTATCACCATAGCACGTCTCTAATCAGGCTAACCCACGAGGGCAAAGGGAAAAAACCTTCGAGAAGAAGGCCCAAGTCTACCACAATTTCCCTTGTACCCCCACCATTCGGGCCCAGAAAACCTCCCTGAGGATACTGATGGTTACCGTTCCTCCGGTTCCCCAGTATGTCAGGTGGTCAGAGATTTGAATCACTTGGGATAGGCACTACAAGAAAGTTGGCATTTACAACAGATGATTTTTGTGGTTGAAGGCCCGTTTTTTGTGGCCAAAGAGTGTTCCGCGACGGATGGCCATCGTGGTAAAAGCCTCGTCACAAATGAATTAACCACGGCTTTTTCCCGACTATGGCGGATCGCACCCTTCAGCCACAAAAACTTCATCCGTCATAGATCTGTTCGCCAGCCGTGCTGACTGCTGACGTCGTGCGAACTGCTAGGTGGCAGCCGCCGTTAGCGGCCGGTTACCACTGTTAATGGCCATAGAAATTTTGGCGGAAGCCAAGGCCTCCTAAATACTAACTAGGCCGGCCCATAAGGGGAGCCCCATAAGAAGATGGTTAGTTACTGTTTTCCCTGCACTGTTTGAAATGGGCCCAAAAATGCAGCCAGCAGCGGCCCGTGAACTTTCAGGTCTGATTCAGTTTCGGCTTATAGAAGGCCCATGTTGGTCCAACACCGTGAGGCCCATTAGAAGCCTGTGCCAAGTCGCTCCTATAAACATAAGGCATGCGGTCATACCATCGCTGTTATCACAGCAAATCGTCGAGCCTACTGACGGCCCTTCTCTAAGATGGTCAGTTACTATTCTGACCTGTTACTATTCTGGCCTTTTACTATTCTGGTCTTTAGCTGTTCGGGCCCACAAAAGGACCTTTACTGTTCTAGCCTGGTAAATTTCTCGGCCTATTACTACCCCCGTCTAGGAATTTCTCGGCCCATACTATTTAGGCTTGTCACTGTTCTGGCCTTTTAGTGTTGTGGCCCGCTACTGTTTTGGCCCGCTACTATTTTGGCCTGCTACTATTCTATGGTTTTTGCAGTTTCTTGCCTATTACTGTAATGGGATGTTTCCATTCTAGCCTGCTACTGTTACAACATGTTACTGTTACGACCTTCTTTAGTTATTCTGTTACGGCATATTACTGTTACAGCCCGTTAGGCCTGTTACATTTATGGGCTGTTACTATTATAGCCTGTTGCCACATGTGCATTGGCCCGTTACGTTTACGGCCTTTTACAGTTTCGTCATTTCTGAATGCCATGCCAATATCATAAAACATGTATAATAATCCAACATTTTTTACTCTTCGTCGTCGGTAGAATACAGCATGGTACTGTTCTCTAATCGACCTAGATGGCATATTTATTGTAACGACTACCACAATGTGTGGACGGTGTCAACTAAATGCCTACATGGCCTACGCGAGTTACGTAGATATTACATCAGCTGCAACTTCTTAAAATTATTACATATTATCAACTCAGGGGGAAAAATCGGCATTTCAGTTGACAATTAGGTTGATAACAGAGTCCTCAATTTTCTTTCTCAATCGATCACCTGCATCTTCCATTGAGTGTGACAACTACATTGGAGGAGACATGATCTTGCATCCCCCTCTTTGGTGGGGCTAGCAATAATTGCAGTCTAAAACTAAGTAATAACAAGTTAATACATCAAACAAGACAAACTACTCATTTGACTGATATGACAGGAGCTATGAACTGGAGTTCATAACTGGTCAATGGTTCAATTATTGACCAACACATCAAACAAACATGATAAGTAAGCGCGCATTAAACAAGTGTGACTACTGTGAAATGAGCAATCAAAAAATGTCTGTGTGTGTGGCTTAGAATTTCAGCAGATATAAACTAGCCAGGTCATTTTGAACAAATATATATGGAAGCATCTCTATACCCTAAAATGCAAGATAAGTTGGGTGACTCGGAATTGGCACTGAGCCACAAAATGTCATGCATTTACTATCATAGCGAAGAATGAACCAGATAGAAATTATAACTGCATCATACAAGAACCTGTAGAGCAGGAATGCAAACCACAAATTGTAGAGGATAGTTATGTTGTGACTTAGGATGAACCAGGCCTAGAACCAGATGCGAGATATAATGGCGTCGCTTGTGAACCAATAGAACAGGAAAAACAAGCATTAGAAAAGTGTGCCTAGAATGAAATGAGCAATCAAACAAAGTGTTTCTTAGAATTTTGGCAAATATATATGGAAGCAGTGGCATCTCCTGGAATGCATAGAGTCGTTGGGTGACTCAGAATTTGTGGTTAGCTATACAATGGCATGTAGTTAATGTCATAGCTAAAAATGAACCAGATAGAAATTATAATTGCATCATAAGAGAAATTCTAGAGCAGGAATGCAGACCATGAGTGAACTACGTAGTAGTGTACAGTTATGCCGGTGCTCAGGACGAACCAGCACCAGATAAGGAAGTAATGGCATCCCTTGTGAACCTGTAGAATAGGCTATGCAAACCAACATGTTCATTGTTCCATTTTGAGCTCTATGCAAGAAAAAGGAAATAGTTAGTGATGCAGCTTTTGAAGAACCAGATGACATTATGGCAACAACAAAATTATAATTGAATTAGTACGAAGATTTTAAACGGCTACTATAGGATAGCAGAACGATGTCAAGGAGGAAATAATAGCAGGAACTGATCTCAGGAAAAACCAGATAGATTCAACAACTGTAGAGAATGGAATCCACACTAATATTTTTCACTGACTACAACTTTTGCAAGAATTACACGGTAGCAGGCAATTATTGGTGTATGGAGTAGCTAAGAACATGTGCATGAAAAAATAACAGACATGTGTATGACTTGAAATTTGTAGAGCAGTGAATGCAAACCAACATGTCTAATGACCTTGCATGTACTAGAACAAAGAACATGCGTGCCTAGTGACTTGTATGTACTAGCACGATTACAAAAATGCAGTTCACTTCGACAGGCTTGAACCTGCTATACCACTGACAAAACAAAAATGGGTTGGAGATTTGGTTAACCTTGGTCGGAGAGGCGTCTAAGCATCATTGGTACCATGCGACTGACCTCCAGGTCACCGAGGGTGTTGCGGTTGCCGTGGCTATTGGCGTCGGGGAAGCAGACCTTGGGCGGTTGATGCCGGCTTGAAAGCGGTGGACGAGAGCGTCGCTGAGGCAGATCCGGTGTAGTGAACAGCGATGGCTATGCAGCTGGTCTGGAGCGGTGGACATGGAACTCTTTGAACTAGATCACGCCCAGTGGACACCGGTGAAGCGGATCCGGTATGGTTGGGCAGCTTTCGGCAGCGAGGAAACAGAGCTTGGGAGCTTGATGACGTCATCGGCGTGGTGAACGGCACCGCAACTCCTAGATCTAGTGGGTGAGCGTCGTTAAAGCGGCTGCGCGGCGGTGCACGAGACCGCAGCTCAAGCTGGTGCGCGCGTTTGTCGTGGAGGGGACAGAGGAGCTTGGGATTTTTGGGAGGGCTGGTGGGAAAAATTGGGGGAATTGGGACCATAGAGGTGAGCAGAAAAATACTTACGATCGTGCCCCCGAGCTACTAACTTTAGCATGCCCATTTTTCATCTGAACAATGGGTAGATTTGGAATTTTAAATTCTACAGTTTTTGAAACGGAAGGGCGCGAAATGCTTCAAGGTCAGTGTTTGGTTTTGCTGCTCGATTCATAATTTGAACTCGGCTTGCGCCCATCTAATAATAATAATAGAAAAATGGTACTCCCCCGGCCAGTGGGTATTTTGGCTCAAATTTTTTGGAATGGTGGGACGGGAAATGCTTGGTAGGTGGGTGATTTTGCCGCTCGATTGAGATTTTGAATTTGGCTAGCCTCCATCTACTAATAGAAAAAAGGTAGTAAACAGTATGCTATTTGTCCAGGAATTCAAGGCCGAGAGTCACATCAACTGATCATCCATAAAAAATTGCATCGAAACTTGGATACCTTCCATTCACACAAGATAGGCGGGTAAATTTTGCCACTTGACTCAGATTTTAAATTTTTCTAGGGTCCATGTAATAATATAAAAATGGTACTACCTCGGTGGGTGATTTTGCCTGAAAATTTTGAAATGGAGGGGGTGCGAAATGCTTCGGGGTTGGTGGGTTATTTTCCTGCTCGATTATGATTTTGAATTTGGCTGCCGGCCAAGTTTTTATTACTAGAAAAAAGGTTGTGTAGTTCAAACGCCATCTGGTCAGGAATTTAAGGCGAGACTCACATCAACTGATGCCTTGGATTCAAACAGGGTAGGCGGTAGGTTTTGGTGGTCGAAAGTGATTTTGAATTTAGAGATTTTCCAAATAATAATTAAAAAAGAGGACGTTCTCCCTCTATTTCAGGGATTCTAGTCAGGGAGAGTGATTATCTACCACACATATGAAAATGTAGATTTCCGATACAAGAATGTTTGTTTAACATAACAACAAACTTATGTCTGAAGTAGCTCTGATTCAAGCATGTGAAAATGGTGTGCAACCAAGGTCTATTACTTATTTAGGCGTCGGCATAGACTTTTCTACATGAAGCACTAACTAAATGGTAGTACCAATTCAGATCATATAAAAAGCCTGTTGGGAAACAAATACTCCTACTACAGCATGCTATCAAAACACAAAGACCGGCTAAAGTATATGTAGAACAAATAAAACAAGATTTCATCATGCATACACTACTATACAGAGAACACCATTTCATCATATAAATTAATGTTTTATCAGGCATACATAGGCCCCCAAAACGAATAGACAACTCTAATATTCCAGCCTGTGCCGCTGTGACTGCAGCACAAACAAGTGTGCTGCCACAGTTCCATCAGCTACCAAAACAAACAAATATCAGACTGTAGCTCCAGATAACACAACCTGGATAAACACATGTTTGCCCAAACAAGCCTTGTATGTTCATTCGAGGGTTATTTTCATCTCCTTGATGTTGCAGTCTGAATCAGTTGTGTTGGTGACAAGACTTCCTTTTCGTTTCTTTGATTTAGCACTCTGAATCATGTCGGTTGTTGAAGAAAATGAACAAAATGATCAGAAAAATCATAGGTGTACAAACATTCAAGGGTTACACATGAATGACTGCACTAACCAGGTGCCATAATGTAGGGATGTAAAGTACACCAACGTTTACAAGATCTGAACTTCTTAGACTTCATGCTGCTGAGATCTAATTCGAATACTCCCTCCTTCGCCCATATAACCACCATTTATCTATCCTAAAATTCGCAGACTAACCTTACTTCATCTTTCCCACCATATGCCCATGATTTCTCAAGGCCAAGGAGAGTATCCAACCCAACCTTTATATGAGGCACCCAAGCTTCCCATTTTCCTGTTGATGATCTTGCACTAGACCACGTGTTTAGACTGAAGTCCCTTATAACCGAAAGGGCAACATCTCGATTATGCCCCTTAGCAATGACAAAATTGCGTCTATAAATATCATGTGTCTCATGGGGGCACTCAATATAACATAGTTTTGTTGTCACGTTATCGAAGGCCATTATATATCTGGAGTTCATTGTTGGCCAGTACAAAATGTCCCCTATGAGAGTTGACAGTCTACCATCAATCTTAGCTAGAATCATAGCAAGTTCGATCCAATCCTCCCATTTTCCTAACTCTAATGAGTACCTCTGCACCAGTGCTTGGTTACCAAACCCAGAAATTGCTACAACTGTGTGAAGACAATTGCCCATGATTTCTCGAACAGAGAATTGTGTCGCTATCATAATCACGTCTCCACCAAACTGGTGGTGCTGGTATCCCTATTTCACTTCCATTGATTGGATCCAGTGCCTTTATCATGTTAGACCCTTGCGGATAACGAAGTAGCACCCTACCATTGCGACATCCGAGTACATATGGTTTGTAGGCTTTATGTACTTCCACCAGCCTGTTCAGCTTCTAGAAGATGGATTGGTCAAGAATATGATCTGTTAAGAATCGAGCGTCCTCGGAGCTATTGGTGAAAAACCCAAGTAACGGCATTCCTCTATTGTGTGACAGGGTTAGCCTTTTGAAACCTTTGCTTCCCATGAAGTACATCCAACATTTTTGGGCGACTGATGCCTCAGTATGCAGGATGGGTGCAGAGGAAGCCTGACAAGAATCTCACCAAATACATTGCCTGGCAAGTCGTTGATTGTTGCATATGTTCTTCCACCGAAGCTGGTAGGATGATGCAAATAGCACAAGTGCATCATCAGAATTAAGTAAACATCACAATGCACAATGCACAACCCTAAAAAAGAATTAAGTAAACATCACAATGCATCATACAACTTGACAGGAACATTGATCATCGAAATTTCCTAAACTGCACCCATCTGAAAAACTACCTAAAAAGCAGAGTCTGCCAACAAAATAAACTAAACAGCACAAGGAATCAACCAGACTAGTACGAAAGTACCACAAAATGCTTCAGCATGTCGGAACTAGGCAAAGGGAATGAAGAACTTCTTTTTTAGGTCACCGGGGAGGACAGAAAGGCCCCCAACTGAATTTTCTGGTTTTATCATAAAGAAGAGGAGAAAAAACAGACGTAGCTTCAGTGACTTGGTGAACCAAAGTCTCACGGTGACTTTCCCAGCACCCACCTTCCATCTTAGATCAAACATATGACAGTAGCTCAGATTTTGAACTAAAAAGTAAAACTATTCGAAAAAATTGACAAAAAATCAGTAAATCATCGGTGCCTAGGTTTCAATTGTGTGAAAGTTTCATCCCATTCGGATCACTAGTTTGTGATTAAATAGATTTTTATGTTCCTAGTACTACTAGTTTAAACTAATATCCATTGTGTGCAGAAAAAACCTCGGAGCAGAATACACAAAAGAGGGAGGAAGTTGGGGAGACAAAATCCAATGCAGAACTTACAATGGGGTCGACGAGTTCTGAGCAGATGGAGCAGGCGCCACCGAAAAATGACGAGCCACAGCCGTTGACACTGAAGAAGCACGACGAGGATTGGCTGAGCCAACAAAGCCGAATTTGTTCCAGCAGCAGCCGACGAGGATTTCGACTGTGCCTCCACTGCTTTCCAAGCATCACTCAACACTGCCCAAGACTCCGATGCGGTACAAGCATCAGCCTCAGCATCCGCTTCACATATATCCGCTCGTGCTGCTTCAGCATCCACCTCTACTTTACAAGCATCCGCCGACACAACAAATGCTTCCGCCAACGATGATTCCATTTCCTATAAACACCACGAGCTTATTTAGCTCGCAATGCCCAAAAATAAATGCATTCTATCCTTCAGAAAGCCCGTAATGGCTGGAGGTTTGGGACATACATACCAGCAAACGGCGGTGCGGTGGTGTTCATTGGTGGAGCGGAGGGGACGGTCCGGTCGAGGGAGGGCGGCCAGGCGGAGAAGATGATGATGGGGTCGAGGGGAACATGACTGAGCTACCTCGAACTCGAAACTAACTTTTGCCCCACTATTTTTTTGCGAACCCCGCTTTTTTAGGTGAAACCCCGACTGTATTAATAGTAGCAACCACACGACTGATACAAGTTTGTGCACTTGCGTTGCTCAGTTTTCCACCTACAGACATCAAGTTTGTGCACTTATTCACGTGATATAATAAATTGCTGGGTAAATATTCCAGGTGGTAGAAGCCTTCCCTTTCTATGACATCAAGATCTACAGTTCAAACATCGACGTGAAAATTCACAATCTACAACTACAAGTTTTGATTTACTACCAGAAACATGCTAACAAATCACTCGCAGCTGGCATTAACATCATCATTAACAGATCTCAGAAGGAAAAAAATTAAAAGATAAAAAACCACCACAACTTCGAATAAGATGACTGTTGTTGCCAAATATAGTCACATAACCCAGGTCCAATATATATGTCATAATAGTACATCAAATATATAGATTCGTGGACACCACACACCAGCAGAGCAAAAAAACAGTTATAGTACCTAACTTAACAAACAGTCATCCTCACAAGAGACCCAAACCTTTCTAAAATGAAAGTAGAGCGGTCAATATGGTTTATGGATTTCCTCATATTTTGCAGGATCAGGACTGTATGGGTGTGGAGAATCTTGAATTTCTGTCAGGGTCTCATCTGCTTCTAGAGTCGAATTGAAAAGATTGCTAGCTCGCATTCCCACCTGTTCCAAGATCCGATCGTACACCTGGCCAATCAGCTCGTCGCCGTCCACATCAGGCAACGCGGGAACTAAGTTGTCAGCCATGAACATTTGAAAATGAACAGCAGCATCATGAGGAACTGAAATTGATGCATTCCATCCTGCAGTCAAATCAGCTATCCGCTTAGTGGATGTGGACACTTCTTCCTTCAGGCGCCTAATTTGTTCGTCCCGGTGTTTCACTTTCTCTTGAAGGCATGAAATCATGTGTCTATGAGCATTGTATTTCTCTCAGAGACGGGCAATTGTCAAATCCTTGTAGTGGCCAGCACCATTACACCATGAGCAATATGAGTAAGGTGGAAACTGCAGATAATAAATCCAAAATTAAACCAGATTCTCATTTCAAAAAAAATAAACCAAATTCTCGTTTCACAATCCAAATTCAGCTGCACACATCGTGCAAGCTCCACAGTGGTACTGCAAATGGCAAAGAACCATAGAGGCATATTTCCCAAACATGGGAAACAGAACTGACATGAAAAGGGTCGTACTTTAGGGTTTGCCTTCTTAGCTGGCACATGAGCAGTCCTGGCCTTAGTAATAAGTGGCAACAGATCAGAATGACTTTGTTTCTGCAGATCATGATGCAACAAAAATGATCAGTATATTTAAGGGGACATTTTAAGTAATTACGCGCTCTCTATCGAAAAAAATGTTTTCGGGGACAAAGCATAGGTTACAGAAATTCCAGCAAAGCAGTTGGATACATAAAAACACTTGTCACTCACTAATGCCTCCTCCACGGGTGGGACATGCGCATGATGCTAAATGAAATGCAGCAAAACCAGAAAATTTTAGGAATGAGCAGATCAACTTCGCAATGCGAAGAAGGATACGTGCATTAATCTGATGCCAAGGATTGGGTGTGTTTCCCTTTAAGGAACAATATAATTTAAAGAACTTAGCAATGTAGGACACCAGCAAACAACAATCTATTTATGAATGATATGCAGCAAATTACATTTGCATTGTTCAGCAGAGGACCATTCTGTGAAATAAAGCCAGGGGCAAGCTTCCCATCCTCAAAAGAGTCTTCTTGGCGGCATATACTTACATATTTTCAGTGGACCTTATAACTAATTCCATGGCTACATCCATGGTGATCCCAGCTTCCTAATGTGGCATATAGATCTACTATTTCAAATGGCAATCACCTAAACAACTATCTGGATGGTTGTGGACTCACCGGAGATTGCACTGATTTGATGGAAAGGTGGACGCTGCTGGGTAAAGAACGTGCGCGACAGGGGTGATGCAAAAATGTGCAAAAAATGTAGCAATACTCGTATATAGATAGAGAGAGCAGTAACACATAAACTAGATCAATTAGTAGTAACCACAAACTCCAGAAGGGCTGTAAGCAGACTGTCAACTACTCCCATATTAATTAACCTAGTGTAATTTAATGTGGAAGTACTATGAGATGGTGAGTACTAGTAAACAAAAGGGGATTACTTAATTATTAGTGGAATCTATAGCCAGCCAACAAAAGCATCATGAGCATGCTAAATATCTAGATTGTAGACCATACTTGGTTAAGAACCTAAGAACCTAATGTCTAGCTCTAATTACCCAAATCTAAGAGCATCTATCCTATTTACGGCTGAGTGCAGTGAGTTAGAGACATCCGTTAACTCTGCAGCCATCTCCTCGGCATGCATCTGATGGCGCTCCTGCTCCTCGTCTTCGAGGTCATCGCAGATCTCGTGTTGTAACCACAGCGGCATCATCACACGCTACAGTGAAATTGAGTGCGGTAGATCTACCTAGTGGACGAACGTTCATCGCTTACATTCGTAGTTGCAACCCAAGAACCTGTGGCCGAAGTTCGTTCCCTCGAACACGACGCGCCGACGGGGCTCTACGGCGCAGCCGCACCACCGGAGATCCACAGCAGTAACAATGACGTACGACTCCGCATCTACCTTCTGTGCCGGCATCTGAACCTAGGAAACATTGTCGATCGAGATTGGAAGAATAGAGAAAAACCCCAAAAGGAGAAAACCCATAAGATGAATTCGAGAAAATAAACTGTGACCGTGAACTCTAGCGTACTTACCCTAACCCAGCCGCCTTGCGCATCAAGATCCCTCGTCGTTCGCCGGACCGGCATGACTGAATTCGCTGACATTGCTCGAAAAAAGAGCACGCCTTCAAAGCCTAGCGCAGAGGCTTCGTGGAGAAGAAAGAGGTAGGGGAGCCGGTCCTCACATTCACTGGCTACTTCCTCCGTATTGGATTTAACTCGACCACTGATATCTGGGGCCCGCGCTAGACAGACCGTGGGCTCCCAAACATCACTCACCTTGCTTGACTTGCATTACATGAAGTACTTTTGGAAAACAAATCAAAACTCAATAAATAAATAAATAAACCAAATGCCCCCTCTCTTTTTGCAAAACCCATTACAAAACGAAGACGCTCGCAAATGCGTACACACACTCACCCCAATGAATGCATGTACGCACACCCTACACCTATGAGAACTTCAGAAAGACTAGATCTTGAGACTGATCCCGCGGGGCTTGAGCTTGACGAAGTCACCATAGGAACCTCGCTATATATTGAAGAGAACGTCGCCTCTCACTACCCTCATAACCATCCTTCAAAGTCGAGCGCCGAGGCTTTGTGGCGAAGGAAGTGCTAGGGGGTTGGAGCTCATATTCGTTGGTTGCTATGGGATATACTTGAACCACTAATAATGTGGCCCCGGTAGTGAGCCCATGGACCCTAGACACTAGTGACCATTACAATTACTTTGGGAAAACCGAGCAAAACTTAATACAAACGGAAGGCCCATCTCTCTCATTTTTGAGAAAATCCACTACAAAATGCACATGCTCAGAAATGCATACACACACTCACCCCTATGAATGCAAGAACGCACATCCTACCCCTATGAGCACCTCTGAAAGATTGTGTCTTCAGACTGTCCGGTGGGGGGCTGGAGCTTGACGAAGTCACCATAGGCACCTACTGCCCTCGTAACCATCCTTCAAAGACGAGCGTTGAGGCTTCATCGAGAAGAAAGAGCTAGAGGAGTCAGAGCTAACATTCGTTGGCTGCTATAGGACATAACTAGACCACTAATAACAATGCGGCCCCTCGGTAGTGAGCCCATTGGCCCCAGACATCAAAGCAAGCACGGTGTCAAGTATTAAACATATATATTAATGTTGGAGTGGGTAGTGCCAACAAAAAGATTCTTCAAGGTGATTCTAGTGCTAGACTTATGTCTAAGAGAATCAGTTGGGACGGCCCACTATTCAGTGGATAACAGTATGTTTTTCTTTTTAGCATGGTTGTGTGGATCCACTTCAGTTCTAGACATTGGACCAAAAGTAGTTTTCATAGCTACTTCTAGACACTGCACACGCCCTTACTATACGTAGCTTAGAAATTTAATAGCCTCGTGTCTAAGAAAATTGTAGGTTACTTTGAAAGTTTTTCAAAAAAGCTTTTGGATGTACCCATTGAGGGGTTAATTAATATATCACAAAACACTAAGAGTTTTGACAATAGGTTTAACTTCTTGCTAAGATAGATTTTGCATCTTGACAATTTAACGAAATTAGGTCAAACTTGAGCTACAAGGAAGCGCGATATAGATTTCTCTTGAATTAAATGTCTTTTCGGAGTTCTATAGGTGCATCTTGTTGTAGTAAACAATTCCATCACTATGAGTTTCCTACTATCTCAGGAAAGAACATTCTCAATTTTTCGAGTGTGATGACGAGATTGTTCTTTCCCGTAAAGCAAGTCCGAAGAATATGGATATGAATAACACACGAGGCAAGTTTTTAGACATATATTATGGACCAACATGTCGTACTTACGATTTCCCATGTTTTATAAGTTCTCAAACTTCCTAGCTAACTTCGCCCATTGGACTGATTTTATGCCAATTTATTGAAATTATTAGGTACAAATTGAACTGCCACAAGTAAATTGTAGGTTGCTTTAAAAGTTTGACGAAAGATCTCTCTTGGAGGTACCCATATATATCGGGGGGTGGGGTTAATTAATATATGGGAAACCACCAAGGGTTTTGATGATATATAGGTACGGTTCAACTTCTTGCTAAGATTTTGCATCAATTTAATGTAATTAAGTTAGACTTGAGCTACAAGTAAGCATGATAGATTGCTCTTGAATTAAATGTCATTTCAGAGGTAGGTGGGTGCATTTTCTTTTAGTAAACAACGTCGTTGGTGTGAGTTTCCAAATACCAGGACAGGACATTCTCAATATTCCGAGTGGTGTCATGCTCATTCTCTCCCATAAAGGATGTCCGAAGAATATTGATCTAAATAAATGCCACAAGCCAAATTTTCACACGCACACACAAACACACACAGGCACACACACAAGCACGTGCCACACTCGTATATACTGTATGAAATGTGATTTAACGAACATTAAGTTGTTATTAACTGATACATTGCAAATGTATCTATAATTTTTGATGTTCCATGCTTGGTTTTATCCACTTTCTTGTGTTTTGTTCCAACTTTGGAGTACTTTTCATATGATTTCTTGGACTAACCTATTAACAAGAGCCACAATGCCAGCTGCCTGTTTTCTGCTGTTTTTGGTTCTAGGAAAGTCAGGAAATGAATATTCTCGGAATTGGACGGGACAAAAGCCAAAGTGCCTATTTTTCCGGAAGTGATCAAGTGCCAGAATACGAGATGGAGAGGGACCAGGGGGCCATCACACCACCTGGCCGCGCGACCTAGCCTGGCCCGCGCCAGGGGGTGGTGAGGCTAGCCCTGGCACCCCCTCGGCCTCTCCTTCCGCCTATAAGTTTCCCTCGGGACAAAAACCCTAGGGACCCGATCAAAAATCCACGAAAGAGTCTGTAGCCGCCGTCACCTCCATCCCTAGATCGGGAGGGATCTGAAGCTCTTCCTGGCACCCTGCCGGGGAGGGGAATTCACCCTGGAGTCTTTCTTCATCACCATGCAAGCCTCTGGTGTGATGTGTGAGTAGTTCATCCTTCGACTACAGATCCATGTAGTAGCTAGATGGATGGTTCTCCTCCTTTGTGCTTTCATGTTTAGATATTGTGAGCTCCGTTCATGATCTAGATCATCTATTTGTAATTCATACATGTTGTGTTTGTGGGGATCCGATGGATATTGAAATGCTATTTCAGATTGATTATTGATTCTATCATGTCTTTGTTATTTGAGATGTTGCATGCTTTCCGTTGTTAGTAGCTATCTTGGCCAAGTAGATGCTAGCAACTCCAAGAGTTAGTATTTATGCTCGATAGTGGGTTCATGCCTCTGGTAATCTGGGGAAGTGACAGAAATCTCTAAGGTACTAGATGTGATGTTGCTACTAGGGAGAAAACAACAATCCTTTGTTCATAGAACAATCATATTGTTTACTTTACACGTAGTTCGTAAAGCAATAATCTGTTGCTTGCAACTTAATACCGGAGGGGGTTCGGATGATAACCTGATAGTGGATTATTAGTCATAGATGCAGTTGGATGGCGGTCTATGTATTATGTTGTAATGCCCAATCAAGTCTCAGAGGAGTCAAGATGATTAGTATATGCATGTATTGATTTCTCGGTGTTTGTCTATTCCCCCGCTGTAATTAGTTCACCCAACATGTTATCTATCTAAGGAGAGCCACCTCTAGTAAACTATCGATCCTAGTCCTTTTTCTTTACATACAATCTATATACTATTTCTGCTTTGTGTTTACTTTCTGCAAACTATTACTTCTTTCCATTCGATACGTTTAATCCTTGGTTTTCGCAAAACATGGTGAGATTGACAACCTCATCGCAAGTTGGGGACAAAGTTCTGTGGTTGTGTTGTGCAGGTGTGCACGTTGCTACTAGCACTGGTAGTGCGCCCTGCCAAAGCTCAGCTAGTAACACCTTTGGGGTGTTTCCTTGCTCCTACTGGTTCGATTAAACCTTGGTTTCTTAACTGAGGGAAAACTTACTGTTGTGCTCATCATACCTTCCTCTTGGGGTTCCCAACGAGCTCTACGTCGAAAGTCGAGTGCATCAAGATCTTTTCTGGCGCCGTTGCCGGGGAGTCAAGGACATCTTCACAAGGGGAGTCCCTCATAACCAATCTCTTTACTTTGTTGTTTTTGTTTTGCTTAGTTTTCTTTTTTCTTTGTTTGCTTGTTTTGTTCTTCAAAAACACAAAAAAATTAGTTTTACAAGTTTTCTTTCTTATTTGAAAACCCAAAAAATGACTACTCTTGAAAACACTAAGTTGTGTGACTTCACTAGCACCAACAACAATGATTTTTTGAGCACACCTATTTCTCCACCTATGGCTGAAAATACTTTCTTTGAGATAAAACCTGCTTTACTCAATCTTGTTATGAGAGAGCAATTTTCTGGTATTGGTAATGAAGATGCTGCTTCCCATCTAAATAACTTTGTTGAACTTTGTGAGATGCAAACGCATAGGGATATAGATGGTGATATTATTAAGCTGAAATTGTTTCCTTTCTCTTTGAGAGGAAACGCTAAAGAATGGTTGAATTCCTTAACTAGGAATAGTATTGATATTTGGACTAAATGCAAAGATGCTATTATTGGAAAATACTATCCTCCTGCTAAGATTATATCCATGAGAAGTGAAATCATGAAGTTTAAACAACTTGATAATGAGCATGTTGCTCAAGCTTGGGAAAGAATGAAATCTTTGGTAAAGAATTGTCCCACTCATGGACTGACTGCTTGGATGATCATCCAAACTTTTTATGCAGGATTGAACTATTCTTCAAGGAACCTATTGGATTCTGCTGCTGGAGGTACCTTTATGACCATCACTTTGGGTGTTGCAACAAAACTTTTAGACAATATGATGGTTAATTATTCTGAATGGCATACTGAGAGAGCTCCACAAGGTAAGAAGGTAAATTCTGTTGAGGAAACCTCCTCCTTGAGTGATAAGATTGATATTATTATGTCTATGCTTGTTAATGGGAAAGCCCATATTGATCCAAATAATGTTCCTTTAGCCTCTTTGGTTTCTCAAGAAGAGCAAGTTGATGTGAACTTCATAAGAAATAACAAGTTTGGCAACAATGCTCATGGTAATAATGCTTATAGGAACAATTTTGGTAACAACAATTATAAGGCATATCCTCCCAACAATGGTAATGCTTATGGAAATTCTTACAACAATAATAAGAGTGCTCCCTCTGAACTTGAAGTTATGCTTAGAGAGTTTATTAGTAAACAAACTGCTTTCAATAAAACTATTGAGGAAAAACTCTCTAATGCTGAAAGAAATATAGCATCTTTGGCTAAAGCTCAATCTACTTTGAATAAAATGTCTTCTAAACCTGAAAGTAATGAGAATCCCTTTGCAGCTACTAATGCCATACAAGTAAGAATTGATGAAAATGTTAGACTATTAGCTGAATTACATGATAAGTGGGAAAGAGAGGATGAAATTGCTAGGAACATTAGTGTTTCTACTATCACCACCACCAGTGTTGAGGCTACTAATAGTTCTACTACTTTAGATGATAAAGTTGATTTTGATCTTGATGGTTGCAACATCTCTGAAGTTATTAAGTTCCTACAAAAGCTTGCTAAAAGTCCTAATGCTAGTGCTATGAACATGGCTTTTACAAAACACATTACTGATGCTCTCATAAAGATTAAAGAAGAAAAGATGAATCATAAAGCTTCTATTCCTACAAAACAAGAAGATGGTTGGGAACCCATCATTAATATGAAGGTGAATGACTTTCATTTCAAAGCTTTGTGTGATCTTGATAGTAGTGTTTCTATTATGCCTAGAAGGATTTATGATATGCTTGATTTGCCTCCTCTTGAAGATTGTTATTTAAATGTCCCACTTGATGCTAATGCTAAAAATAAACTCATGGGGAGTCTTAATGATGTTCTTATTATGGTTAACGATTCCTATGTCCCCGTTGATTTCTATGTTTTGGATGTTGAATACAATGCTTCTTGTCCTATTAATTTGGGAAGACCTTTTCTTAGAACTGCTGGTGCCATCATTGATATGAAAGAAGGCACCCTTAAATATCAACTCCCACTCAAGAAAGCTACAGAAAAATTCCCTAAAAAGAGAGAAAGGATTTCTTTTGCTTCTCCTATGAAAACAAAATTTGGTCTTAATGCTTCTTCATTTGAGAACACTTGATTCTTTCTTTGCTTCTTATGCCTAACTTAAAGGCGTAAAAGAAAAGTACTTGTTGAGAGATAACCCAAGAGTTTTAGTTGAGTTTTGGAAGTTATTACCTCTGTAATAACCTCTCCTTATCCTTTTTATTTGCTTTTTGTGCCAAGAGTAACCTCTAATGAGAGAGAAGTAATGATTGGGAAGGTTGCTGTCCCGAAACAGATTTTTGTGCTTCACCATAAACATTCCTGAGAGAGCTCTGTATGTCGGATTCAGCTGTAATGTTTTGTGCTTCTGACCCAGGTTGTTATCTAACTTTCGTTAGTTCAACACTTTTTTATTTGAGCAACAGAAGGTCTTCGAAAAAATTCGTCTTTACCTGCTAGTCTGTTTTGACAGATTTCTTCCATTTTCTGCATTTGCTTCTTATTAGTTCCTTCTTGAGTTCCTTTGGGGAATTGAGCTTTTTGAGGGAAGTGCTACAGTAGCTAGTGTTCTAATTGAAGTTTATTTGGTGTTAAGACTAAACCCTAAGACTTATTTATCTTAAGTGCACTAATGTTGCTAATGAGATTGTGTGAAGTTTTGTATGAAGGAAAATTTCCAGGTGTATGGAAGGAATGAGTAATGAGATGAAGGATGGAATAAAGCTCAAGCTTGGGGATGCCATGCATGTGACCCCAAGAAATATCCAAGAAGTACAAGCGTCAAAGCTTGGGGATGCCTTGCATCAATAAAAATCTCAGGTTTCTTCCAAACGCTTCATTTTTATTGTTTCATGCACAGTTGTGTTTTTCTTGGAGCGTCTTCTTTTTTGTTTTTGTTTTGTTTTTTAGTTTGCTTGGTTTGCTTAGTTTTCTGAATAAATTAGTTGGACCCCCTCTTTCATACTTTGGTTTGCAAATAGTTTGGTTTGGTTTGGAAAAGAGTAGGAAAGTTCATACTTATCTGGTAAAAAGAGCTTGTTTTTGACTGTGGCCTATGCTTTGTCATGCCATGCTTGATATTGTTTTGGCTTTATGCTTAGTATTCTTTGCTGTAGCATGGCTTGTTATAAACAATTGATATTGCTTAATGTGCCTTGGATGAATCATGTGTTGTTTTAGCATATTAATGCATAGTATAGTGGTATTCTCCTTTGATGCTTTATTTGGGTTGACTTGGCGCATGCTCACACCATGTTATGACCTTCTCAAGTCACCATAGCCTGTATGATCCTTTAGTTTTCAACTTGTAGTATCACTTTATGCTTTGATCAATGATGTTTTGTCGCTCTGCATGATTATGGCCATTATTGCTCTCTTAGTTTGTCGCTCCCAGTCTTTTGCTAGCCTCCACAACAAAGTATGAGTTCCACTCATGCATCCAACTCCCTAAACCAAGTTATTCCAAAGAGTCCACCATACCTACCTACTAGCTTATGCTATTCCAAGTATATTCATACTTTTGTTTACATTTCACTTGTTATGAGAAAACTAATGATTAAAGCTCTCGCGAACTTGATGGTACACTTTAATTTTTGCCCCTAATAAACTTGAACCATTGGGTCCTTCTTTGTTGCGTATATGCTTGCGCTTTATAAGTTGAAATTAGCAGAACCATGTTTCATGGGGAACGCTTTCAACAATGCACTTGTACTTCGTACCCTGTTGATATCATGTTATTTTGGTTACGGATCTCGACGGTGTGAAATAAAAGTGGAACTTGTAAGATCATGGAGTTTGTATGTGTGTTAGAGAAACGCCTGGGCCGCTAGCCTAAGACATGCCTAATCATGGTGGAAACTTGCAGCATCACCATAATGAGCACTCTATGAAGCATCCTCAATAAAAACCTATGCAAATAGCAAATAAAAAGATCGTTGAGATGCTCATTGTCTGCTTGCCTTGTCATTTTGATCATGGGAAAGCTCCCATATCATGTGCAAGGGGTACCCCATTGGCGGTTCTTAATGATACACATATACTTACAATGACAAGAGCTTACTCGTGACTGAAGTTGAGTAGCATGAGGATCGGTCTTCGTAAGTAAGGGGCATGAGATTTTGGTTTATAACTTGTCAAGCATATCCTCTTAGTTGTGTCACTTTAACCTTAATCACCATAAAAATGCTTATGATAGGGGCAATGAGAGCTGAAAACTATAAGTACCATAAGTTTTGGAAGCTCTTTATGAGACTTGAATCCCTACTTCCTTTTACAAAAGGCCTTTCTTCCACCATTATATTGAGTCTCCACCTTCTATCTTTATGCACCTACTTTGAGACCATAGTGGCCATTCTTAGTTCTATGTGCATTGTCCCAAGACTAGTTGATTGATTCATAACTTGTTATTGCTTGTTTTAAACTATTGTATCTAGTCACTCTTATGAACTTTGAAGGTGTCCTATGCATTTATATTTGCTACTCTATTGAGGGACAAGCTGAATACTATTATGCTATGTTTTTTTATGTGAAACAAACAAGCGTCTTGCAAAGCATTGTTATTCATGAATCTTTTGTTTGTGCCTTTTCATGTTGCATCATAAATTCTTTGCTTATTGCTAGAACTTTGTCTTTCATGTTATGATTGAAGTACTATGATCCCAGCTTTGAATGTTTTGCAAATACTTTGATCAAGTCTTTGATGGTGCATGTCACCTCAAAAATTATTTCTTTTTATCACTTACATACTCGAGGACGAGCATGAGTTAAGCTTGGGGATGTTGATACATTGCAAATGTATCTATAATTTTTGATGCTCCATGCTTGGTTTTATCCACTTTCTTGTGTTTTGTTCCAACTTTGGAGTACTTTTCATATGATTTCTTGGACTAACATATTAACAAGAGCCACAGTGCCAGCTACCTATTTTCTGCTGTTTTTGGTTCCAGGAAAGTTAGAAAATTAATATTCTCGGAATTGGACGGGACAAAAGCCAAAGTGCCTATTTTTCCGGAAGTGATCAAGTGCCAGAATACAAGACGAAGAGGGACCATGGGGCCACCACACCACTTGGTCGCGCGGCCCAGCCTGGCCCGCGCTAGGGGGTGGTGAGGCCAGCCCTGGCACCCCCTCGGCCTCTCCTTCCGCATATAAGTTGCCCTCGTGACGAAAACCCTAAGGACCCGATCAAAAATCCACGAAAGAGTCTGTAGCTTCCGTCATCTCCATCCCTAGATCGGGAGGGATCTGAAGCTCTTCCTGGCACCCTCCCAGAGAGGAGAAGTCACCCTAGAGGCTTCTTCATCACCATGCAAGCCTCCGGTGTGATGCGTGAGTAGTTCATCCTTGGACTACGGATCCATGTAGTAGCTAGATGGCTGGTTCTCCTCCTTTGTGCTTTCATGTTTAGATCTTGTGAGCTCCGTTCATGATCTAGATGATCTATTTGTAATTCATACATGTTGTGTTTGTTGGGATCCGATGGATATTGAAATGCTATTTCAGATTGATTATTGATTCTATCATGTCTTTGTTTTTTGAGATCTTGCATGCTTTCCGTTGTTAGTAGCTATCTTGGCCAAGTAGATGCTAGCAACTCCAAGAGTTAGTATTTATGCTCGATAGTGGGTTCATGCCTCTGGTAATCTGGGGAAGTGATAGGAATCTCTAAGGTACTAGATGTGCTGTTGCTGCTAGGGAGAAAACAACAATCCTTTGTTCATAGAACTATCGTATTGTTTACTTTACACGCAGTTCGTAAAGCAATAATCTGTTGCTTGCAACTTAATACCGGAGGGGGTTCGGATGATAACCTGAAGGTGGATTATTAGTCATATATGCAGTTGGATGGCGGTCTATGTATTATGTTGTAATTCCCAATCAAGTCTCAGAGGAGTCAAGATGATTAGTATATGCATGTATTGCTTTCTCGGTGTTTGTCAATTGCCCCGCATGTTATCTATCTAAGGAGAGCCACCTCTAGTGAACTATGGATCCTGGTCCTTTTTCTTTACATACAATCTATAAACTGTTTCTGCTTTGTGTTTACTTTCTTCAAACTATTACTTATTTCCATTCGATACGTTTAATCCTTTGTTTTCCGCAAAACACGGTGAGATTGACAACCTCATCGCAAGTTGGGGACAAAGTTCTGTGGTTGTGTTGTGCAGGTCTCCACGTTGCTAATAGCACCGGTAGTGCGCCCTGCCAAAGCTCAGTTAGTAACACCTTTTGGGTGTTTCCTTGGTCCTACAGGTTTGATTAAACCTTGGTTTCTTAACTGAGGGAAAACTTACTGGTGTGCTCATCATACCTTCCTCTTGGGGTTCCCAACGAGTTCTACGTCGAAAGTCGAGTGCATCATTAACCAATAGTCTTTTTAGAGAAAAGGCATACATTAAGTATATTAATAATATCTATCTAGAACATGGTGGACTTTGCTCTAGATACTGTTCAACACGAATCCAACTACTCTGAACCATTGGATCTAACAGCCCAACGGTCACGATTGGTGCTATTGATCCAATTCAAAATTGCCTACCTAACTCCACCCATTTGAATGAATTTATGTCGATTTATCGAAAATACATCAGATTTGAACTAGTATAAGTAAATTTTATGTTACTATGAAAGTTCTACGAAAAAGATTTTGGAGGTACCCCTCGGGGGTCGCAATTAATATATAAGAAACCATCCAATGAGAGTTTTGACGAAAAGTTGGATCAAGACTCGCAAATACAAACATTTTGCTAACTGTTGGATCTTCTTTTCCATTCCTAGCATCTAAAAAGATTCTACAAATAGTCTTGATGAGAACGATGAACGCTAGTATGCGCAAACCTCAAAACACACACTTCATTGCTTAGTTTTAGGGTCCTTGTGCTAAATTCATGGACTTGGATGCAATTTTCATTTTTTATGAGGTCCTTGATATGTAACTTGTACTTCCACCGACCGTGTTCACTCTCAAGCACATCGCACCTACTAGACCAACCATTAGATCGTCCATTTGTAGTACTTCTTATTATCTTATCTTTATATTGTCTTATCTCTTACAATACCGTACCATACCACACACTACATATAGTGTACGGATTAACGTTGAACATTGACCGTTGGATCAAGACTGGCAAATCCAAACATTGCTAACTGTTGGATCTTCTTTGCCATTCTTAGCATCTAGAAAGATTGTACTAATAGTCTTTAGCACGATGACCGCTAGTATACGTAAACCTCTAGCTCAAAACACACACTTCATTGCTTAGTTTCAGGGTCGTCCTTGTGCTAAATGCATGGACTTGGATGCAATTTCATTTTTATGAGGTCCTTGATGTAAATTGTAATTATACCCACCGTGTTAACTCTCAAAGCAGCCCACTCCTACGAGACCTACCATTAGATCGGCCATTCATAGTACTTCTTATCTTACTTTTATATTGTCTCTTATCTCTTACAATACCATGCATACCACCACTAAATAGTGTAGGGATTAACTTATTTGAACATTCACGGTTGGATCAACACTAGCAAATCCAAACATTGCTAACCATTGGATCTTCGTTTCCATTCTTAGTATCTAGAAATATTCTACTAATAGTCTTTAGCACGATGAACACTAGTATGCACAAACCTCAAAACACATAGTACTTCATTACTCGGTTTAAGGGTCCTTGTGCTAAATGCACAGACTTGCTGGATGCAATTTTCATTTTTTGTGAGGTCCTTAATGTAACTTGTACTTCCACCGACCGTGTTAACTCTCAAACACATCGCTCTTACGAGACCTACCATTAGATCGGCCATTCGTAGTACTTCTATCTTATCTTTATCTTGTCTCTTATCTCTTACAATACCATACCACTACATATAATGTAGAGATTAACTTTGAACATTAACAGTTGGATCAAGACTGGAAAATCCAAACATTGCTAACCGTTGGATCTTCTTTTCCATTCTAGCATCTAGGTCTGTACTCCCTCGCTCCGTCCCAAAATATAAGGCCCCAAAGGATTGGTCAAAAGCCAAACCTTACTAACTTTGACGAAATATTTAGAAAATATACTTTATGGCGAATATATCGATATTAATTTAGTATTCTAAATTTTATATTTTTGTGTATAATAATGGTCAAACTTAAAAAATGTTGACTTTTGACTAATCATTAGGCGCCTTATATTTTGGCGGAGGGAGTACTATTCAACACGAATCCAGTTGCTCTGAACCATTGGATCTAACAGCCCAACGGTCATGATTAGTGCTATGGATCCAATTCAAAACTGCTCCACTATAGTAGTAATTAAGTAGAGAGAATACAGTCTACTATGCTATGAAATTTTGGGGGTGGTGACATGATGGTTCTAGAACATGCATGGTGGAGTTTGCTCTAGGTACTATTCAACACAAATCCAACTTCTCTGAACCATTGGATCCAACAGCCCAACGGTCAGGATTGGTGCTATGGATCCAATTCAAAATTGCTCCAGTATAGTAGTAGAGATAGAGATATCTTATCTTATCTTACCACTATATAGTGTACGAATAACTTTGAATATTGACCGTTGGATCAAGACTCGTGAATCCCAACATTTCCAGCCTATGGATCTTCTTTTCCATTCTAGCATCTGGAAGATTCAATTGATAGTCTTCAGCATAATGAATGCTATGCACAAACCTCAAAACACACTTCTCCTTCATACTAGAATCTTCTCCCTCGTAGCTAATAATCGTTGACTTCTACATGATCTTATCTTATCTTATCTTATCTTATCTTATCTTATCTTACCACTATATAGTGTACGGATAACTTTGAATGTTGACCGTTGGATCAAGACTCACGAATCCCATCATTTCTAGCCGTTGGATCTTCTTTTCCATTCTAGCATCTAGAACATTCTATTGATAGTCTTGAACACAATGAATGCACTATGCATAAACCTCCAAAACACACTTCTCCATCATACTAGAATCTTCTCCCTCGTTTCTCTAGACCATGTTACCAAAAATTTCAAGTGTTAGGTAGCTAATAAAGTTTGACTTCTACACATGATGATACAAAGTACAAGGACCAAATATACACCCATACTTTATAGATGTTGATCAAATTTATAACTTTTTGTGCTTTACCAATTATGATTTTATATAATGATGTTATGTCATACGTTTACTATCTGAGCCTTATTAAGTTGTTCTTTTTTACACAATGCGGGAGTAGTACATTTCTTTGCTTAGACATATGGTCACCTCTGTCCACGTGCTATACATGCTGATAAAACGTTGGCAGGGGAAGAGGGCAGCAACGAAGAGAAATTGAAGGCGGTTCCATGTCAGAGCAAAGTTATGATAGGTTTCTGACACGAGGTACTCATGCGAATTTACAGTTTACACTCTACTAGTAGTAAATTTCAGGACCTATGCACGCAAAAAAATCGTGTGTTTTCTCTCTCCTTCCCTATGCTCCATCTCTCCTCCCCTTTCCCCTCGCGCACCGGTCTGGCTGTTCTCTCTCCCCTTGTCCACAGCGTGGCGCTACGCACGTGTGCCTGGTACGACGGTTCTATGTCTCTGTAGTGTTCGGCAGCCACGCATTGGTGTGGAGTAGGGACGAGGAATACATAGGAAGGAAACCACTTTGGTCCTTGGCGGCACACAAATTCAAACTTTTCCGGTTTTCGAAATTTTCACTTTCTTCCCAAACATCGAGAGGGAAGGTTATTCAAAAGATCGGCCAAACATCGAGAGGGAAGGCAATTTTGAAACCATTTTGAACATTGACCGTTGGATCAAGACCAGCAAATCCAAACTTTGAACATTGACCGTTGGATCAAGACTGGCAAATCCAAACTTTGCTAACTGTTGGATCTTCTTTTCCATTATTAGCATCTAGAAAGATTCTACCGATAGTCTTTAGCACAATGGACGCTAGTATACACAAACCTCAAAACACACACTTCATTGCTCAGTTTCAGGGTCCTTGTGCCAAATGCATGCATCGACTTGGATGCAATTTTCATTTTTATGAGGTCCTTGATGTAACTTGTACTTCCACTGACCGTCTTATCTCTCAAGCACCTCTCTTCTACGAGACCAACTATTAGATTGGCCATTCACGATACTTCTTAGCTTATCATTATCTTGTCTTGTCTCTTACAACACCACACCACCATAGTATAGTGTACGAACTAACTTCGAACATTCACCGCTGGATCAAGACTGGCAAATCCAAACATTGCTGACCGTTAGATCTTCTATTTCCCCTTAGCATCAAGAAAGATTCTATTGATAGTCTTTAGCACGATGAATGCTAGTATGCGCAAACCACAAAACACACACACTTCTTTATTTAGTTTTAGGGTCATTGTGTTAAATGAATGGACTTGGATGCAATTTTCAGTTTTTTATGAGGTCCTTGATGTAAGTTGTACTTCCATCGATCGTGTTAACTCTCAAGCACCCCTCTCCTATGATACCTACCATAGTTAAAATAAAATGCAACCACCCAAATTATCACACAAACTGGACAAATGGTTTCTTATACGTAATGCCCAAGTGTTTAGTACTAGGATTTTTGAAGCTTCCTAGCAAACTTTGCACTCTTCAGTGACTTCTTGTCGATTTAACGAAATTAGATCAAACTTGAGCTACAAGTAAGCGTGATAGATTACTCTTGAATTAAATGTATTTTCGTAGTTAGATGGGTGCATCTTCTTCGAGTAAACAATGTCGTCGGCGTGTGTTTCTAACTATGTGGAAAGAAAATCCTCAGTTTTCCGAGTGATGACGAGATGGTTCTTTTATGTAAAGAAAGTCTGAAGAATGTGGATCTCAATGCCATAAGCCAAGCTTTTAGACATATTAAGTGGACCAACATGTTTTACTTATGATTCCCATGTTTTATGAGTGTTCAAACTCCCTTGGTCTCATGCCTATATTTATCAAAATTTGGTCAAACTTGAACTACAACAATTAACTTTGCCCCACTTGAATGACTTCATGCCTATATTTATCAAAATTTGGTCAAACTTGAACTACAACAACTAAAGTATTGTAGGTTGATTCTAAAGAATTACAAAAAACTTTTGGAGGTGTACCCATTGGGGGATCGGTTAATATATCAAAAAAATCGAGAGTTTTGGCAATAGGTTTTTAACTCCTTTCTAATTAAGATTTTGCATCTTGAGAATTTAACGAAAAATTAGCTCAGACTTGAGCTACAAGTAAGCGCAATAGATTTTTCTTTAAACGTCTCTATGGAGGTAGATGGATGCATGAGTTTGCAACTATTAGGAAATAACGTTCTCAATTTTCCGAGTGATGATGAGATTATTGTTTGTTTTCGTAAACAAAGTCCGAAGAATATGGACCTGAACACCACAAGCCAAGATTTCAGACATATATAGTGGACCCTCATGTTGTACTTATGATTCCCGTGTTTTATGAGTTTTCAAACTTATTCCTATAGCTAACTTTGCCCACTTGAAATTGATTTTAAATCGATTTATTGAAATTAGTTCAAATTTGAACTACAAGTAAATTGTAGGTTGCATTGAAAGTTTTACATTTTTTGGAGGTAACCATTGGGGGTAGATTTAATATATCACAAACCACCACCGATAGTTTTTACAACAAGTTCAACTTCTTGCTAAGATTTTGCATCTTGACAATTTAACGAAATTAGATCAAACTTGAGCTACAAGTAAATGCGATAGATTGCTCTTGAATTAATTGTCTTTTTGAAGGTAGACGGGTGCATCTTCTTGTAGTAAACACTGTCGTCGATGTGAGTTTCCAAATATTAGGAAATATCATTGTTAATTTTCGAAGTGATGACGAGATTTTTCCTTTCTGTAAAGACAGTCTGAAGAGTAATCGATCTGAATGTCACAAGCCATGTTTTTAGAAATCTTATCTTACCACTATATAGTGTACGAATAACTTTGAATATTGACCGTTGGATCGAGACTCTCGAATCCGAACATTTCTAGCAATTGGATCTTCTTCTACATTCTAGCATCTAGAAGATTCTATTGATGGTCTTGAACACAATGAATGCACTATGAATAAACCTCTCAAAACACACTTCTCCATCATACTAGAATCTTCTCCCTCGTTTCTCTAGACCATGTTACCAAAAATTTCAAGTGTTAGGTAGCTAATAATCTTTGACTTCGACACATGATGATAAAAAGTAGAAGTACCAAATACACACCCATACTTTATAGATGTTGATCAAATTTATATTTTTTGCACTTTACCTATTATAATTTTATATAGTGATGATATGCCAGACGT
The DNA here is from genome assembly GCA_910589775.1 of Avena eriantha. Lineage (NCBI taxonomy): Eukaryota > Viridiplantae > Streptophyta > Magnoliopsida > Poales > Poaceae > Avena > Avena eriantha. Next base: position 116,712,230 of record OU342740.1, read on the forward strand.
CTATTATCTGAGCCTCATATGCAGGGCACATGTAACGTACTTGTATCTTATCTTATCTTATCTTACCACTTAATAGTATACGAATAACTTTGAATGTTGACCGTTGGATCAACACTCGCGAATCCCTGCATTTCTAGCCGTTGGATCTTCGTTTCCATTCTAGCATCTAGAAGATTCGATTGATAGTCGTTGGCATAATGAATGCTATGCACAAACCTCAAAACACACTTCTCCGTCATACTAGAAGCTTCTCCCTTGTTTCTCTAAACCATTTTCTCAAAAAAATCATATGTTAGGGAGCTAATGATCTTTGACTTCTACATGATCATACAAAGTACAAGGACCAAATGTACACCCATACTTTATAGATGTTGATAAAATTTTGTAATTTTTTGTGCTTTACAAATTATAATTATATATAGTGATGATATGTCAAACGTCTACTATTTGAGTCTCATGTGCAACTTACTAGTAGCTAATAATCGTTGACTTCTACATGATCTTGCCACTATATAGTGTACAAACAACTTTGAATATTGACTATTGGATCAAGACTCACGAATCCCAAAATTTCCAGTCGTTGGATCTTCTTTTCCATTCTAGCATCTTGAAGATTCTATTGATAGTCTTCATTACAAACCACTATATAGTGTACGAATAACTTTGAATGTTGACCGTTGGATCAAGACTCGTTAAATCCCTGCATTTCTAGCTGTTGGATCTTCTTTTCCATTCTAGGATCTAGAAGATTCTATTGATAATCTTCAGCATAATGAATGCTATGCACAAACCTTAAAACACACTTCTCCATCATACTAGAATCTTCTCGCTCGTAGCTAATAATCGTTGACTTCTACATGATCTTATGCTATCTTATCTTATCTTACCACTATATAGTGTACAGATAACTTTGAATGTTGACCGTTGGATCAAGACTCGCGAATCCTAGCATTTCTAGCCATTGGATCTTCTTTTCCATTCTAGCATCTGGAATATTATATTGATAGTCTTGAACTCAATGAATACACTATGCATAAATATCTCAAAACACACTTCTCCATCATACTAGAATCTTCTCCCTCGTTTCTCTTGACCATGTTACCAAAAATTTCAAGTGTTACGTAGCTAATAATCTTTGACTTCTACACATGATGATACAAAGTACAAGGTCAAAATATACACCCATAGTTTATAGATGTTGATCAAATTTATACATTTTTTTTGCTTTACCAACTATAATTTTATATAGTGATGATATGTCATACGTTTGCTATCTGAAACTTCTTAAGGTCTGCTTTCTTACATAATGCGGGAGTAGTATATTTCTTTGCTTAGACATATGGTCACCTCTATCCACACGATGTACATGCTAAGAGAATAAAACGTTGGTAGGGGAAGATGGCAGCAGCGAAAAAAGTTAAGCGCGGTTCCATGTCAGAGCAAAGTTATGATGGGTTTCTGACACGAGGTCTTCTTGCAGCCTTATAGTGTACACTCTACTAGTAGTAAATTTCAGGACCTATGCATGCAAAAAAAATCGTGTGTTTTCTCTCTCCTTCCCTATGCTCCATCTCTCCTCCCCTTTCCCCTCGTGCACCGGTCCGGCTGATCTCTCTCCCCTCGTCCATAGTGTGGCGGTGCGCACGTGTGCCTTGGTACGGCAGCTCTGTGTCTCTGGCGTGTTCAGCAAACATTAGGAGAGACGAGGAGTACATAGGAAGGAAACCAGTTTGGTCCTTGGCGGCACAAAAATTCAAACTTTTCCATTTTTCGAAATTTTCACTTGCTTCCCAAACATCAGGAGTGAAGGTTATTCAAAAGATCGGCCAAACATCGGGAGAGAAGGCAATTTTGAACCTGTTTTGAACATTGATCACATTGAATAAACGAAAAACAAAAGTTTTACTCATGATGTCCTATCATGTCTTGTGCACCACGTGCCATGAAAACTGTAATCATGGGATTAGATAAGTTTTGGAAAAATAGCTTCACAATATTGTCCTACCATGTGTATGGACACTGTCGTGTTTATTTCAACCCGAACGAGCAAGGTCATCAAGGCCATATTGACATCATAGTTTACAATTTGATAGAGTTCCCACAATAGTTTGGTAGATGGATGCATCTTGGCATAGTAAGCTTTGTTCATGTGGGAGTTTCCAACAATTGGGAAAAAAAGAATTTCAATTTTCCCAGTGAGGACGGTGATGTTTTTTGGTGAAGAAAGTCCAAATAATATGGTTAAGAATGCCACAAGCCAATGGTTTCACACATACTATAGTTGATCATGGTTCCTATCTAACTTTGGCTAAAAGTTAGTACATATTACGATGGATCGTGACACGCGGTACTAGTACACATACTACTTAGTAGTAGATTTTCTCTCTCCTTCGCCCCTCTCACCATCCATCCACTATCCTCTTCATTTCTCCTTCCTTACCGTTTAAGCTTGCACGCAATGATTATACTTCTAGTCTAAGATGCAGCAGTGCAGAAAAAGATGAGGCCCACACCATATCACCATCAATCAAGTTCGGTGACGCAACTTTGTGAAGAGTATACGTATACCAGTAGTACTGTAGCTAGATAAGTATGTACTACTATAGACACTTAATTTTTAATGGAGGAAGTAAGAGACACCGAGTAATTCAGCATGATTTTCATGATTCTCTTCATTTTTGGATAAGGCGGGGCGCCTCCTGAATTCTCTACGCCGAGAAAAATCAAGAACCGACAAGTCTGGTATAATCCTTTTTTTTGTTGACGGGACGAGTCTAGTATAGTCCATTTATGATATTTTGGCATAGTTTTCAGGGTATTAACACAAGCACGACTATAAATAGACATTATAAATTGCAACAGTACGCACCCCTACTTTCACCCAAAACACCCAACCCATCGTTGCTTAGAACTCGATCTCTCTCTATTTCTTTCCAAAATGCTGTATGGCAACTCTCTCCAGAACACGTCGGTTGACCTGACAAATGGGAAAGGCCCCGAAACTCCACCTGGAAGCCTAGACTCAGTCGATGGGCCATGGCTGCCGCCGCTGTCTGACTCCTCTGATGAACAAGATAGCCACTAGCAGCGCTTTTTCGAAGGGACACCACCACCAACACCGAGCGACTCCGATAAGACGGAAGATGAGACTGAGGAAGAGCAGGAATCTGAGGTCGACCTTGAGGAGGAGGCTGAAGACGACGACAAGGAGGAGGCCAAGGACGATGATGGGGAGGAGGCCATGGACGACAAGAGGAGGTCTCCCCCCTGAAGAAGCGTGCCTCAGTGCAAAATTAAATGGTGTCTAGAGAAGAGGCGGGCAGTGTACTATATCTCGTTCTAGGAAGCATCTTGGCTTTGGTAAATAGTGTTGTCAATGAGAGTTCTGAACTTTTAGGAAAATGCTCTTCAATTTCCAAGTGATGGGATTTGTTTTTAGTAATTAAGTACGTCCGGATAATTTGGCTTAGAGTGCACTCACTGTATTCTAGCAAAATATAGATAATTTCCACCGAATGTTAGTACTATATGAAAATACTTATTTCAATATGTGTAATGATACATAGATTTTTTTGGCAGGAGGGGTGTGCTAATGATACATAGTTGAAACTTAAATGGTGTCCTCTTATATTTGTGCTTGTTTGGACGAAAACTACAAACATGGATTTGGATAACTTTCGAAAAACTTGCTACACAATATGGTCATAACCATGTATGAATATTGTTCACGTTTTAAGCCAAGTTACCAATGTCAATATCATATCTGCATCACTCGTCCTGTTTATTGGGATAAATTAAAGAAAAGTAAAGAAAATAATAAAAATGTTAAACACTTATGTATGGTGTCCTCTTCTATAAATGATAAACATGAATTTTGACAAGGTTTAAAACCACTTCTTCACAATATGACCAGCGATGTGTTAACATACTTGGGTTTCAAGTTAAATAATGACAAAGGTCGTGTCCATTTCGGGTAGACGGGATGCATCTTGGCATGGCATACTAATGTTGTTAATTGGACTTTTCAACTTTTATGTATATAATTTTGTTAAATTATTTTAGAAGTGCCACATATAATTATTTTTTAAAGAAAAGGCAAAGAGTATGGCTCCGAATGCCACAACACACAAAATAGAGTATGTTTCATGGTTAACAAGTTTCATGAATTTTCAGGCCTTCTAGCTAATTTCGCATAGTTAAATGACATTTTGTCAATAAAACCAAAGTAGGTAAATTTTGTACTACAAGTGTGTGATAGATTGCTTGTAAATTTTTCAGAAATTCATATAGTACTAATTATTGTACCCACGCAGTCATACTAAAAATCAACTATTGTTTTGAAAGATACAACTTCTTTGTATGAATTTTCATGCTGACACATCTGACCATGTTTCAGAAAAGTGAAAGAAAATAAGGAAACATGCACACAACATTTTAGTAGTACTCCTATTCAAAATTCATACTTGTAAAATAGTAAAGACAACGCTATTAAAGTTTCAATACAAGGGACCTGGGCACCTTCACTAGCCCTCCACAATTAACCTTTCTTCCTCTTAGACTTTGCAGCTATGGCTACGAAGACCGAAGCTCCCCATGGGAAGAAGAAGACCCAGGTGGCGGCGACAAAGGCCATGTAGAAAAAGAAGACATGTCACCGGCTTCTGAATCCTGCTCTGGCCACTCCAAGTTGCAGTCTTGCACTAGGCAGCCGCAGGAAGAAGTAGGTGTCGAGGTCCGTCAAGGCCAGGCTGCATTTCCCCGTCGGCCGGATCGGGCGCTACCTCAAGGAGGGTCGGTACTCCTCGCGCATAGGCTTCATGGCTCCCGTCTACCTCGCGGTCGTTCTCGAGTACCTCACCGCCGAGGTGCTGGAGCTCGCCGGGCAAGCCGCTAAGGACAGCAAGAAGATCTGCATCAGCCTGAGGCACGTGATGCTCGACGTCATGTGTGACGAGGAGCTCAGCAAGCTGATGGCCGGTGTTACCATTGCGCATAGTGGCGTGTTGCCCAGCATCCACGAGTCCCTGCTTGGCGATGGTACCGCGGAGGACGCATCCAAGTTGCCCGCGGAGGATGCTGCCAAGTCGCTTGAGAAGACCGCGGAGTCCCCCTAGAAGTCGTTAAGTTGTACTACTACTACTCCGTATGTGTTTGGGTTTGCTCTGTTTGCAGTTTGGTTAATCATCAGTGTCAATGTAATATTCAGATATGTGATGCTAAGAAAAATCTGGTAAGGGTTCTAAAAAATGTTGTTTTCCTAATATTATCATATACTCCATTCATTTAATACTCCCTCTGTTCAGAAATATAAGACGTTTTAGCTTTGTGAAATGAATGTACCTAGACGCCTTTTAGTGTATAGGTTCACTCTAAACCTCTACGACATCATACACTAAAAGGCGTCTAGATACATTCGATTTACAAAGCTAAAACATCTTATATTTCTAAACAGAGGGAGTATTACTCAGCATATTAGCGTTTGACCAACTATGTACAATATTAAATAGTATACTCGTTGAAAAAAAATCAATATACAGTAAACAATGTCGTCAGTGTGTGTTTCGAACTACTAGGAAAGAACATTCAATTCTCAATTTTCCGAGAGATGACAAGCGAGGTTGTTATTTTTTGTCGAGAAAGTCCGAAGAATATGGATCTGGGTGCATCTTCTAGTAGTAAACAATGTCGTCAGTGTGAGTTTCCAATTATCAGGAAAGACCATTCTCAATTTTATGAGTGATGTCAAGATTATTCTCTCTCGTAAAGGAAGTTCGAAGAATATCGATCTAAATGAATAAGCCAAGTTTTCACACACACACACACACACACACACACACACACACACATATATATATATATATATATAGTGGACCAACATATTGTACTTATGGTTTCCTGTGTTTTATGAATTCTCAAACTCGCTACCTAACTTCGCCCACTTGAATGACCTTATGTCGATTTATGAAAATTAGGTCAAATTTGAACTACTACAAGTAAATTGTAGGTTACTGTGAAAGTTTTACGAAAACTCTTTTGAGGGTACCCATCGGGGGGTCACAATTAATATATGAGAAACCATTCAACGAGATTTTTGACGACAAATTCAACTTCTTGCTAAGATTTTGCATTCTTGCTAGTTTAACAGAACTAGGCTAAACTTTAGCTACAAGCAAGTGCAATAGATTCCTCTTGATTTAAAATTCTTTTCGGAGGTAGATATAGGTGCATCTTCTTGTAGTAGACAATGCCGCCAGTGTGAGTTTCCAACTATCTTAGGAAAGAACATTCTTAATTTTTAGTGATGACTAGATTGTTCTTTCCCCTAAAGAAAGTCCAGAGACTATGGATCTGTATGCCACAAGCCAAGTTTTCACACATATATAGTGGACCAACACGATGCACTTACGATTTCCCATGTTTTATCAGTTCTCAAATTTCCTAGCTAACTTCACCCACTTGAATGATTTTATGTCGATTTATTGAAATTAGGTAAAATTTGGACTACTATAGGTAAATTGTAGGTTGCTTTGAAAGTCTTACGAAAAATCTCTTGGAGGTACCCATCAGGGGGAAGGGTCAATTAATATATATCAGAAACCACCAAGAGTTTTGACGATAGGTTCATCTTCTTGCTATGATTTTGCATCCTAACTATTTAATGAAATTAGGTCAAACTTTGCGAACTGATTAACTTTGAATATTTAGCATTGGATCAAGACTGAAAATCCAAACATTGCTAACCGTTGGATATTCTTTTCCATTCTTAGCATCTAGAAAGATTCTACTGATAATCTTTAGCATGATGAACACTAGTATGCGAAAACCTCAAAACACACAGTACTTCATTATTACTCGGTTTCGGGGTCCTTGTGCCAAATGCACGGACTTGGATGGAATTTTTATTTTTTTTATGAGGCCCTTGATGTAACTTGTACTTCCACCGACCACTCAAGAACCTCACTCTTACGAGACCTACCAGTAGATCAGACATTTGCAGTACTTATTATCTTTATGTTGTCTCTTACCTCTTACAATACCATATATACCACCACTACATAGTGTAGGGATTAACTTCTTTTGAACATTGACCGTTGGATCTCAAGACTTGCAAATCCAAACATTGCTAACTGTTGGATCTTCTTTTCCATTCTTAGCATCTATAAATATTATATTGATAATCATTAGAATGATGAACACTAGTATGCGCAAACCTAAAAACACACAGTAATTCATTACTCGGTTAAAGGGTCCTTGTGATAAATGCATGGACTAGGATGCAATTTTCATTTTTATGAGGTCCTTGATGAAAATTGTAATTCTACCCACCATGTGAACTCTCAAGCACCTCGCTCTTACGAGACCTACCATTAGATCGGCCATTCGCAGTACTTCTTATCTTATATTTTATCTTGTCTCATATCTCTTACAATACCATACCAATACATAGTGTAGGTATTAACTTTGAACATATTAACCGTTGGATCAAGACTGGCAAATCCAAAGATTGCTAACCGTTGGATCTTTTTTCCATTTTTAGCATCGAGAAAGATTCGATGTATTGATAGTCTTTAGCACGATGAACGCTATTATGCGCAAACCTAAAGATACTTCATTGCTCAGTGTCACAGTCCTTGTGCTCAAATGCATGGACTTGGATGTAATTTTCATTTTTACGAGGTTCTTGATGTAACTTGTACTACCACCGACCGTGTTAACTCTCAATCACCTCGCTCCTATGAGACCTAGCATTAGATTGTCCATTCACAGTACTTCTTATCTTACCTTTATCTTGTCTCTTATGTCTTACAATACCATGCATACCACCACTAAATAGTGTAGGGATTAACTTATTTGAACATTGACCGTTGGATCAACACTAGCAAATCCAAACATTGCTAACCGTTGCATCTTTTTTTCCATTCTTAGCATCTAGAAAGATTCTACTGATAGTCTTTAGCACGATGAACACTAGTATGCGCAAACCTCAAAACACATAGTACTTCATTACTCGGTTTAAGGGTCCTTCTGCTACATGCATGGACTTCTTGGATGCAATTTTTATTTTTTGTGAGGTCCTTAATGTAACTTGTACTTCCACCAACCGTGTTAACTCTCAAGCACCTCGCTCTTACGAGACCCACCGTTAGATCAGCCATTCACAGTACTTCTATCTTATCTTTATCTTGTCTCTTATCTCTTACAATACCATACCACTACATATAGTGTAGAGATTAACTAAAAACATTAACAATTGGATCAAGACTGGAAAATCCAAACATTGCTGCCCGCTGGATCTTCTTTTCCATTCTAGCACCTAGGTCTGTACTCCCTCGCTCCGTCCCAAAATATAAGGCGCCTAAGGATTGGTCAAAAGTCAAACCTTACTAACTTTGACCAAATATTTAGAAAAAAATATCTACATCTAGAATATTGAATGGACATATTAAGAAAATATACTTTATGGTGAATCTATTGATATTAATTTAGTATTCTATTTTTTTGTATAGTCATGGTCAAACTTATTTTTTTTTCTTTTGACTAATCCTTAGGCGCCTTATATTTTGGCGGAGGGAGTACTATTCAACACGAATCTAGTTGCTCTAAACCATTGGATCTAACAGCCCAACGGTCATGATTAGTGCTATGGATCCAATTAAAATCTTCTCCACTATAGTAGTAAGTAGAGAGAATATAGTCTACTGTGCTATGAAATTTTGGGGGTGGTGACATGATGGTTCTAGAACATGCATGGTGGAGTTTGCTCTAGGTACTATTCAACACGAATCTAGCTTATCGGAACCATTGGATCCAACAACCCAATGAACATGATTGGTGCTATAGTTCCAATTCAAAATTGCTCTAGTATAGTAGTAGAGATAGAGATATCTTATCTTATCTTACCACTATATAGTGTACGGATAACTTTGAATATTGACCATTGGATCAAGACTCGTGAATTCCAACATTTCTAGCCGTTGGATCTTCTTTTCCATTCTAGCATCTAGAAGATTCTATTGATAGTCTTCAGCATAATGAATGCTATGCAGAAACCTCAAAACACACTTATCCATCATACTAGAATCTTCTCCCTCGTAGCTAATAATCGTTGACCTGTACATGATCTTATCTTAGCACTATATAGTGTACGGATAACTTTGAATGTTGACCGTTGGATCAAGACTCGCGAATCCCAACATTTCTAGCTATTGGATCTTCTTTTCCATTCTAGCATCTGGAAGATTCTATTGATAGTCTTGAACACAATGAATGCACTATGCATAAACCTCTCAAAACACACTTGTCCATCATACTAGAATCTTCTCCCTCGTTTCACTAGACCATGTTACCAAAATATTCAAGTGTTAGGTAGCTAATAATCTTTGACTTCTACACATAATGATACAATGTACAAGGACCAAATATACACCCATACATTATAGATGTTGATCAAATTTAAAAAAAATTGTGCTTTACCAATTATAATTTTATATAGTGATGATATGTCATATGTTTACTATCTAAGCCTTTTTAAGGTGTGGTTTTCTACACAATGCGGGAGTAGTATTTTTCTTTGCTTATACATATGGTCACCTCTGTCCACGTGTTGTACATGCTGAGAGAATAAAATGTTGGCAGGGGAAGAGGGCAGCAACAAAGAGAAGTTGAAGGCGGTTCCATGTCAGAGCAAAGTTATGATGGGTTTCTCACACGAGGTATTCCTGCGGCCTTACAGTGTACACTCTAATAGAAGTAAATTTCAGGACCTATGCATGCAAAACAAATCGTGTGTTTTCTCTCTCCTTCCCTATGCTCCATCTCTCCTCCCCTTTTCCATCGCGCACCAGTCCGACTGATCTCTCTCCCCTCATCCACAGCGTGGCGCTGCGCACGTGTGCCTTGGTACGGTGGCTCTGTGTCTCTGGCGTGTTCGCAGCCCCGTGTTGGTGTGGAGTAGGGACGAGGAGTACATAGGAAGGAAACCACTTTTGTCCTTGGGGGCACAAAAATTCAAACTTTTACGGTTTTCAAAATTTTCACTTGCTTCCCAAACATCGGGAGGGAAGGTATTCAATAGATCGGCCAAACATCGGGATGCAAGGCAAATTTGAACCTGTTTTGCGCATTGACCGTTGGATCAAGACTGGCAAATCCAAACTTTGAACATTGACCGTTGGATCAAGACTGGCAAATCCAAACTTTGTTAACCGTTGGATCTTCTTTTCCATTATTAGCATCTAGCCAGATTCTACCGATAGTCTTTGGCACAATTGACGCTATTATGCGCAAACCTCAAAACACACACTTCATTGCTCAGTTTCAGGGTCCTTGTGCTAAATGCATGCATGGACATTGATGCAATTTTCATTTTTATGAGGTCCTTGATGTAACTTGTATTTCCACTGACCGTCTTAACTCTCAAGCACCTCTCTCCTACGAGACCAACCATTAGATCGGCCATTCGCGGTACTTCTTCTCTTATCTTTATCTTGTCTTATCTCTTACAATAGAATACCACCATTGTATAGTGTACGGATTAACTTTGAACATTGACCGCTGGATCAAGACTGGCAAATCCAAACATTGCCAACCGTTAGATCTTCTATTTTCCCATAGCATTGAGAAAGATTCTATTGATAGTCTTTAACACGATGAACGCTAGTATGCGCAAACCACAAAACAGACACACTTCATTATTCAGTTTTTGGATCATTGTGTTAAATGGATGGATTTGGATGCAATTTTCAGTTTTTTATGAGGTCCTTAATGTAAGTTGTACTTCCTTCGATCGTGTTAACTCTCAAGCATCTCTCTCCTACGAGACCTACCATAGTTAAAATAAAATGCAACCACCCCAATTATCACACAAATTGGACCAATAGTTTCTTATACATAATGCCCAAGTTTTTAGTACTAGGATTTGTCAAGCTTCCTAGCAAACTTTTCACACTTCATTGAATTCTTGTCGATTTAACGAAATTAGATCAAACTTGATCTACAAGTAAGTGCGGTAGATTTCTCTTTAATTAAATGTATTTTCGTAGGTAGATGGGTCATCTTCTTCTAGTAAACAATATTGTCGGTGTGAGTTTCTAACTATGAGGAAAGAAAATCCTCAGTTTTCCGAGTGATGACGAGATGGTTCTTTTATGTAAAGAAAGTCTGAACAATATGGATCTCAATGCCATAAGCTAAGCTTTTAGACATATTAAGTGGACCAACGTGTTTTACTTACGATTCCCATGTTTTATGAGTTTTCAAACTCCCTATATAGCTAATTAACTTTCCCCACTTGAATGGATTCATGCCTATATTTATCGAAATTTGGTCAAACTTGAACTACAACAACTAAATTATTGTAGGTTGCTTCTAAAGAATTACAAAAAAACTTTTGGAGGTGTACCCATTGGGGGCTCGGTTAATATATCAGAAAACAACTGTGAGTTTTGACAATAGGTTTTTAACTCCTTTCTAATTAAGATTTTTCATCTTGACAATTTAACAAAAAATTAGCTCAAACTTGAGCTACAAGTAAGCGCGATAGATTTTCATTTAATTAAATGTCTATTTGGAGGTAGATGGATGCATATTCTTGTAGTAATCAGTACCGCTGGTGTGAGTTTCCAACTATCAGGAAAGAACATTCTCAATTTTTCGAGGGATGATGATATTATTGTTTGTTTTTGTAAACAAAGTCCAAAAGATATGGGCCTGAATGCCACAAGCGAAGCTTTCAGACATATATAGTGGACCATCATGTTGTCCTTATGATTTCCATGTTTTAGGAGTTTTCAAACTTATTCCTATAGCTAACTTTGCCCTCTTGAAATTGATTTTATGTCGATTTGTTGAAATTAGATCAATTTTGAACTACAAGTAAATTTTAGGTTGCATTGAAAGTTTTACGTTTTTTGGAGGTAACCATTGGGGGCTTATTTAATATATCACAAACCACCACTAGTATTTTTTACAACAAGTTTAACTTCTTGCTAATATTTGGCATCTTGAGAATTTAAGAAATTAGATCAAACTTGAGCTACAAGTAAATGCGATAGATTGATCTAGAATTAATTGTCTTTTCGGAGGTAGACGGGTGCATCTTCTTGTAGTAAACAATGTCGTTGATGTGTGTTTCCAAATATCAAGAAATATCATTCTTAATTTTCTGAGTGACGACGAGATTGTTCCTTTCTGTAAAGACAGTCTAAAGAGTATGGATCTGAATGCCACAAGCCACATTCTTATCTTACCACTATATAGTATATGAATAACTTTGAATATTAATTGTTTGATCGAGACTCTCGAATCCGAACATTTCTAGCCATTGGATCTTCTTTTCCATTCTAGCATCTAGAAGATTCTAATGATAGTCTTGAACACAATGAATGCACTATGCATAAACCTCCCAAAACACACTTCTCCATTATACTAGAATCTTCTCCCTCATTTCTCTAGACCATGTTACCAAAAATTTCAAGTGTTAGGTACCTAATAATCTTTGACTTCTACACATGATGATACAAAGTAGAAGAACCAAATATACACCCATACTTTATAGATGTTGATCAAATTTATATTTTTTTCCACTTTACCTATTATAATTTATATAGTGATGATATGCCAGACGTCTATTATCTGAGCCTCATGTGATGGGTGATGGCTCTGTAATGGCGCCAGGAAAATGTTGGTGCGGTGTTGATGTAGAGCTCGTTGGGAACCCCAAGAGGAAGGTATGATGAGCAGAGCAGCAAGTTTCCCTTAGTTATGAAACCAAGGTTTAATCAAACCAGTAGGAGCAAGGAAACACCCCAAAGGTGTTGCTAGCTGAGCCTTGGCAGGGCGCACTACCGGTGCTAGTAGCAACGTGGAGACCTGCATCACACAACCACAAAACTTTGTCCCCAACTTGCGATGAGGTTGTCAATCTCACCGTGTTTTGCGGAAAACAAAGGATTAAATGTATCGAATGGAAAGAAGTAATAATTTGTAGAAAGTAAACACAAAACAGTAAACTGTTTGTAGATTGTATGTAAAAGACAAGGACCGGGATCCATAGTTCGCTAGAGGTGGCTCTCCTTAAGATAGATAACATGCTGGGTGAACAAATTACAGCGGGGCAACTGACAAACATCGACAAAGCAATACATGCATATACTAATCATCTTGACTCCTTTGAGATTCGATTGGGCATTACAACATTATACATAGACCGCCATCCAACTGCATCTATGACTAATAATCCACCTTCAAATTATCATCCGAACCCCCTCCAGTATTAAGTTGCAAACAACAGATTATTGCTTTACGAATTGCGTGTAAAGTAAACAATATGGTTGTTCTATGAACAAAGGATTGTTGTTTTCTCCCTAGTAGCAACAGCACATCTAGTACCTTAGAGATTTCTGTCACTTCCCCAGATTACCAGAGGCATGAACCCACTATCGAGCATAAATACTAACTCTTGGAGTTGCTAGCATCTACTTGGCCAAGATAGCTACTAACAATCGAAAGCATGCAAGATCACAAATAACAAAGACATGATAGAATCAATAATCAATCTGAAATAGCATCTCAATATCTATCGGATCCCCGCAAACACAACATGCAGAATTACAAATAGATGATATTGATCACGAACGGAGCTCACAAGATCTAGACATGAAAGCACAAAGGAGGAGAACCAGCCACCTAGCTACTACATGGATCCGTAGTCCAAGGATGAACTATTCACGCATCACACCGGAGGCTTGCATGGTGATGAAGAAGGCCTCCAGGGTGAATTCCCCTCTCCAGCAGGATGCCGGGAAGAGCTTCAGATCCCTCCCGATCTAGGGATGGAGATGACGGCCGCTACAGACTCTTTCGTGGATTTTTGATCGGGTACTTAGGGCTTTCGTCCCAAGGGATCTTATAGGCGGAAGGGGAGGCCGAGGGGTTGTTAGGGGCCACCACACCATCCCCTGGCGTGGGCCAAGCCTGGTCGCACGGCCAAGTGGTGTGGCCAGCCTCTGTCCCCTCTCTATCTCGTATTCTGGCATCTGATGACTTCCGGAAAAATAGGCACTTTGGATTTTGTCCCGTCCAATTCCAAGAATATTCATTTTCTGACTTTCCTGGAACCAAAAACAGCAGAAAACAGGCTGCTGGCACTATGGCTCTTGTTAATAGGTTAGTCCAAGAAATCATATGAAAAGTACTCCAAAGTGTGTACAAAACACAAGAAAGTGGATAAAACCAAGCATGGAACATCAAAAATTATAGATACAATTGCAATGTATCAATGGGCACGTGCAACTTACTAGTATCTTATCTTATCTTATCTTACCATTATATAGTGTACGAATAACTTTGAATATTGACCGTTAGATCAAGACTCGCGAATCCCTGGATTTCTAGACATTGGATCTTCTTTTCCATTCTAGCATCTAGAAGATTCTATTAATACTCTTCGACATATTGAATGCTATGCACAAACCTCAAAACACACTTCTCCACCATACTAGAAGCTTCTCCCTTGTTTCTCTAGACCATGCATGTGATCAAAAAATTCATGTGTTAGGTAGCTAATAATCTTTGACTTCTACATGATGATACAAAGTACAAGGACAAAATATACACCCATACTTCATAGATGTTGATCAAATTAATAATTTTTTAGGCTTTACGAATTACAATTGTATATAGTGATGATATGGCATATGTCTACTATCTGAGTCGCACGTGCAACTTCCTAGTAGCTAATAATCATTGACTTCTACATGATCTTACCACTATATAGTGTACAAACAACTTTGAATATTGACCGTTGGATCAATACTCGTGAATCCCAACATTTCCAGTCATTGGATCTTCTTTCCATTCTAGCATCTTGAAGATTCTATTTATAGTCTTCATTACAAACCACTATATAGTATACGGATAACTTTGAATATTGACTGTTGGATCAAGACTCGCGAATCCCAGCATTTCTAGCCGTTGGATCTTCTTTTCCATTCTAGCATCTAGAAGATTCTATTGATAGTCTTCGGCATAATGAATGCTACGCACAAACCTCAAAACACACTTCTCCACCATACTAGAATCTTCTCCCTTGTTTCTCTAGACCATGTTATCAAAAAATTCATGTGTTAGGTAGCTAATAATCTTTGACTTCTACACATGATGATACAAAGTACAAGGACCAAGTATACACACATACTTTATAGATGTTGATCAAATTTATAATTTTTTGTGCTTTACAAATTATAATTTTATATAGTGATGATATATCATACGTCTAATATATGAGTCTCAGGTGCAACTTACTAGTAGCTAATAATCATTGAATTCTACATGATCTTACCACTATATAGTGTAAAAACAACTTTGAATATTAACCTTTGGATCAAGAGTCGCGAATCCCAACATTTCTAGTCAATGGATCATCTTTTCCATTCTAGCATCTTGAAGATTCTATTGATAGTCTTCATTACAAACCACTATATAGTGTATGAATAATTTTGAATGTTGACCGTTGGATCAAGACTCACGAATCCCAGCTTTTCTAGCCCTTGGATCTTCTTTTCCATTCTAGCATCTAGAAGATTCTATTGATAGTCTTTGGCATAATGAATGCTATGCACAAACCTCAAAACACACTTCTCCATCATACTAGAATCTTCTCCCTTGTTTCTCTAGACTATGTTGTCAAAAATTTCATGTGTTAGGTAGCTAATAATCTTTGACTTCTACATGATGATACAAAGTACAAGGACCAAATATACACCCATACTTTATAGATGTTGATCGAATATATAAGTTTTTGTGCTTTACCAATTATAATTGTATATAGTGATGATATGTCATACGTCTACTATCTGAGTCTCACGTGCAAGGCACGTGCAACTTACCAGTATATATAGTGGACCAACATATTGTACTAACGATTCCTATGTTTTACGATTTTTCAAACTTCCTAGCTAACTCCGCCACTTGAATGACTCTATGTAGATTCATCAAATTTAGGTCAAATTTGAACTACAAGTAAATTGTAGGTTGCTTTGAAAGTTTTAAGAAAAAGCTGTTGGAGGCACCCATCAGACATTCAATTAATATACTCCGTATCAGAAACCACAGAGAGTTTTGACAAGAGGTTCAACTTCTTCCTTAGATTTTGCATCTTGAAAAACTTGAACTACAAGATGCGTAGATACTTGTCTCGAATTAAACGTCTTTTCAGAGTTAATGAATGAAAAAATAAAATGACGTAATAACTTAGCTAGTTACCATAACATCACACATACCAAGACTAGTAGTATATGATTCTACTCCCTCCGTTCAGAAATATAAGGCGCTTTAGCTTCGTGAAATGAATGTATCTAGACGCCTTTTAGTCTATAGGTTCACTCTTAACCTCTACGAACCCATACACTAAAATACGTCTAGATACATTCGATTCACAAAGCAAAACATCTTATATTTCTAAATGGAGGGAGTACAACCTAATTAATTAGGCCTTTGTGTGACACTACACACATGTTGTTACCCACTATAATGAAGGTACATGTGCAAGTTAGTGGAGTAGTCTAAGTTATTTAGGACTATGTGACCATCCTAAATCAGAACGGAGGTCTACGTACTGTATGCCTTAAAGGCACCTGTTCCACTTCGCTTCAAGCTATTTACCACTCGTGTCGGCTCTCACTGGTCAGACAGATAAAGCCACTGACTTGTTGATTTGGTATTGTATATCGTCGATCTTCTTCCGTCACTAACAGAGAATAAATTCTTCTGCCGATTCCAGGCGCGTGCTTTTGTGGAGCTACAACCAGTAGCTCAGACGACTACTACTCCTGCGTGGCGCTCGAGCAATTGCGACGACCCGTTCATAATGAACGGGAAGCATTAGACAATGGATTTTATTTTGGTGGATGGTTGATTTTTTTGAGAGATTGTCAACTTTTTTTTCTTTATTGAACTGAGAGATGTTTGATTTTGGGTCCGGTAATGGGGGCTTAGAGGCTGACAGGGGAGAGGAAATTGGCGGTGTGGCAGACAAGCTTATTTGAGGTGGCAGCATGTGGGTGTACAGATGGTACTGCTGTACTGGTAACCCATTTTGTGAGAATTTTGTTGTTGTACTACACAAGAGTTCGAGAGTAGTAGTATTCTAGTTTTGGTTCCTTAATTACCGATGGAACCTTTATGTGTTTTTAGTTACAGTAGTAGTAGTACTGTAGTACTTGTTCCAAATCTGACCGCACAAGATGATGAATGTAGAAGATCCAAGGATTATTACGTTCGGCAAGAGGAGCTCCGAGTATACTCCAAACCGTCTCTCTGCCATGACCATTTATTTGAGAGGGCAGTACAGCTCCATCCCGTGCTAGGCTAGCTTATGTTGTACTACTCCTAGAAAGGCCTAACCTATTTACTCGATATGCACTAGGAAACGCAGAGAAGAGAGAAAAACCATGCTCGGTAGGCAGCAGTCGATTTATTCTACTAGTATTTTCCTTTGGTCTCTGTCCTCTTCCTCTCCATCTTCTCGCTGATCACCACTCGCCCACCTTTAGCACATGCCAACTCCGCCATGACGCTTTCGGAGCATCTCCATAGCCCAGTTTGATAGGCACAGTAGATTTAGCAGAGAGAAAGAAGGCACGCTTGGTTTTATTTAATTCTGTATTTATCTTTACCTCGATCTCCATCCTCACTTCACCTCCAGCGTCCTAGCGACGGCCATTACCACTCGCACACCAATACAGGAACGCGCCAACGCCGCCATGCCGCTTTAGGATTAGCTTCGGCGCCCATTTTGATAGACTATTTTCCATCTCACCCTGCTAGCTGCCGCTCACTCGCTCCTCCAAAACCCCCAATCAAAACCAAATGCCATCGCCCCCACCCGCTCGAGCTCTTCCTCGGGATGACCCAATTGATCAATGACAGTGACACTTCTAGGGTGTTTTCCGATGGCCCCCTTGAAGAAATCTCTTCTAGATGCGATGTTGTCACCGCCCCGCCGCGAGCCTCGTCGCCTGCTACAAATGTTATCTTTACACAGCAACACATAGTACATCCCTGTCGAAATCTCATATATTTGGTATCCCATGTGTTCTTCACTCTCACTCAACTGAGGTACTGCGTGAGTACAGTGTCTTATACCGCGACAATCACATGAAGCAATTCTATAGGGGCAGCTCCTATTGCGGCAGGGGAAAGCAGATGCCACAGAAGAAGTTTGGGTGGACCTTGTGCGAGCTGACGCCGCTGGACAGTTGCTCCTCCGATGCTGTGATGCTAGATTGTGAGGGTAAGAAGTGGGAAGGCGCCCATGGAGATTGGATCGCCACTGTTGGCCTCGCCTGGAACTGGGAGCTTGTGAATGTGTTCACTCGTCACCGTATTCCTCTACCAGCGATCTTTGATTTTGAGGCCACACCCGAGGTACTTAAGTTTATCGTGGCTAGTCAGCCTACTAATCTACTGAAGATAGCCATTTGTCGAGTTCCCACAGCTGCTGGGAACTATAAGGATTTCTCTGTCCTGGCCATCTTCGACACGGTAATTGCCTTCCTTGATGGTTCTCATGGTATGTGGATGGTTCTTGAGAACCAGTTCAGCATGTTCAGCTATCGCGATGCAATTATCCACAATGGAGTTGTCTATGCTATAACTCAGATTAGCAATGTTTATACATGGGATCCTCGGGCATGGGGTAAAATTTCCATCCTTAAATTTTCAAGCTTCATCATTCAAATTTTTCTTAGCTGACCTCTAAATGTGCTTTCCTTGCAAGGTCATGTGTGTCTTCCGAGGCCACCTGAATTAGACGGTACTCGTGAGTACAGTCCTGATCTGTGGTGGTTAGCAAGATTTCCTGATGGTGGTAGCCTTATTCTGATCAATATTGTCGGTGTTTGTGCTATGCGGTATGACACTAGTTATCCTGTGATTGAAAATGTTGGTTATCATCACAGCCGCAATATTCACACCTATTCTACTGGGTTTTGCTGCCATGTGTTCTTGATTGACACTAGTAGGTTACTTCCACCGAGGCAATGGCGGAGGGTTTTAGACCTTGGAGCATTTTTATCTTCCTTGGATTGAACTATCCAATTACCATTCCAGTTGGCGTGGTAGGACTTGGCCATGGAGATCTAACGAGGAGTAACTGTGTATACACCTCGCCGCATGTAGTTAGTCTCGGTAGATTTAATATTTGTCCTAAAATATGCCGCATCAGTATGAATGCTCAAGACGCCGTTGTTGGTTTCTCAACCAACATTGGCTGGAATTTCTTTCAAAAAAACACTGGCTGGAAGTGGCGGCAGACTGCATTGTCGTTCGTCCCAAGCTTGGCCAACGCTAAGGATTGGAACAGGCATAATTAATGGTTCAAGGGAGATCATATGGAATAGGGATTTTCGTATCTTGAATTATTTCCTTCGCCTTATTTGTATCGTATGGCCTGAGCCGTTAACTTGCTGTACTCTAACACTCATTTTTCCACAATGTAGTGCAAGGCTTGCGATTTGATCAAACTCCTTTTGTATGCAAGCCATAGTTTTAGTCAGTGCGGGTTGAATATTCTGCAACTCGTTGCGCCTGCGCCCCTTTATTATTTGTTGCACTTTCGAGTTCTCAAAAATGTGAAATAAATCCGGAACATTGTCTATGTTGTATCTTGTGCATCTACAATATTCGGTCCCACAATAAGATCTTATGTGACCTGTGTCAATGAAAAAGAAAAAACCTAAGCGAACAATATCTTGTGTTCACTTGTTCATTTTGTGGTGGCCAAGCCATGTACTAGTAATATTTTTGGGATGGAAATTTATAGATGAACTATATAAATATGATCTATGTTCATGATTTATTTCACAATTTCTAAAAACTTAGAAGTACCACATGCAATAGCTTGTTGCCGGTGGAACTATTTACAAATTGTAATTTCCGTTGTGGACGTACCTAGTGGATCCAAGCGCATGGTGCATGCAGATTCTCACTGGAAGGTGGAGCCGACCTTAACAGGACCCACATGTCAGTGAATCAGAGCCACACAAAGTCATGCACGTTGCCTACCTTGAGCGAAATATGGTGCTCGTGCACGTCTCTCATTTTGCTGCGCGGTTGCATGTTGTACACGTGTAATTCCATGTATCTCATACTAGAACATATATGAACACATGCAACATACCAAAAATACCCCAGACACACCCATATTGTGCATTATATCCAGTGTATATATTTTTAGTTCCGTGCTACGAGTTCTGCATGTAGGGGAACAAGATGAAAGTACATGTGTCCATGTCGCGGCTACTAGTAGTAGTAGTAGTTCGTCCTCCTATTTTACATTGAAAATACTAGTACACTATGTTGAAATGAAAGCTGTAAAAAGAAAACTCTCTGGTCAAGCTGATGTGACTAGACAATACTACACCTCTGATACATAGTAAGTAGGAGTATTTTTAAATTACTAGCTGCGTGGCATGCTAGTCTAACATACAGTGAAGTCTAGGCGACAGTGTCCTCGATGCTGCTGTTGACTAGACTGAGCAAGAAAGTAAAATCTCCTCCCTCATTTTTTTTCTTTGCCTCTCCATCTTCTTCCCCAGTCCCCACTCCGCCCACAATCTCGCCCATACTCTCTCTTCTAATGCTCCCCTCCTCCTGCAGAAAACCCCAGCCGCACTTGGCATCCGCCTAAATCCATCTGGCTGTGATGGCCGATTTGAAGCTCAGCGGGTGATGCAAGTGGGATCAACCCAGCGCGAACGATGCCGACCTCATCGTTCAGCGTCTGGACGTTTCCAGCATCGTCAGGCTAGCCGCATGGTACAAATTGTTGTACGATCGTATCACCAACAACGAAGGTATGAAATGGACTGTTCACCATTGGAATGAACCCTCCCTACGGATGTCGTAGCCTGCTTATTGGTTCGACGAGCACTATGATGATACGAGGGTACATCATCTGCACGACACGGTGTATGACGTGGTGCCCCTTGTCCATCCTCGGCACACCGTCATCCTGCCCTTCATGCACGAAAAATTCTGGGTTGGCATGAACGGCGACTAGCTCGCTACGATGGACCAGCGCGGGGCCTGGTGCCTAGCGAACATCTACACCTATCGAGTAATTGACCTTCCATTGATGGATACTTGTGACATTGCGGTCGCCTCACATCCATTATATAACCTGTAATGCTACTAGCCAGCCAGGGCTCCCCCAGTTACATGTAGTCATTTCTAAACTCATTCACATTTCAAAAGTTTTTTTTTGCCAAATACACAGGTATGGAGAAAAGTTCAATAAGTCGTGGGATGGATCTTTTGAGCTGTTGAAGATCGTAATCTGCAGAGTGCCCACAGAAGCTGGGGGTTACACTGACTATAAGCTCCTCATGTTGTTCGACAGTGAAATCGCCTACCTGGAAGGCGGTAGCCAAGTTTGGAGATGTCTAGAGCATTCAGGTCTTGGAAGACGACAGTACTATGATGCCATTGAACATGGTGGCCTCATTTTTGCGGTCACAGGTCAAGGTTGCACCTACTGCTGGGATCCCACATCGGAAGGTAATTCTAGTTCCATGATGATACATTGCGAGTGATTCAGTGAAGTTGTTCTTTAACTACCTTGTTTTTGTTTTACCTTTCGTATCACTGAATGAGCAAACGCTTTATGTCCTAAAAAATGAATGATGGCATACCTTTCGTATAACTACATTGCCAGTAATGAATTAGTACCAATAATATGCCTTCCAAAAATATAGTGTATGACGGCGTCCGTGCACTAGTAAGTTCGTTCATTGTCAAAATATGAAAGGTATTATTAACCAGCATCTCAATTGTGAGTGCAACATAGTGAAGTCGGGTTTCTTTATCTGTTTATACTTTCAGGCCCTCCTCGGATTGTAGGAATCTCATAGGATTTTTGTAGGACACCAATCTTTCCTTTTTGGATTTTTCCTTGGGATTCAGAGGAATTGTGTAGGATTTTTTTAGGATTTGGATCCTTAGGATTTTTTTCTATAAAATGTTGTTTCATTCGAAAGTGTATAATCCTTAGGAATTTTTTCAACGGATTCCGTTGCGCTCTATTTTGGAGAAAAATTTCCATCCACTCCAACCTCTTTGTACAATTCCTTTGGTTTTCCTATGCAATCAAACATCACTTGATCCAAAATACTATAGGCATCTAATCCTATAGGATTCAAGTGGACATGCCTCTATATCAAAAAAAGTGGAGCTTCCTCTTTCGAAACTTACAACAACTAGGAAACTAAGATAAGCAAGAAATCCAAATATTCGGAATAGCAGAGTAAGAAATGTAATTCCTAATATTATTAATTTATTGAGTAATATTATTGTCAGGATTTGCCTATTCACACTGTTAGCATGAACAATGAAGAATGCTGGTGTTAGAATATGTATATCAGTAATGCACTTTTTGTCTCGAATCCGGATGTTGCAGGAAACAAGGAGCTTCCGTTCGTAATCCCAGCACCTATTCTGAATGATTGGCCATGCATGTGGTTCCTCGCTCGATCGGCTCATGGTGAACGCTTGATGATTATAATTACAACGTATGGCATGGGAGTTTTCCATGGTGAAGAGGGTGAAATCATTCATCATGCTCAAAATAGTACTAACCTACGCCTATATCCTGCCTCTCGTGTCTACATTTTTGAAGAGGATCCTAGCTCTGCTGGACCTCTAGGGGTCATCGTTTGGAGGCAGGTAAACAGCCTGGGGGACAACTCTCTATTTCTCGGTCTCATTTATCCAATCATTGACAAGATGATGAAGAAACGCGGATGCAAGACTACTGATGGCACATTGTTCCCATTCATGAGTAAAAACTATGTGTACACAACATACAGGAGATTTCGCGGAATACAATTCCCTCAGATTAAACGCTGCAACCTATAGCCAACTGAAGGTGAGCCTGTGGCAGTTATCAGCCTTCCCAAATATGGTTGGAACTCTGTGCGACATGCGGCAATTTGGTTTAGGCCTAGTTTAGGTTTGGTATGCTCGTTGGGCCGTCCCTAGACTAAGTTGTGGATCTTTCTGGTGAGTATTTGTCATCTTTTTTTGCATCGTGGTTCAACAGTTGACTGTTAGTACACTGGTTTTAGTGGCCAGCTTGAATCAGTTTATATGAGCACTGCCGTGCTTTTGTATTTAGTATTGCCTTCCACGATATAATCCATATAGTCGTGCTTATTTCGTAGCGTGATTTCTGTACTATAGTTTTTTGTATTGTTACTAGCTTGTATATACGCGACTCATGCATTTTTTTTGAACCATCGCACCTCGTGCAGCTTTATGTTTTGAGAGGAATATTCCTTCTTTCCTCTTAGCGAACAGGGAAAAGTAGGTCACTGCTTCTTATAGGGCCATGAAATAGGCCTTAATTGGGCCGTAATTGAACTTGGCTCAGTACCCCAAAGCAGGCCAAGACGCCCTAGGATGATAACCGCAAATGTTTACGCTGATATTCTAAAAAAAGAGAGTTAATGCACACCCTTCCAAAAAAGAAAAAATGTTTACGTAGACCCCGTACTCTGATAAATGGCATACTTTTGCCGCTACCATGAAATTACTTGTTCAAGACAATATGTATCCTTGCTCATTCTTCTCTATGTGAAATGAACAAGTCAAGCTCTGATGTGATATGAACAAGTCAAGCTCTGATGTGCTGACATTGTACTGTCTGTGCTAGTGTACAAACTGGTTGTATTATTGTGTTCGAAACTGTGAACTAAATGTGCGAATTCTGAGCCTTTTTGCATGATGACAATGCCACATGTTGGTGCTAATTGCGGCATGTACTAATTTCATCGTACGGAAGCATATAACTTCGAGTGATTAGTTTAAGCTGGTGCTTACCCGAGCTATCTACGGCTGGGCAAGTCAAGGCCACAGTGTGTCTATCGCCAACAGTTTATATGGCATGATGACAAGGTTTTGAGTACATCAAATCGATTGGGCACTTAGGTCGATTCAAAGACACCCAAACCATCTCGAAATATATCGTTTGCTGAAAAGATGATTGCGTGTTGTGAGACTTGATATGACATGATTTTATGTCAATCAGTCAAACTCCCTCCAGTACTTTCCATGTTCGAATCCTGCGCTTCCCAAGTTCCTCGCTATGTTCGCTATGTATAATAAGGCGCAATATCGGTCACTTTTCTCCATTTCCAACTTCATTCTTTTGGATTCGACGTAGGTACAGCCAGGTCAAGTGGACCATCGAACTTTAGTACAATATATTTTTGCTACTCAACCTATGAAAACAAATATTTCAACCCCACTTCGGACAAAAAATTCCCATATTCTTGTTTGAAAAGAAAAACCCTTAATTAGCCTTTTGTAGTGAGCAAAGTATATATTTTTTAGGGTACCAACTGCATTTTTTTAGGATGGGATATGAACTACATTGAATTTTCACTAAGGACCTAGCGAAAAGAGTGCAAATTCGACCCAACACTAGCCCAAAACCTTGCAAATTTAGCCTGTCGGGTTAGGTGGACTACCGACCCCCGACATATTGAGGACATTGAATCTTCAGTGAGGAGGTTATTAGAAAATAGTACTACATTCTACCCAACTGTGGCCCAAAATCTCGCTAATTTATCCTTCCGGGTTCAGGTTGGTCGTGGGCGGCCAACCCTCAACACATTATTAGTTGGTTTTTTAAGCTTGAACCACACTAAAGAAGTTTCGGTAAGGAGCCCATGATAAGAAGCCCATTGGTTCACAAGATTGGACCCAAGTTATTTTTTTATCGCCCAAAATCGTCTTAATTTAGTATTTCCGTGCCATTCTGACAAAGTATAGGACAAGTTTCTCCTACCCATGTTGTATTTGTACGGAGCATTTAGCATTTTTTATGGCAAGTTGTCAGGGTCGCTGCCTTTTCATTTTAAGTGATTTCAATATTTCTAAATGTAATCTTTTCCAGTAGTGGCATATATGGTTCTGGCGCAGTGGAAGCACACGCGGTTCCCATTTGTTGAAGTCTTGAGTTAGATTCCTAGTTTTTTCAATATAAATATATAATATATAGTATAATCTCTATCATTCTTTTACATTTTTTCTAGCATATACATGTTTCTTACACAGAGAAGGCTAACATCTGGGACCCAGCAACGTTGCCAAGGTCAAAACAACGGAGTGCATCATACACACTTTGCATTTGCAGGGACACTGACATGCTGGACCTAGCAGAGACCTTATATAGATGTTGCATCGAGCAATCAATTTTTCATTTACAAAGGGGCTGTTATGTGGGACCCAGCAGCGCGACCTTAAACAGATGCTGCATCGAGCAATGTTGCTAGTTCGAAACAGGGAGGCTCGAGCGAGAAAAAAGTTCAGCATGCACACGTTTCTTGTAATGAGAGGATGAAATGGGGGACCCAGCTGCGTGAGCAAACGGCAGATTCGTCGAGCAACGCTATCTAGTTCGGAACAAGGTAGCGCTAGAGAAGAAAAATTCCATCATACCCACGATTCTTCTAATGTGAGGCTAACATAAGGGACCCACCAGCCTAAATAAATGGCTGATGCAGCGAGCAACGCTATCAAGTTCGGAACACGAAGGCGTGACAGAAGGTAAAAAATCCATCAGACAGACATTTCTTCTAACGAGAGGATGACATGTGGGGCCTAGCATCGTGATTAAACAGTAGATGCATCAAATAGTGCTATCATGTTCGGAATAGGATAGCACGAGTCAAGGAAAAAATCCATCATACACACGTTTCTTCCAATGAGAGGATGACATGTGGGGCTCGGGAGGTTGGTTAAACGGTACATGCGTCGAGCATCACTATCAACTCGGAACAATAGCACCAGCGAAGGAAAAATTTTCATCATACACACGTTTCTTCTAATGAGTGGTTGGCATGTGGGTCCCAAGAGGTTGATTAGACGGTAAATGCATCGAGCAGCGCTATCATCTTCGGAATAGGGTAGCGCGAGCGAAGGAAACAAATTCCATCATACACACGATACTTCTAAGGAGAGGCTGACATGTGGGACCTAGCAGCCTGACTAAACGGCAGACGCCTTGAGCTACGTTATCAAGTTCAAATCAGGGAGGCGCAACCGAAAAGTATGGTCCGCTAGAGACACTGACGTCTGGGAACCACACGCCTCAAAAGACTTCGGCGAGTAAACATCGCGCGAGGAAATAAAAATCTTGCTTCTGCCACGCGCCAGCCGAGCTTCCTCCATGTTTTTAGCAGACCCGTCATAGTAGAGGGCCACGAAACCGAAAAAAAAGTTTTCCATCAGCCATGGCCGAGCCGAGAATTTTGTCGCAGAAAATGCGCCTTCTACGACGACCGTCGGGGCAAGTCGTTGCGGAAGGAAACTTTTCTTGTAGTGAGGAAGGATCATCCAGATCTTATCACAACAGAGAAACAATATGCCATTGTCATCAATCTCTTGATTGACGACACAGAGTTCACCAAGTACCTTGTGGCCAGTGGAAGCAGCATCAACATCGTGTACCTAGATACACTACACAAGATGAACTTGATAGAGACCGAGCTAGGGAAAAGCAACACTCTGTTCCATGGCGTTGTCCCTGGCCGACAAGCAAATCCATGGGTTGCATCACCCTTCCACTCAATTTTGGCGATGTCAACAATTACCACGAAGAATGCATGACCTTTGAAGTGGTGCCCTTCAAGAGCGTGAACCACTTCATCTTCGAACGCGACATATTCCACTCCTTCCTCAGAACGCCATGCTTTTTATACAACAAGCTCAAGATACCCAGACCAAATGGGATCACCACTATTGATGGAAGCTTCACCAAGGCACAAGAATGCGAGCTCAGCGAAGGCGCCTTAGCCGAAGCGGTCCTCTATAGAGAGGAGTTCAAGGAGATCCAGAGCCAGGTCGATGCCTCAGAGATGCCGGCTGCAAAGAAGCAAATCACTATCATTGAACCCGCATTCAAGGACGCCATCAAGACCAAGCAGGTGGAGCTTGTTGAAGGAGATTCCTCCAAGACCACCGCCATTGGCATGGACCTGGATCCCAAATAGGAAAGCGCGCTCGTCGAGTTCCTCTGTGAGAATAAGGACATCTTTGCCTGGCAACCTGCCGACATGAAAGGTGTACCTAGGGAACTTGCCGAGCACAGCTTGAATATTGATCCTAATGCTAAACCGGTGAAACGACCTCTATGATGCTTTGGTGATGAAAGACGAAGGGCTATACGCAAAGCGATAGCTAGGTTACTTAAGGCTGGCTTTATCTGAGAAGTTATTCACACCCGATGGGTGGCAAATCCTGTACTTAAACAAAGCATGTTTGAAGAATCCGTTTGTGTAACACACTCGAATTGGCCCTAGCAGATTTTAGCGCTTCCCGTCAAACTCGCATAGAAACGATTCAAAGATGCCCACCAAGCACTTGCGTGCAGGTGGAAAGCAAAGTAATAACATGACACGATAGTTCATGATGGTACCCACAGAAACCTATATATACAACAATGACTCCACGAGTAAGAATACAGATATAAAGTATAAAGATCCAAATCACATTGAAAACAATACAACATCCTAGTATGGATAAGAAGAAAATTGAGCTAAGAGCCCTGAAGAATAACCAATGGCATCCATAACCCTACCCAGGCCAAGCCGGAAGGGTAACCCTGCTAATGACGTCGAAATTGTACCTGTTAAATAAAGGGGTGCCATCAAAGGCAAAGGAAAAAATGGAGCAATCAGTACTGAGGCCAGTACACGGCTAGTCTAGATTTCGGCGGCTCTCGCCTACATAGGTCTGGTGGACTAAAGCGACAGCGAAGCAGACACTAAACAACCTATATAGACTTGATACAACTATCGGCTATCAGAGAGAGAAGTAATAAAAACCTATGCGGGACCAACCTGATACTAACACCAATCATACCCACCCTCGCATTTCCCCCTCGAGACCAAACGAGGAAGTCAAACCAAGGAACTCACTCAGTTGGCAGTGTTATTCATTCCATTATAGTTGTAGCACTTACTATTTAGATATAGATAGCATGAGTTATCCTGATATCATAAGAAGTGGGCAGTTTTAGTTAACCTAGGTTTAATTGAACCTCAGAAAGCACTGCTAAAAGGTAATAAAAAGGACACGTCTACAAGACTTTGTTTGTTCGTTTTACCTTAGTAGATCGTACCAATCTAGTTTACTTTATAGTGGGTTTGAATCAATGGATGGAGATAGGCCAAGGTTGAAGATCCACCTACGGCTGCACATCAAATGGGATAGAAGATAATAATAAGCATAGTCATGTATAATCTTTGTATTGGGATAATCTCTTGTGGGCAACACATCCTAATATTCTAGAGCCTCTGTGATGGAGCAGGCATATCAATAGACTTTTAATCCAACCGAGAGTATACCGAAGCCACGGGTTACAAAAGATTATTAAGTGTAAACACATATCAAAGCTTTAAGTGGTGATATTGTTGTTGATCCCGAATGGGGTGCTAAGCGTGTTGACGCCCTGGAAGGCTTCTCCAATTACTTGGCCATGTGTACTTCCTTAAAATCCTTCATTATGACTCCTTATTTCACTTTAAAAGTAGTGATTTTCTGCAGAACATACATCAAAAAAGGAATTTGCATATCTTTGCAATTATTAGTCATTAGTGGCAAGAGTTGAGAGTTCCATTGGCAATTCCTTGACCAAAAACAACATTTAAACGCAGTGGAAGATGGAAAAAATCGGAGCCATCATCGCTCTCTTATCCCCTTTAAAAATATTCTGAATAGACGAGCTTCTTCACCCTCTTGTTTTACAAACAAAGATAGCTTTATGAAAAATAACGCCACTATTCATAAGTATTGCGGAGTACACCATGTACTCACCCTTTCTTTGTTGATACTTTTTGTAGCAAAAGATGAGTTTGCAATGACATCGACAGCGATGAATAGCTTTGGGTTCCCGGCTGGCAGCCTAGAATCTATGGGCTGGGATGTCATCGTTATGCTTCAGGCCTCTTAGGACATTTGTTAAGTTCTCTTTTCTTAATAGCATAATTTTCCTTCTATTGTTTGCTGTTTGTGATCAATAACCTCTACCTATAATATTTTGGTTCTCTGCTCAGTTTTGAATCGTAGGGTCACTATTGTGTTATCGATTCTCTCACTAGATATCCTTGAGATTTAGGTTAGGCTTATGTTAGACTAAGGTCTAGGATTTATCTAGCCCTGATCCCGTGGGTGTCACATGTTTTGGTATCAGAGCAGTACCGACCGTAGGAAAACCTTGCTATTGGTTGATGTTGTGGCTAGTACTTGTGAAAACTATTTCAAAGATGAAAAGTATTTGTGAAAACTTTAACATGATTATTTTACTTGTTATCTGGTATCACTCTAACTCTAGGTCATCTTATATTGTGTTAACTTCAGAAAGTTTTGATATCTCTCTAGTCTTTCAATGTTTAGGTGCCTTCTAGGCATGTCGTTTCTCAACCAGTGGACCTAGTTGTTGAGTTCTCTAGAGTTGTGTGTGTTGTGAGTTCCTCGTGTCCCTTTGTTTTACTCCACCCGAGAGATTCCTTTTCATCATGATCTCTCTACCTTATGGATCCACAACATTATATTGTAGGTTCCATAGTATTCTGTTCTAGGCTTTGAGGTTTCCTTTTGCCTCATACACCTATGTTTTATTTGTTTGGGTACTTCGGAAGTTGTTTCTTCTTTTGTAAGCTACCTCGTGATTACTACCTTGTGGTGTATGTTGTCACTATAACACGGAGCTCGGGCTCTTCCGCTTATAGACATCGAGGTACAACCTTGGTCGTCGTGATCGCGCTGGCCCGGCAAAAAAAGCGATCACGGATAATTGCGTCGGGGATTCTGCAACGGCGGCGGATTTTTTGGCGCCACACAATGTGAGCCGCCGATATAGCTCTTCCGTGGAAGCAAAGTGTTTACACCACGACCCATGTAGGGAGGCACTGCATACATGTCGTGGCAGCTGTGAAACATCAGCATAATTGTAATGCCTCGTAATGTCTCTGTCGGCGCATGCTATATGGAAATTTTGGAATTTGTCCCCCAATAAATATCTAATGTCTATATTATATCTCAACCCAACATACAACATATCAAAGAACTCATAACACACATAATGCAACTTCAGCAAAATTAACATGAGCATTCATTATATACATACATTACATCTCAACCCAACAAATTCAAACCAATACAAAAGATACAACTAATTCCAACACGTTCAAACCACTACAAAAGTTGCACCACAATGATTAGAGAACCCGCTTTGACTGCAAAGTGGAAGGCACAAACATCACCTTCCTGGAGATTGTGTTGGTGAATGTATTGTCCCCAGTTTGATCTAAAACTGGCAGTAGTTTCATAATCACACGACTTCGCTGAAACTGTTTCTCCAGATATGTAAGGCATAATATACTTCCTAGAAAAACTGGATGAGAAGCACAACACAAGGAAGACATGAACCATTTAGATTGTTACAGTACTAGGCATGGTTGGGGTTCAAGAGAATTATAGTACTACACAAGGAAGAGAATTACCATATTTCTTTTGCAGCCTATGGTTTTCTTGAGGGTGCAAACATAGTAAGGAGTTTCTGGCCTGCAACTTCTAACAATTCACTTTAGATTCTTCCTTCTTGAGCTAGTCATGCCCACTTCATTTCCAAATGTATATCGAAGGGAGTACTTATCTCGTGATAGAACATTGAGACCCGAAACACTAAGTGAAACAATATCAGTCATGTTAACTTCATTGCCAACCCTATATCTAAGAGTGTACATTTTCACAGTTATATGTGTCTTGTATTGATATGTATCTATACTGAGAGCAAGTTTACCTCGCATGGTAGAGGCCATAGGTTGTTGTGACATTGAAACTTTGTTATTGTTGTTGTTAAACATTGCCTTTTTCACCATGGAAATTAAGACAGTTTGACAACACTGCTTATTACCTAGCAATGTTATTTTTTAGATCCCAAGGCACAATGAACCATAAAACAATGATATACTGACAAATCTCAATGCCTGAATATAAACAATGATAGTTCCAGGGATTGGGGAAATACGAATATGCGGCTAGGGATAGCTCGACCGCAGAGAATAGTGCGGTCTGGCATGGTGCAGGAGGTGAGCATGGCTGGGGACAGCTCCGCCATGGAGGATAGTGCGGTCTAGTGATGTCTACTCACTTCTATTCTTGTAGACAGTTGTTCGGCCTCCAAGTGCAGAGGTTTGTAGAATAGCAGCAAGTTTCCCTTAAGTGGATTACCCAAGGTTTATCGAACTCAGGGAGGAAGTGGTCAAAGGTATCCCTCTCAAGCAACCCTGCAATCAAGATACAAGAAGTCTCTTGTGTCCCCAACACACCCAATATACTTGTTAGGTGTAGAGGTGCACTAGTTCGGCAAAGAGATAGTGAAATACAAGTGGTATGGATATAAGACAACGGTGCCAGAAAATAGCTTGATGGCGTGGAAGAGACTAAAGGCAAACTAAAATAAAGATGGAAGCAAGCAAAAATGTAACAGATCTAGATGCAAACGGTGTTTCAATGCTTAGAAACAAGGCCTAGGGATCATACTTTCACTAGTGAACACTCTCATGTAAATATCTTCTCTTTATGATACTACTCTAAACTACTCTTCGGTTGGACACTCTAATCCATGGTAGGGCTATAACAACACACCTCAAAGTTTGCTTTCCGCATCTAGATAACCCCACACTATCACCTTGAGCACTAGATGGTTCCAAGAAACACCAAAATTTCATAGAGACATCCAACTCCAAATATAACTCATAACAAGTATTTGTAATCTCCAGCCTAAGTGCCACCATGGTGTGCATGCTATCACTTTCACACACATGGGGAGAGCCAAAGATCTATTAAAGCACTTGAGTAGCAAGGTAGATCTACTTGATTACAAAGCGCATGATCACAATATGTTCATGCATAGAGAGAGCGATGAACACATAGCTACCGGTAGAACCCTTAGCCTTGAGGAAGATCTACTCCCTCATCATCATGGGAATCAACAACGGCGATGGAGATGGTGGTGGAGATCGATGGAGATTGCTCCGAGGGCACTTCCCCATCCCGGCAGGGTGCCAAAACAGAGACTTTATGTCCCCCGAATCTCCCCTTTGGTGGCGACGGCGCTGTGGAACTTTTCGTGGCTGGAGGCTATTAGATTTAGGGTTTTTGCATAGGGAGGCTTCTTATAGGCAAAGAGGCAAGGTCGGTGGGTGGACCAGGGGCCCACACCACCTGGTGGCGCGTCCAGGGCTAGCCCGCGCCACCACATGGTGTGGCCAGCCCCTGGCCCCTCTCCATCTCGTCTTCTGGCTCCATGAGTCTTCCGGTAAAATATCGACTTTGGCTTTTGTCCGGTTCAATTCCGAGAATATTCATTTTCTGACTTTCCTAGAACCAAAAATAGCAGAAAACAGGCAGCTGGAACTGTGGCATCTTGTTAATAGGTTAGCCCAATAAAGTGTATAAAAATACTTCAAAGTGTGGACAAAACATAAGAAAGTAGATATAAAACAAGCATGGAACATCAAAAATTATAGATACGTTAGCAAAGTATCATCCGGCATGTCGTAGAAGGTGAGCGCGGTCGGGGACAGCACCTTCGTGAAGGACGATGTTGTCCAGCATGGCACAAGAGGTGAACACGGTAGGGGACATCATCGCCGCAGAGGACAGTGCGGTCCAGCATGGCGCAAGAGGTGAGTGCGACCGGGGACAATGCCACTGCGCTGGATGGTGTGGTCTGGCATGGCGCAGGAGGTGAACAAGGTCGGGGATAGCGCCTCCATGGAGGATGGTGTGATCCCGTGTGGCACAGAGGTCGGCGCGGATGGGGTCAGTACCTCCGCGTAGATGGGGCTCGGATTAGGGTTGGTGGGGTGGGGGATTTTTTGGATAAGGATGAGAGCGACCTATGTGGGCCGAAGGGAAAGAACAAGAATGATTCTTAACTACGGCAACCTTTGCCTTATCGATTTTTTGGTATGTCAAACGTGTCACATATTTCCCAACATTCTGTTTGATTAACATTCGTATTGATTAGTAAACCAACAGAAGAACACACCAAAAAGGGGGAATAGTAATTTCCATATATGGGGAGATATTAGTACACATGTACTTGTGCACGAGTCATGGCATTGCACTGTCCAAAATGAAGAAGCCACCAAAAGAAGACTACAGATTACTCAATCTACTACATGATTAATTAGTATCAAGAACTAATACTAGCAACATAATTAACTCTAACTCTAATTACATCTATCAACAAGCTTGTCCAACCTATTTATAATGTCTTGCACCATGCTATCCAATCTAGCGCATCGCTCCCACAACACTACAACATGATCACTCGCCTGATTCTGCAATACTCTGATTGCAGGTTCCATGTGTTGGTCGTATGTAGCCTACCTTCTTCGTTTGTCCTCCTCCATATCCCCCCACCATAGCTCACGCAACAATTATTGGAGGTGGATTGGGTGCTCTATATCAACCCATTACATCCAACGGCATGACGCTGCGCCCTAACGACGACACGAGAGGAACTTGCGGTCGGTGTGCTCTGCGAAGTTCTTATTGTAGACCATGTATTGGTGGGTGATTACATATTCAGGGCACTGACAGAACACAAAATCTTCGTGTTCCCTGTATCATTGATGGTCACGGATGTGCTCCGTTACTCTAGGAACGTTGATCTTGAGAGAAAACAGCAATGCACATTTGTGAGGTCGAGAAATCGAGAAATATTGGTGATGAATAGAGGAACAAAAAACCCAAAAAGCAAAATTCAATGGAAATGAAATTTAAAAATTACAACTGCACATACTGGCATCACGCTTGCCTAATGGAACAATAGCGGTACGTCTGCCGCCGCCACCCGAAGCTTCATGGAGAGAAAGGTAGAGGCAGAGGTTGAAGAAACGACTAAGTGTGTGACGTGGGAGAGAAATTGCAGTCATGGGGAGGAGTTTTATTTCCTTATAATATCCAGATGGCAATGGCTGGACTTCGGTGGGGCTCACCCGTCAGTGAGACAAACACGACAAGTCACACACGCAGGATCTATAGTCAACGTCACGTCTTTTCTGTGGCAGTATTATTACTGCTCCAGTTCATGTTACTAAGGTGTCTCGGAACACCGTATTGATGTATAACTAGTGCGGCACAATTAAATACCGTACATAAAGTTGCCATAGCAAAAACACGACCATCATGTTGCTTCTCACCGTGAGTAGCACATCTGCCGCGTATCCAACTTTTGTCGGTTCTTTTCGCTTATGCCGTCCCAAAAATGTGTCGTGTATGGGGAGGTATTTTTGTAGTGTGTGTCACTCAAGTGTTAATTACTTATTTCTCGGGTTTTAACCCTTGTACTTGAACCGAAGGTCCCGAATTATGCTGGATTCTAGTGTTATGAATCTTATACATGAATCTGACCTTTAATCTAAGATCCATTCCTTTGACCCTTGTTGTTAATGTTTAAAAATTACCTCAGGACGGATAGTACTTCTAGTATAGCCTTCAAGCTTGTGGTTAATGCCGTGATTGAATTGCGACAACTAAAGACCTCCCCTACCACATGTTATGGCAGATGTTCTTTAATGGAACCAAATAGATCATGACAAGAGTACTCCTTGTGAGTCTCGTATCTATTCTCGTGACTCTGCCACACCTTTTACTTTTATGCATTGGTTTTCGGAAGACTGATAATCTATGTATGCACATCTTAGGATTTTATGCTGAGCATGATCCTCCTCCCCTTTTATTCCTGACCTTTGCCTACCAGTTGGTAGCCAAGTAGTAAATATGCATTGGTATATTTGATGTAGAACACTCTTGTTGTCCATTAAGACGAACTATTTCGGGATGTCAGGAGAAACACATTCAGTAACTCGTCATTTCTAGGACCAGGTCAAAGTGTTGTAGTCCGCAGATCAAGAGGCATTGATTAGCTTCTGTTCTATTCTACCTTGAAGTATCACACTCTTCTATACCAAGACGTCGTGCTGAGTTTCATGACCCTCTTAATGAAGTGATGATCTTAAACATCTTTACCCACCCTTCCTCTGAGTTGTTCCCACTCGTGAATGATGTGTGTGCATAATGATGTGGATATCTGAGATTCATAGAAATTATTATTGCTTTAAACACCAAGGACATATGTGCCATTCTTAGCGTGATTGGTTACCCTTATCTCTAAACAAAGGGATGATTGTGCTACCAAGTCCGTTATTAGGGTGCACTCTGTTTAGTCAAGGAGTTAGGATCATGGCGAAACTCTAAGACTGTCTTATTGACTTACCAAGCGAGTTCCCTCTCGAACTAAATGACATATCGGTTGTTCTTGATATTCTAGATGTCTTTTTAGAAGTGTCGCCATGTCGCCACATGACCATGTTTGTCAAGTTCTTGAGAAAGCTAGTTCTCTGAACTACTCCTGTCTTCGAGGCTCCATACTGGATACCCTTGAACTAGTTGGTTGAGCCTAAACAACAACTTGGAGAGTTGTAAGACAAAAAAGTTCTACCCGACTTCGTTCCTTCTTAAAGGGATGTCTAGTGTTTTTCGTGTTGAACAAAGATAGTATTTCCTCTGTGGATATGTCATATTCACCCGCCTTTGATTTCATTTGGGTTATCATCAAATCAAAGTCAGTTTCAAGGACTATCTTGATGATGTTGTTACTCATGATGTTTCACTTGAGTACACCCTCATGTCCTTTGGTCTGACCAATACTTTGCCTCGTTCATACGACATATGAGTCCATCTTCTTGGAGTGTCTCGATAAGTTTTTTATTGAGCCCATCGGCAATATCCTTATCTTCTCCATCTTAGAGTAGATTCATATGGAACATTTGGCTTTAAAGTTGGAAATTCTTGAGAACCATCTGAAGGGGATCCGCAGCAGAAAACAAAAAATTCCTATGTTGGAACCCCCAAAAGTGCCTAGGATCTATCTATGTAGTAATGCGGTAACCGCCAAGCGTATAGAATACATACCCTTGTGGACCGTACGCGGTTAACGTTCCACGGGGAACGTGGTTGAAGTAGTCGTACTCGTAGCCGACCTCAAGGTCGCGAAGCTCCTCGCAGATCACCCCTTGCTCCTTCTTCATCTTCATCATGCAGTAGCTCTGGCTCACGACATTTAAGCTCCCCAAGTGTTGCGCCTCGTGTCTTCGTACACATCCGGTGCACGATGAGACCTCCGGCTCCCTGATCCCGCCGGGAGTGCGGAAGTTGATATCCGGATAGGAATCCCTGCAGCGCAACGGCGTACTGCAGGTGTGCCTCGATCGCACAGCCCAGGCTTGGGGCCATGGTCACAATGTATAGAGAGAGGTGTGCCTCGCGTACTGCAGCGCAACCTACTTTCTTTAGTAAAAGTATTCCCTGAAACTTTATGACCATTATCAATAGTTTCTCCTCTATTTGTAGAGTTTGGTTCACGAAACAAAATTCGCTGTGCCACTCAATAATCCGGAGGCAAGGTCAAATACCTTGTTTTGATCTTTTACTTTCTTCCACCTGTATCTTCATCAAGACATGTCAACTTTGGAAAACAATAGGTTTGCCCCTTTTTGTGGAAGATGCATTCATAGCTTCCTAAGGATGCCCTACAAAGACTTGTTAATTCGCCACGATTTCGACTTATCGAAATCTCTGGAAACTCGAACTTGGCATAACACTTATTGTGTTGTTTCCACGAATCTTTTGAGGTTCCTTTATATTTCAAATAAGTGTTTACTTATTTTCATCTCTAACTCTAAACGACAATTATAACCGCAATAAGCGATAATATTAGATCATATGTATCTAATACAAAATGTTTATGATGTTTAGACATTTCAATACAGATTGAATTCGCCCAATTATCATAATTTGTGAAACATCTTTCACATGTCCCTTTTATGCTAAAATTAACTTGAATACTTTAGTCGTGTCGATCAAATCAAAGAGACTTGTTAATTCAATATCCTCCTTTATTGTGAACTCATTTGAACAATTCAAATCATTTCAAACTTATGTTTCATTAAGTAAATATGCTTATTCACTTAACTCCACAATCAACCAATGATTTCCACTACTTGTTGAAAATACGATAAATCACTATGTATAAGATTCAACATTTCTTCGCATATCACCGTTTTACCAGAATGCGAAGTTTTAGTCATTCTGCCCAAGAGGAATGGTATTGCAAAGTCTCTATATCAAGCATTTAGGACCCCGATCTTCATTTAGAATGAAGAACATGTAATAACCATAATGACTTAAACTATAGTGTCATTTCATTATTAAACTTTGGATATCTTTTAGCATTCTAATCCTCTTATAAATGTTTAAACCATTATCATTAACATAGGGATGAGAATAACTTATTTATAATCATAATGTGACCATAAGGTATTTATCATAAGAATAGTACAAGCTGGCTTGTAACTTGTTCATATGAATAATCATCTCGCCAAAAGCAAGACACACAAACAAGGATTACAAATTATATTCAAGTCCACTACTCGAAATGATAAACTTTGAGGAAAGAGGTGATGTCGGACATCAACTGTTTTGCTTGCCGTCATCAAGTCATGTTGCCTCAAAACCAGAAATTCTCAAGCAGATCCTCTTGTTTTCACAAAACCGGACAAGTATCAAATACTTTGCAAGCTGCAACGAGTTTGCAAGAACCACATTTATAATTTTTATATCTACCTTTTCATTCATGACCTCCATTGCAAACAAGCCATTCCAAAAGTTCTCAACTCTAATGCAATATGGCCAAGTGATTTTCCAAATATCTTTTTCATCCATGATGGAGGAAAACCAATCCAACGGCTCATACTCTATGTGCCTTATTCTATAGAATACAAAATGTAGCCCAACTCTCCATCGAATGGAGAATGGCTTATTGGATGATTATGGAAAAAACACAAACATTCTAGAGTCATCGAATTATCTCCTAATGGTTAT
Source organism: Avena eriantha (assembly GCA_910589775.1). NCBI lineage: Eukaryota > Viridiplantae > Streptophyta > Magnoliopsida > Poales > Poaceae > Avena > Avena eriantha. Next base: position 116,750,252 of record OU342740.1, read on the forward strand.
TGTATCAATAAGGGAAGATCACCATTTACGAGGATATCCCTCAGGCGTGAGTATTAATCTATGAAGTTGGACCCTTTTGCTAAGTTCCACATTAAGCAATATATTCCCATGGTCACAAAGGACCTCAATGGGATAGGCCATGATCTACTAAGATATTTGCAAACAGACATCTAGACTAAGTTTATAATAACAGATCAATTTATAATTGGTCTCCACTAAAATTGTCATCCCCTGGACAATTTTAGTGATCGCATGATCCCTATCCTCTACACCTCCCCCGATCATCATCATCAGTGCAGCCTCAAAGGTAGACATTCAATAATGCCAATCACATCATCCATGTGACTCATGCTCGATCTTTCGATCTCTTGTGTTCCGAGGCCTCGTCTCTGTAACATGCTAGGTTCGCCAAATCTAACTTGTGTGTATTTGATGTGCAACATGGCTTACACCCACTGTATGCGAACGTAGATATGTCTGACCCCTACTCACTGCAGGGCGCCTCATACCGAAGAACTTTCTTGGTGGTGCACACACAAGGGGGACACGGAACATTGGAATTCAATAGGGATTATCTTATTTGCTACCGTTGAGTATCTAAATACTAGCACACAATAAGATGTAAAACAGGTATCAACATCATATGTATAATGTGATATGATATGGTGCTTCTTCTTGCGCCTTGATCTCCATCGAGCGCTCCGGCATGATCTCCATCTTACCATTGGTTTGACGCCAAGTCCATGACACCTCCACCAAGTCGTCCATTGGAACGATGACTATTACTATACTACTTAGTAACAGAAAAGTAAACTACTTTTACCTTCGCAACGAACAATGCCATATCATAATCACATGCCCCCCAACAAAATAAAGTTAGACGCCTCTACTTTATCTATTGCAATTTTTACGTGGTTGTTAGGGCTTTCACAATAGAACCGCTTCTAATCTACGAACTTTCAAACCACAACATGGATCCAGTAGTTTTCTCTATTACACCCCTTTCGGGGCCCTCCGTTGTAAATGCTATATCAACTATTGAATGAGAGACAGACACCCGGTAGCCACTTATAGGGTACAAGTCGTATGTTGAGCGTGAAACTAGTCTCGCGTATTAATACGCGTAAGGTCGGTCCAGGCCGCTTCATCAAACAATACTGCGATATAAACAAGTACACGTTAGAAGGTAACAACTAAGAGATCAATGCCCGCACAATACTTGTGCGTACTGGCCGTGCAACACTCATACGCATAGATCGGCTCTGATACCGCTGAAGGGGATCCACAATAGAAAACAAAAAATTTCCTATGTTGGAACCCCAAAAACTGTCTAGGATCTATCTATGTAGTAATGCGGTAACGACCAAGCGTATAGAATACATACCCTTGTAGACTGTACACGGTTAACGTTCCGCGGGCAACGTGGTTGAAGTAGTCATACTCATAGATGACCTCAAGGTCGCGAAGCTCCTCGCAGGTCACCCCTTGCTCCTTCTTCATCTTCATCGTGCAGCATCTCCGGCTCATGATATTTAAGTGCCCCAAGTGTTGCGCCTCGTGTCTTCGTACACATTCGGTGCACGATGTGACCCCCGGCTCCCCGATCCTGCCGGGAGTGCGGAAGTTGATATCTGGCTAGGAATCCCTGCAGCGCAACGGCGTACTGCAGGTGTGCCTCGATCGCACAGCCCAGACTTGTGGCCATGCTCACAAGGTATAGAGAGAAGGAGGGAGAAAGTCAACTAAAAGACTTCTCAAATTATGCATTTAATCCCACCCATGGGCACCCCTTTATATAGGCAGAGGGGGTGTGCCCTCTCCATTAGGTTGGCCATGTGGGACTAATAGTAAAAAAATACCAGGAATTTCATGCACAGCCGGATGGGCCAAATGCTCCCAGCCCATCCATCAAAGGGGAACCAGCCCGGGTGGGCCTGGGCGCCACCCGCGGCCCAAATAGCAAACAGCCGTGGCAGCTAGCTCACGAGGCCGGTTGGGCTGGCTGCCTACCCCGCGGCCCACTCGCGCCCGCGCGGCCTAGCTCGCCAGCGAGGCGGCGGTGGCAGCCAGCTCCCCGGATTGGTCGGCTCGCCCCCGGCAGCCCAGCTCGCCTGCCTGGTCCGCTCCCCTGCGCACCCGTGTTGGGCCGGGGTTGAGCAGGCCCGTGGCGGCGGCCACGGCTGTAGCTCGCTCACGCGGCATGTACTATCTGTCGCTCATGGGCGGATCAAATCAGCCCCTCCTTTTCCCTTTTTCTGCAGCTTTTCTTTTAGGCTATTTCCCTCCGGGGATTTGGCCTAATATAAAAGTTGATTTTATAAATCTTAATCTAAATATTGTTTAGTATATATTAATTCATAATTAACATATAATAAATGTATATTTAAATTCCCATTTATCCGAAAACACTTTTTCGGCCTTTTCCTTTATTCTTTCTCCGAGCAACTTTAGATCTTTTGCGGAACATTTCCGGTTTTCTCTTTCTGTACCGTGATTCCGTCTTACGAATGATCGCTCTCATCGTACCCTTAAGTGTATCCATTCATGGCTCGGGAATGCTCTAGACATGATCTGTATCAATGATCAACAGAGGGACCACGGATATCCATGTGACCCCTATGAATTCCTGATGACAATGTCGTTTGAACTTCTAAATGTAGCATCCAATTCCTTTTGTTTCTTGATACGACTTATCCGAGATCCAATCATTGGTATCACATACTTTGTTCAATCTCGTTCACAACAAGTTCTATTTTCTTGTTACCGTGATATTACATCCCCATGACCGAGTCACATGTTGCAACATTTATTGATGTAATCTCACCAAGCCGGCTGTATGTATCTTTACCCGTCATGTGGGTGAACAAATCCCAGTATTGCAGTCACATGTCATCAACTGTTCCTTTGGAATACCCAATGTACACCTTTATGGCCACCGTATTACCAGACGACGGTTGATGCAGTCAAAGCAGCCTCGGGAAACAGTGAGTAATATGAGCTCACGGTCTAAGGAAAAGGAGTCTAGGTATAGCTGTTGCAACAATGAACTATATGACTTGATCGTGTTGAAATCCTTGGAGGAATGTCCATCACATCATTCTCCAATGATATGACCCCGTTGTCAATCAGCATAAATGCCCATGATCTCGAAACCCAGATCATCCTCATGACCAACGAACTAGTATTAAGAGAGGCTACTAGGGACTTGGTTGTTTCATACCACACATGTACCAATGTTTCTACTTGGCACAGTTATAGCACAATATGAAACTATAATAAACTAATTGAGATATGACAATAAAAACCTATTTATTATTTGCCTCTAGGGCATATCTCCTTCACCATCTTTGATTCATCTCGAAGTATGTTTTCAAGATGTTAGAAGTAACCTTCTTTGATTCACATGCAATTGTTGAATGATGTCGTTGTGGATTCGAGTAGATTTACCTATGATCCCTCCAAGGCCATAATTGTATTCCGTTGTAAGTACTTCATGTAGGTATAGTTGTCTTTTGACAAGTTGCTAATACATGGGTCTAGCAATCTAGCTCAGCCTTTTCAAGCTTAACACTATAGTCCATATCTTAAGAATCTAGAGACTTTAGCTTGTGGTAAATGTTGCATAATTTCTATTTGAACAAGCTGAGTCTTAAGTATCATTCCTCCTAACCAAATCTGAATTTCAAGCAGATATGATGGTTGGTTTCTTCAAGGATTTGATACAAGTATCTTTCTAAATCCTAAAAGATTGATGTAATGATTCACACAATTAGCTGAAGGCCTACTATCATATTCTCTTGAATCAGCAATAACAACCACTCTTCATTAGGCATATTCTCTGACTTATTATAGGAGTTGTGCTCATGGTTTCCTTTGCATCCAAAGTCTAACCTTTCTTTGATATTTGGTATCCCAAAAATCAAGGAGAACATTTAAAGTAGAGATGCTAAATTCCTCTTGGTCGATCCTCCAGACTTGTTCATGTTGGCAAGCATCTTTTTATTCCAAGTACTCAGAGTCTAAGAATGAAGTTTCTTTTTCTCGTGTCATCAGGAATCCTCTTACTTAATCATCTTGGTGGTGTAAAGTCATATCACAATCTTTGTCAAAGATTTTGATAATCTTGGATGAATAAAGAGTTCCTTACGTTCTATCTAACCATGTTTTAAGAGCAACTATGATTTTCGTGATCAGAAGTTTCTCTTACTACATGTTTCTTGTGGCTCTTATGAGTCCTCTCCACAAAACAAAAGAGTGACCCTTATGTGTCCAAAGTATTTCAACAACTTGGTTTTTTCATCCTTATCTCTATATCCATGAAAGCTCTACATAAGTCATCTAGTAGAGTTTCACCTATCAAAGATTGTGGTCATGTTCTTTCTATTGTAAGCCTCTTTCCTTACATGTTTAACTCTTCTGTGAGCTCCATGGTCTCAATCCTTATGAAGACCAGATTTCCGTCAAATTGAAACCTTCTCCTCTTGTTTCCTCTATTACCTTGACGTGTTTCATGTCGTCATCTCAGAGTCGTTTCTGAACACTCCATCCATGAGTTGACCATGAGATACTCGATGTGTTGTTTAGTGTTCCCTCTTATCCTTAGTGTAACCCCGTTTCGTATCTCTTCCTACCTTACGAATCTTGGGTCGAGATTCTCGTAAGGGGGATAGAGTTGTAACACCCTAGTTTTAGTTAAATACTAATTATGGTTTGTTTGTGCATTCATGATCATCATTTATTTTGCTAAGAATAAAAATGCATGTAAGAAAAGAATAAAAACCCAAAATACTAACTGTCTTGTAGCACCACGGGAAATATCCGACAAGAAATTTCTTGTTATTCTCTTTTCTTGCATCATCATAACATCATATTGCATCATCATCATGTTCGTCATGCCACCTTGCATAAAACATATAATTAAATTTATTGCATTTCAATTGTCTCACTTGTATTTGGTTCTTGCTAATTTGTATTTGCCTCTCATTATTTTGGTCTCCCTCTAATCCATTCTAGTTGGTGCCATATATGTTGGAACCATAACGTCTTTTGGTTTTGGAGTCTTGCAAATTTTTAATATTAAAAAATGCCTAAATTGAGTTGGGGGCATCATCTCTTGATTCTACTCTATCTATATCTTGTGGTCTCTTGTGGATCAAATGGTCATATTATAATTCCACCACACGTGTCAAATGGATTCCTTTATTTTTCTTGCCATGAGGTTTTCTAAATCTTGTCCATTTAAAAATATGTGGATTCTATTTAATCTTGCTCATCTATCTTCTTGAGATCATATTCCTCTCTATTCTACTTATCTTCTTGTGTTGATCTTCTTATTCTTTGTGGTTGATTCTCTAATTCTTGTGCATTCGTACATTCTATAATTATTCTACCTTTAATTCTAATTTGATTTGATATGTTCTTGTACCATTCCACCTCTCGTTTTGATCTTTTGCCATCTCACCTCAAGCCTAATTCTTTCTTCTAAATCTATCCTACATGTGTAATGCACATGATCCCTACATGTGCCATGCACATGATCCCATGCTCCATGCTACCATACTACATTTCACCCTTGCCATCATCATGCATATTTTGAAGCACTAATTTATTTATATTAAAAATCATATTTTATTTATTTGCTTAAATATACGTACAGTTGATATATATGAATATATGAAGTCACCTCCCTTTTTCTAATTTTATAACAAAACAAATAATAGTGATCTATTATAAGACTACAAAAAGGGTTGCTTATTTTTTTTAAAATAAAAAAACAAAAAGTCTGTCTAATTTTTTTACCTAAACCTAGACCTATCTAGTCTATTTTAGACTACATGTATTTATACTTCGTTCTATCCTTTAATTTTCTTCCAAACCCTAGCCCCGGATTCCCTAACCTGAGATCTAATTCTCAACTTCCCGAAAATTCTGTCCAGTTTCTTTATTTTTCCTCGCGACAACCAGGCTTCTTTTCATACATTCCTTCTTTTCCTTATCTAATTCATGTGGATGCCATGTCGGGATACATCTCCAGCACCAGACGCCACCAAATCCACTCCACTCACACCACCAGATTTGTTTCCTTTGATCCTTACACCACTTCCGCATGTCCATGCTCGCCGAGCCCAGCTCAAATCGATACTAAGCCGGGATCCACGCCGCCAGTCAACGCCGCCAGGTAGCTCTGAAGATTCCCGGCCGCCATGTTCATTCTTTTCCATTCCTTGATTTCCTTGGCTCAAATCCATGTGGTTTTCTTTTTTCTGTGTCGCGTACCTCTGAAGCAGGCCTACGCACATCGGTTCCCCAACTACCTCTGCCAGTGCTTGCGCCACCGACCAGTCAAGATAGGCATGGTCAAATCGTTGCAGCAGCACCCTGCGACCGCCACTGCTCCACCCGCCTTGGGCCTGCAGCCTACCAGGCTATGTCCATACCCTAGCCATCGTGCCGTTTCGGTTCTACACTCGGGTCGCACTCCGTTTCCGTTGTCTCGCTGCACAGCTTCACCCGAAGCACCAGATTCCCGTGGAGGCAGACATCACATCCTTTTTTCACCCGCACACGCTCCTATGCCAAGATCTGATTTTTCCACCCACAAGCATCGACGAATCGCCCTCCTTTTTCTTTGTCTACAGCCGTCGACAACAACTAGTCTTTTGTGCCACCATCAAACAGTTATGTTGCTCTGCTTGTCGTGCTTTGCTGATGTTTTGTCTACTGCCATTTTAGCTTCTACGTCTCGCCAATTCACTCAGGTGTCTGGGTGCCTACCACATGTTCAACAGAATTCCTAGTAAGGTCTTCAGTCTTAGGTTCTTCTATCCAATGACCATCAATCCGCCACCATTCCATCGAGTTTTCCCTTTGATGAGGTCCTCTTCTGCCATTTCTCCGCCATCGTCGCCCTTCCCATAAGATTGACACTGTGGCGACTTTCGTGCTTCAGCTACAACTTAAGACTACCTCTCTGCCTTTCCGATTCGAATCAAGAGACCCTGACTAATCTCTATTTTCATAAATATGTCATATATCTTACATGCATTAAAATCATTCATGTTTGCATAACAAATTTTATGATTTGGGTTAAATAGAAATTCACCTAAATTAATTATGGAGTGTATATACGGGATGCCTTTGTCTTATTATGACTCCATTTAAATTTGTGGAGCGAACCGATGCCATGTTTTGCTTTATTAATCTAATATTTAAATTGCGGGATATCTAAACAACATGAACCATCTAATTAATTGTCGGGATCCCGATTTCTCTTAATTATCTATAGACTTAAGTTTAGTAAAAAGGAAGCATTCTCAGCCATGTGGGAATACGTTTCTATGGCTAGTGGGCGCAAGAAAAAAGATTAAACAAGGCTAGCTTAAAGAAAATGAGTAATTAGTCAAGACCTGCCTGCGGAAATAACCAAACAAACGTAGTTAAAGCATCTTCGATTGGTTGGACGCACAAAAATCCGTCGGTTTAAAAAACGGCTATTATTGAGCACGCCGAGGCAAATTCGTGCTCTAGCAGACGTCCAAAAATAGGTTGCGCACAAAACAATTTAGGGCACGCACACAAAAAGTCTAATCCTTTCGCTACAAATTTGGGGTGCTGGCCCACGCTACCCAACCGCCAAACTGAAACTTTCGCGTGCGGCTTCCTTCATCCCGCTGCTAGCAAAATCCCGACCATGGAGGGATATTCCGCCACTCGCCAACCTCTTCTACTTCGCCCCACATCTGCCGATGCAACAGTTTTATCGCCACTCGCAGCATCCCCCCATAGCCACTGCTGCACCTAGACCTAATGCCGACATCATCTACGGCTAGATGTTTGTGCCACCACGACCGACGAATCCGCATGTTGTCATCCACCGCCCGCCTTGAAGCCAAGAAATTTCGTGCCCAAGCGGATGACATCTATTGCGGTTCCTGGCCAGAAGAAGGGCAAGATCGTGGATCCACACAACAAACCTTTAACAGGGCATGCAAACGACCAATTCTAGCCACCGCAACCTCTACTGCAGTCACCCCAGCCACGAGCGACTACGGAGGAGGTAGCATCGTCTGTTGCGCCCAACATGTTCGACTCAATGACGACAAGGCACATAATTGCTTTTTTATTGTTTTGAATTATATAGATGAATATAAATGATGAAATTTAATATAGTTTGATGTGTGTTAACTTGCATGCATTGTAGTATGGATGATGAAACGTCTATGTCAACTATGAATGTTGGGTCATCACATTCACAAGATTATTGGTCTCAAGAATATGAAACTGAACAACATGGTGATGAAGTTGACATGCAGAATGATGCTGAGGGTGAGGGTTTCGGTGATGCACTGAAGGGGCGGGTGGCCAACTACACCATGGAGTAAGGCATTTTACTATGCAACACATGGTGCAATGTGGGCATGGATTCGATCATAAGCATGGAGCAAAAAAGAGACACTTATTAGGTTAGGATGAAGGAGTACTTCAGTACATACGATCAATGTGGAATTGGGCGGATAGATATATAGTTTCGTTCCCGTTGGTTTCTAGTTTCATCTAATTGTCAAAGGTGGCGGTGACATTGGCAAATGTTGAATGAATGAACCCAAGTGGCATAAATCATAGAGATAGGGTATGTTGTATTCTTTTGTGACATCTGTTTATTTTCCATGTGGATACTTTGTTCAATTTATTAGGACTAATTTTTTATCTTTTGGTTCATGTAGCTCAACATTCCCCAAAATTTATTCAAAGGGTGTCCAAAGAGAACCAAGAAGGACAAGCTGGTTCAAGGAAGGCTATTCATATTGGCCCATTATTATAAGGAGCTACAGAATGAAGAGAAAGGGAAGAATATTATATGTTGCAAGTGCCAAAGAGAGATATAGTCAACTATGGAGGAAAGAATCATTGATGACGATGAATCATCAAGCAAGGATGGAAAGAGAATCCATACTCCAAACCCGGTTGAAAAAACAAAAATAAGACCCACCGGAAAGAAACAAGAAAAATAAAAGGGGAAGAAGACTAGGGATGGTGACATAAAGAAGTCATTGGACGCTATTGTGAGTGCAAAAAAAGCTTTTGAGAGGAAGTTTTCGAGGAACAAAGAAATACAGGATAGGTCGACGAGCGATGAGAGAAGGGATGTAGACGAGGAGAGGAGGGCCTTCATAGAGGAGAAGAAAGTTGCTATCGAAGAAACTATCTGTCTCACGGAGCATGAGAAAAGTATCTTCTTCATGGACACAACCAACCTCAATGAAAGGAAAAAGGAATACATCAACCTTTGTCGTGATCAAGTCTTGGCTCAAAAAATAATCATGGGAAGTTACATGAATGGATACATGGGAGGTGCTAAGATGGGAGGATACATGGGTGGCATGGGAGCGCCTAAGAGAGGCATGAGTGGAATGAGTGCACTAATAGGAGGCACTGGTGGCATGGGAGCACCTACAAGTGGCATTAGAGGCATGGGTGGCATGGTTGTACCTATTTGGGAGGCATTGGTGGCATGGATGCACCTATAGAAGGCATTGGAGGCATGGGTGCACCTATGGGATCTACAATGGGTGGCATTGATGACATGGGAGCACCTTCAGGTGGCAGTGGAGGCATGGGATCTACAATGGGTGACATGAGAGATAGAATGGGTGCATTCATGACTATCATGGTATATCACATGCCTCCCATGAGTGGTTGTTTTAGAGTTTACATGGGTGATGGCACGTGCTCCTAGAATACACCAACACCATCCAAGTTTCCAATGATGATGAAGCACAAGATGGAGATGCCCATGGAAAGGGCGAGGCATGATGGTCGTAGGCATTGATGTTAATGTTTTATGTGTTTATTTGAACTTCAATTGTGATGAACTTGGTTGTGTTGAATTATGCTATGATTTTTAACTATGCCATGGATTTAATCTATGTATGATGATCAAGTCATGTTCTTGGATTTATATGTGTGTGTTGGGAATTAGATTTATATGTTCATCACATTTTTTTGATCTTGGCAAGTTGAGATGCGTTTAATCTTGGCAAGTGGCAGCCAATCGCGGCTTATTTTAGTGCGGCTAGAAAACTACTTCCTGTATAGCATTGCATTTTAGTGTGCCTGGAAATTTTGTAGCTTGCTGCACCCACTAAAACAGCCAAAATGGTGCCCAAAAACCAAAAGTCATGCACTCTTTTAGTGCAAAATGTTGGATATGCTCTTAAGATTGGTAGTTGACAGACCTCTTGCAGGCGTTGAGTTTCCCTTCAGCAATCGCCATGGAATCGACCTAGGCGGCCACTGTGTTGTAGTTGACAATGTGGTGATATATACAGAAGGATATAGACACCCGAGTGCTAGGGGTCGTGCAGCCACCTCTATTGATGACACCTTCAGGCGCACCGATACGCGGGAGGTGGGAGAGAAGGTCTATCACAGGGTCAAGTTAGAAACAATTTGAGTTCGTGTGCCAAAATCTAAAATGTTTCTTAAATTGCCCTTGTAGTTCTTGAAGTCTTAAAGATCTGAGCAGTTAAATCAACCGTCTCCTCGAGTAAGGTCCAACACGATATGCTTACACCGGTACCCCAAATAAATCATCTCTTCTGTGTTGCACTTAACTCTAATAGTTTGACATCCATCAATAAATAATGGAGAAGTGTTAAATAAGTCGTACTTTATTCTCCACACGGCTAGCTGACCGTCTATGGTGAGAATCAGGAAGAGATCGAGAAGGCCCAACTGCTAAGACGGGATTGAGTGTCTCCATGGACAATGAAACTACAAACATATATGTTCTAAGCAGTGTCACAGTTAAAGTATCGGTTAGTGTGACGTAACAGTTACACTGTGTGACAACACCATGAAGATGGCACGGTGAAGCGCGTGTGTCCGTCTAGTATATATTAAAGCTCCAAAGAAGGACTGGCTTCATTATACTCCGCCACCCGAGCCAGTTGTTGAAGAAGATCCAATAATTATATCCCCTATCGAGCCAATAAGGGAGGTACCCCCATATGCTGAACCCTTTCCTTTTCCAAGGACGGTGAGAAAATATATGATGGCTCAGAAACTTGAGAATCAACACAAAGAGGAAGAAAATATGAAAGAGGAAACACAAATAAGGAAAACTGAAGAAGAGCATGTATAAGAGGCATAAGCATTGATAAAGGGAGATATTTTAACCATGTTTGCACATTGCAACGTGATTCAAATAGATTCTAAAGCGTCGCAATTTTTTGAAGGAAAGGTAAAAGCTAAAGAAGTGGGTAAGCCTATCCTTCTATGCACTTTTGGAGGAACTTCCTATTATGGCCTCTATGATACTGGTACAGCTGTTATCCATTTTAATTTTTATTTAAAAATTCAAAACGAATTAGCTCTAGCTGAATTGGAAGATACGGATATGACTATAATGCTTGCAGATAAAACTCTCAGAGTCCCTATGGGAATAATTAGAGATGTACCAATCTGTATTGGACCTTACAAATATCCTATTGGTTTTGTGCTTATTGATATGTCCACTGACGTTTATTGTCCCATCAGTTTTGGAAGAATTTTTCTAAATACCGTAGGAGCGAACATAGAAAAGAAGATGAATTTTCATTTCTCCAAATTTTACCATAAACCGACTATTAAAGAATTAGATGATGATGAGTACGAACGTGAGGAAGAAGGTAATATCATAAACTTAGCCTCAATAGTCATCGAGACTCCAGATGATGATCTAGCAAGAAGTTAAGTCAACAATAATAACGTTTTTCAAGATGTAGAAAAACATAAATAGATAACTATCTCGACTCCACACCAGAGGTGGACATCGAGATTAATTAAAAATATGAAGAACATATAAGGAAAGGAGATGAGGTTCTTCCTCCTCCAACTCTTAAAACTCTACCAACGGAACTAAAATATAGGTTTCTTGATGAAATAAATAATTTTCCTTTTATTGTAAGTGCTAACCTCGGAGATAAAGAAGAGGAAAACCTAATGAAGGTTCTCCCTATGCATCGAAATGCTCTTGGGTATTCTATGAGTGACTTGAAGGGGATTAGTCCCTTGATAGACACCCACAGAATATTCATGGAAGTAGGAGCGCAGTCGATCGCGGACTTTCAGTGACATCTTAAACTACATATGAAAGAGGAGGTAAGAAAAGAAATAATACGTTTGTTGGATGCAGGCATTATCTTTCATGTGGAGTAGAGTGAATGGGTAACAATTTATTGTGTTCCAGAGAAAGGTGGGTTTACGGTTGTGGAAAATGAACATAATAAAATGGTACCTACTAGGACTGTTGTTCGACATAGGATGTGCATTGACTATAGGAAACTAAATAAGGAAACTCGGAAAGACCATTACCCTTTGCCATTTATAGATCAAACTTTAGAAAGGTTTGTTATGTATTCTCATTTATGCTACTTAGATGGTTATTCCGTTTTTTCCAAATTGTTGTACACCCTAATGATCAACTAAAAACTACTTGCATTTGTCCTTATGGCCTTTATGATTATCCTCGTATGCCTTTTGTTCTTTGCAATGCTCCTGCCACTTTTCAAAGATGCATGATTGATATTTTTTTCGATTATGCTGAAAGTATTATGGAAGTGTTCATGGACAATTTCTCTATTATGGAATTTCCTTTAATCATTGTCTCTATAATCTTCACAAGGTTTTGTAGAGATGTGAAGACACTAACTTAGTCTTGAACTGGGAGAAATGTCATTTCATGTTCCAAGAAGGCATACTACTTAGTCACAAAGTCTCAAGTAAGGGCATAGAAGTTGATAAGGCAAAGATTGAAGCAATAGAAAGGTTACCCCTCCTCAAGATATAAAAGGTATAAGAAGCTTTTTAGGTCATGTAGGATTTTGTAGAATATTCATTAAGAATTTTTGAAAACTACTAGACCATTAACTAACCTTCTTCAAAAGGATGATCGTTTTAATGTTGATGAAAAATGTCCTACTTCTTTCAACATATTAAAACAATCCCTTCTTGAAGCTCCCATTATAAAACCACCTAATTAGAAGAAACCTTTTGAGCTATTTTACGAAGCTAGCCATGAAGCTATAGGAGCAATTCTTGGTCAGTATGATGGTAATGATCTTCTTATCATTCATCATGCTAGGAAGACCTTAAATAGGGCCCAAAAGAACTATCCTATGGTAGAAAAAGAATTCTTCGCGGTAATCTTTTCCTGTGATAAATTTAGATCTTATATCATGGACTCCAAGGTTAGAGTACATACTGGTCGTGTTGGCTTAAAGGAAATCCTAGAAAGGACTGATGTTAAGCCAAGAATGATCCGTTGGACTCTACTTCTGCAAGAATTTGATTTACAGATCTTACAAAGGAAGAAAGAGGTGGAGGAAACGTTCATGTACACCCAATAGGCTACTCAAAAGAACTGTTATTTGTGTACATATCCGCGGGAACCACATTAACAAAAAGAAAGTTCTCTACATCTTCTTGCAAAGGTTTTGGTGATTTTATACGACCTGTTTTGTTCGAAGAGAGGAAGAAAAGAAACTCAAATGAGAACATATTCCCACGATGATCATGGATTATGAAATCCTGAACACATCTTTGTTCTGGATGATTTTCTTCTACTTCCTTTTGCATATTTGTTTTCCTCTCGTTTTTCTAATTTCATTGCCGGTCTTATGAGATTGGTATGGGCAGGCCGTATGGCCGGATCCACCCATACCGCTGGTCGTTAAGACCTGAGGTGCCTCGCCATTGTTTTGACATAATCGGTACGACCGCGTCATATGGGTGCATCCCCCCGTACGTTCGGTCGTTAACTATTCTGTGGTCGCTTCCAGTTTTTGTTCGCTTTCCCCGTTAAAAAATGATGAAAATTGTACCGACGTGTAGACGGTCCGCACAGGCGGGATGGGCGGGACCTGCCCATACTACTTAGTCGGTTGACTAACTACCAACTTTAGTCCGTGTTGTTTTTGGAAATGATCTGATATGGGTGCACCATATGGTCGTGCGCCTGTACCAACTGGTCATTACAATTCCTTCTTTTGCACTTATATGTTTCCATATTTGTTATGATTCTTTTCTTGGGCGACCCTTTTCCTCCCAGTATGAATTTTACCTTGCCTCTAACCCTTTATAGGTCGCTTTAGAGATCCACCTCTCTCTTATATCAACATATCTAATCTATTTGATGCGCTACTCGATCCATGGCAAAGGAAAAACTCTAAACCTCATGGCTCGTTCGTGGGATAGTTTCCAGACCTTCTCCATCAAAGCCGATGATCGTGAAGTTCAAGGCCTAAGCCCAAAGAATAAGCGTTACGTTTATGATTCTGATAATGATTCTGAAGACAAGGAGTTCCAGATATTCATGGAGCAGTAAGCAGGGGGTGGAAGAAACCGGACTACTTGGTAATGGTGAATCCTGAAGATGAGGAAGAAGCCAAGAAACCCCATGGCAAGGGATGCACAGAGTCGCTCAAGCTCATCTCCATCAACTATTCTTCACCAAAGCGTAAGAAGTCTAACCACTACAATGCAGGAACTTATCAGGAGACTATGGCTCATACGTCAACAGCAAAAAAGATCAACATGAACGCGCGTATGAATGTGAAAGCACAAGAGGATTGGCGGTTCCACCTCTTGGACATGCTAGTTGGTGCGCACGTCCCGGACAATGAACACCAAACAAGATAGAGAAGTACCAGAAAGAAGAGCTTATCCACAGGGAGATCATGCGCAAGTGCCTTTTGGATCTTGAAGGCAAGAAGGAACTCAATGACATGATGAGTAAAGAAGCTGATGGGATGGTCCTCTTGCGTTTGGACCTACATAAGTGCCTTCAACGCATATGTGCTCTAGAAAAGACAAACAAGAAGCTTCGAGTGGCACTCTCTAACAAGACCTCTTCACCATGAAGCACGCCACGGTATCAAATAATCGCAAGGGATTATTTGATCCACCCGGCTTGATTCCAAGCTTGTGGGATCTGTGAGAACCTTGTAATCTATCTTACAGTTTTCACATATTTACTTTTCTAGATGCATGCTTAGGTTTAAATGTCCAAATTTGCATTAGTTGCATCACCTTCGAGTTCCCTTTGTTCAAGAGAAGAATTATATCCGTTGAGTTATGAGACTTTATGATAATTGAATTTGTGTTTGATTCATGATTATTATATTAGATTATTGAACTAGGTTGAGTGTTATGATACTTGTATAGCTGTCATAATTTTAGAGACTTCCACACCAATAGAGGTATTGATTAAGTTACGAGAAGAAGAATTCTGGTAGCATATTATAATTAAGAGTTTTTGAAAGCCATAGAAGTAGTGAGCATGATCAAATAGCTTGCTGAAAATATAAGGAGAAAAGGGAGCAAGTAAAAAATATAGACATACAAGTATCAAAGAGAAAAAGAAGGCAACTATCAAAAGAATCAACCATAGAAAACATAGAGAAAAATAAAATGATCATGAATCTTAACTACTAAACTTAGTGCTACATATCTTTAAACTCCATGATTATATGATATGTTGAATCACTAGTAGCTTTTTCTAATTTCATTGATACTGAGAAAGGTGTGGAAGCCTCTAAGTTATGTAATATGTAAGGGTATGGTAATACCCCCGACGTATCTCTACATCTGATGTTGTATTCCTGCTTCAATTTCTGCCTCATTTATTGTAACGACTCATTTTTCATGAACATGATGATCTTGTCCAGAAGCCACCATGTTTCTTGGGGACGAGAAAGAGCCTAGCTTGGGGGAGTTGATGCGTCCAAAATTGAAGCATATTTACCTTTTGTTTTTACATAAATAGAGTAGGGATTTTGTATTTCACCATGCCTATGCGCTTTTTGTTCTTGTTTCAACAGGATCCCAAATCATGGAGTAATATAAGAACATATCAATGAGAGTTGTCATATTGTGTAATTATATGATATTTCTAAGTGATAAATGTCATTTTATGAATTTGCCTTCACACCTGGAAGAATACCAATCGCAGAGGAGGAATCGGCATGGTTAACGACCACTGGTACGGGCAGAGCCCACCTGTACCGTCTGCCCGTACCTGGCGCCATCACGACCGCCTCATCAAATACTTCCCTCTAGCAAAGACAAGAGGGAGATCCGACATTCATAGCCACTAGAAACCACAAAACACCACATCTGAGAGGGATCTGAAGGAGGAACATGGCCGGGGTGAAATCCCTGCTGATCCACGAATCATTGGAGGACAATGCATGATCCCCTTCATCATCAATCGCTGCATCTTTATCACCACCATTACTCGATCTTTCATCTATTAGATCTCTTTGTAATTCCAGATCCAATTGTGGTTTGCATTAGATCTACCCCCGTACTTAATCCATTCATTTCATTATGATAATGTTGCTGATTGCTTCCATGAGTGAGTAGTTCCTTCGTTCTTAGGGAGATGGAGAAACCCTAGCACAATTATGAACTTGTAATAAAGATGATCTATTCTTGTGTCCGTATGACTTGTTTGTCTATGATATAATTATGATTTGTGTTTGATCTCTCTCTTTAGATGGTATGCATAGTCGGTCGTATATCATTTGCCTTCAGGACTAAAGGGAGGTAGAAACCCTTTTGACATGCCTTGGAAGCGTACCCGGAATGCCCCATGACAAATTGGCGTCGGCTTGTAACCTACATGGTGAAAGGGGGATTAAAGAGAGACTCCCTAAGCTAATTACGATATCCATGGGGAAACCCTTAATTGCGGTGGTTTGTATGGGTGATTGCTCCTAGACATCGCAGTGGTTATTTAGAGGTGACCTAACACTTGGCTCAACAAAGTAGCTTCCTACGAGCCTTGTCATGAACATCTTATTATGGAGCTCTCTCCACACATATCATGACACAAGGAGTATGTTATCTTGATTACATATAACAATAATACTATGCTAGTGGTGTATCCTACATGCCCCAGAATGTTTTATCCCTATTGAGTTCAACCACGCTTTTACATTCACATAAACTTGTCACTTGTTTTCTTTTACTTCTTTTAATTAGTTTTATGCAATCAACCATAAACCTTTCAGACACCCTTTACTTGAGATCAAAGACAGCTTACAAGTATACTTAGGTAGATAGTAACGAGGGGCATAAATACCTTTACCAATAGCTCGCTGTGGGTTCGATATCTTTACTTCGAAATTAGATACAATTGGTATGTGCACTTGAAGTCATCACCCTCCAACACCGTCCGTGGTCGGCGGCAGGCGTGGGTTCTGGCGATCCCATGAGGCATCTGTGTGGCATCGACCTAGCGTTGTTTGTCACTAACATGGATGCTAGCAACCTTCGCCAGCGTGTCTATCTAACATGACCTCAGACCCACCTATCAGAGTCAGTGGCTAGGCATAGCAGTAGTGTAAATGTCGGATTCACAACATATAAAATAAAAAAAATCCTATGATATGAACAACTAAGCACCAAGATCTATCTACCTAGATACAATCGACGGGTGGATATGCATCCATAGAGATCTTACCCTCAAAGACCGAAAAGCTTTGTTAATGAAATCTGATTTCGTGGATGGTGTAGTCGTACACTTGCCAATCTCAAGATCGAGTTGAAGTCTAGCACTGCAAAGTAGCAGCGCATCCGTGATCGCACACATGTCCATCACCCCGATAACCTCTGGTTCCTGGCTCCATCAAAGCAGCGGAAGCAATAGATCCTTCCAGAGAAACCACTGAGAACATATACTTTGCTAATTTGGAGCCATGGGGAATTTACTAGAGGGGGAGAGAGGTCCTTCACGAGGAGGTGTTGCAAATGGAGAGGAGGAGGCCTCCTTTTATAGGGAAGGGGAAGCCCCAAGGGGAATGTCTGCTGGCCATGGTGGTGCGCCCACCTCTCCCTCCATAATGCTGAGTGGAGTTTCCACTAAGCCCACTCCTATTAACACAAACCCCACTCACTTTGCATTAATTACCCACTATTAAATACATTTTTTCTTTAAATAAAATACTTTTATTTATTTTATTCCGAATTTTGTTAATTACTTTAATTAATCAAACATCTGCATAAAACCCCTTACAATACTTTGATATCACATCTGAAACCATTTTCAGTAGTTTGACCCAAAACAATTCCGTTGTCCATCGAAATAATCCTAGCGCTTTCAAATCCTTTCTCTGGTATAATATCTACTTCATTTAGTGTTGGTATACCTTAAGTGTGTCACCCTATGGTTCGTGAATAATGCAGACATGGTCGAGATCCCTGTCTGATCAATAATCAGCAGCGGGACCTCGAGATCTGTACTGACTCCCACACATTCAACGATGACTCTATTGATCGTGAGAACATTTGATGTCATAACTAAATCCCCTTTTCTAGTGATAGATTACATGTCTGAGATTTGATCAGCAGTATCCCCATACCTAGTTGAGTGTGATTGACATGTACTGACATTATGTTTGTTTCATACCTCCTATATCTTCGCCTCATACGCTGGGAAAAGCATGAAAAAAGGTTTGAATGGTACGGTCCCTCCATCACCCCAGAATGAAAGGGGTGAACTCGTAGTTATAGCTTTTCTTTCTTCACAAATTCCTATATGTTGAGAGAAAAACCTTATCCATTAAGAGATGGGACTTCAAGAGCATCTAGGTCTAGAGGGAAGTTGTTCCAGAAAAGTTCCAAAAGATGATAATGGCAAGCACGAAGATTGTTTATGAAGAAACACCAAGAAAAATTCATATGATCTCGTTACTGACGAGTACTCTTTTCTTGTTCCCGTGATATAACATTCTTAGTGATCTTATCATTTGCTTGCAAGATATGTTAATTTGATATCACCGAGAGGGACCTGAGTATATATCTCCATCATCGAGATGGACAAATCCCACTCTTGATCCATGAGCCTCAACATAACACTTTCAGAGTACCCAAAACCCACCTTTAGAATCACCCTATTATGCTATGACATTTGATGTTATCAAAGTACTCTTTCGGTGTTAGCAATTAACATGATCTTGGTCTAAGGATTAGGGTTACTTCATATCATGTTATAGCAATGTAAACATAATGACTTTGATCGTATTACTATACTTTGGGTGGATGTTCATCACATCATTCCACCAATGATGTGACCTCGTTATTAACAACATCCAATGTCCATGATCAGGAAACCTTGATCATCTTGTTAATCAACGTGCTAGTTTCTATGAGAGGCATTACTAGGAACTCTTTATTTTTTTATTATACACACATGTATTAATGTTACCAATTAAAAAAATTATAGCATGAGAAATAAACATTTATCATAAACATGGAATAAAATAATAACTACTTTATTATTGCCTCTCGAGCATATTCGCTTGAGTCTCCCACTTACACTAGAGTCAATAATCTAGTTTGAAAAACTTGCACATTCAACACCTATGGCTTTCTGGTGTTGTATATATGTGTTTTCTAGTGGTAAACACAATCTTAAGATCTGACACTTTCAGGTCCGTGTGTATATCCATGTGTTTGCATCTCTACAAATCACTCATTCTCAAATGAGATGGCATTGTATAAATTTAGTTCTTTGGTGTTACCTTTAGTTCCTTTGGGTTAAAACACGTTTATATTACTTGTCTTACAATATATCTTCATAGTACTAGCCCACTGTGAACCAGACCAAGGTTGATAGCAAAATACTTAATACACATGCCCTCCTTTGCTGCTATTATAGCAGTCATATACTTAGCCTTTTGTTGTAGTATTCTTCACAATGTATTAACTTTGGAACTCATCCAAATCCATCATGTAACCTCCTTTCCACTACATTCTGCCACCCATAGATTAAATCCTGACAAATTTAATTTGTATGTTGTGACAAATCTAATATGAATATAACACTTCATAATGAACTATTTGTAACTTATTGTCACCTATACATAACATATCCTTAGTTTTTCCAAAGCTCATAAGAATATCTTTACTATCGTCCAATGTTCATATTATGAATCATTCTGGTATATGCACATAACATTTAGAGCACATGACACATCCTAATATGTACATATCACGACATACATTATTGATCAAAGTATTTATGTGATTTCACTCACCAAGTGTCAAAAATACTTGAATCTCATTTCAATTACTAAGTGTCGATACACTTGAATCTTGATTCAACCCTTTCCATATGGCAAGAACCTTTTTTGTCGTTTCCATATTGAACTTATTCAATATCTCATCTATCTATGTTTGGCAGAACCATATTAACACATCAATCTATCCATATAGACATTCATGCCTAAGTTTTTGGTTTTGTCCAAGTCTTTCATGAAATTCTAATTTTAATGAAATTTGATTCTGATGAAATTCTTAACCCGTGTCAACAAAACATACATCATTTCCAATCAACAACATGTCTTCTGCATAATGTATTAGAAATATATATCAGTGCTCCCACTTAATTTTTTGCAAATGCAAGCATCTTCATCGTCTCTAATGAAATTAAACCTTTTAACATTTTCATCATGGTGAAGATTCCAACTCCGCGATACTTACTTCAACCATTGAAGTTTGCACGCCCTTTTAGCATCCTTTGATTTAACAAAACCCTTCGAACTGTCTCATGTACATGTCCTAGGTAACCATTCTATTACAAGAACTTTGTTTTGTTTGTTAAACTGCCATATACCAAAAATTGACGTATGTAGTGGTTGCTACCATAATCCGTCGAGGCTAAATATCGCTACGAAAGATCAAATCTTGTCCTAGTCAACTCCTTGAACATTGTCATAAACTCTTTTCTGAAATGTTGACGATTTAATATATGTGAAAAAATCAATGTATATTTACTTATAGATCCCAATACGATCAATAGGCTTTATGCCTTTCCGGAGGGTCTTTCAAGTTCAATAACTTGATTTCTCGTGTATTGAAAATATCACGGATTTTATGACTTCTAGTCATTTTGTGGAGTTAGGGCCCATCGTCGCTTATTTTCATGCATTCCTTTCATCATTGTCAAAACAATAACAGCTTATTTTTAAAATCTTACTATTTGATTGTTACCTAAGCCATACGGTTCAAATAAGAACTCTAATCTCCGAGATCATAACCTTTGTAGTCACGAGAGCCATGAGCATTGTGGCTTCCTCTGGAACACTTTCTGGTGTTGCGCTACTTAGCACATGTTTCTTAGGTTCATCAACCTAATCGAAGTTCTATTGTCCTCCCACTTAACATTTTGCAAAAAAATCCTTCTCAAGAAACTTGATGTTCTAAGTGACAAACTCTTGTGTCCTTGGTGTTATGGAGGAATTCCCAATAGTTTCTTTGGGATAACCTATGGAGACGTGCTTATTCGACTTTGGTCGTAAACATTTTACGTATGCCTATCATACCAAATTTTAAGAAAAAACAACTTGGGTTTTATCCCAAGCCATAACTCATATGGTTTCATTTCAACAAATCATGATGGTGCTCTTTTCAGTGTAAAAGTGGTAGTCTCTAAAGCTTTAATCCTTAAAACATAGGGATTTCTATTTTCGTGCCCCTGGTTCGTTAGTTGTACTCAGTTTTCCCCAACTACTTAACTTTTCCTCACTTTTTCCCCTCTCCTTCTCGGAAACTCATCTAAGAGCTTGAACGGCAGATGCCATCGGGTTGACCGTTGGCTGACAAGTGGGGCCGCGCTGTCTGGGACCATGTGGGGCCGTTTGGTTAGGAACGCATTATGCTGACATGTGGGATCGTGCCATGTGGGGCCGGTTTGTTGGGAACGCGTTATGGGGGACGTGGTGTGGGATCATGTGGGGCGCGTTTGGTGGTTACGTGTGCCCGGTCGCCTCAATTGGAAGTTTTCTTATTTTTATGATTGGCCTTTGGAAGAGCGCATTTTCCCCTATCTCTCGCTAAAAGTTGTGTTTTTTTGCCCAAAAAGGTAGAGAATCTAGAGCGACTTCTCTCTTCATTCATTGTTCCTTTTGGGCCTTGCTTTCCCCAATCTGGTAGCAAATCTAGAGCAGCAAATCTAACCAGCAACATAAATAAATTCATTAAACAGAGAATATGTAGATAAAGCAGCTAATATAGGATATATACTACGGTACTTAATGAGGTTCGACAATTAGGCTCCTCAGCAGCAGTAGCGGACAAGGCACAGACAAGACAAAAGAAGCTGCTTTACAACAACAGTAGCAACACAAGATTAGTGGCCCCTCATGGCCTCTGCCAGGAGGGCGTCCGCCTCCTCCCTCTGGCGCCTCCTCCACTTCTGGCTGCCCAGTCCTTGACCTTGGGTGCCTTGGGCTTGATTGGGGGCATGCGACCCTCCTCGATGGCCACCTTCTGGAGGTTGCGGAGGTGAAGAACAAGCGCCTGGTGCTTGGCTATGAAGCCTTGGACGTTCACGGACTCGCCGCAGGTCCTCATGTCCTCGGCATGCTTCACGAGGGAGTTGAAGTCGGTGGCACGGAGCCTCCTGGTGGTGCAGAAGGGGAACCTCTAGACGTTGCTAGCGAAGAAGTTGTCATATTGGCCCGACTTCAGCCTCCTCAGCACATGACGAGTCCTAGTGTCCTTGGACTTGTCGTCACCGCGGACATTGCTGCTATCCTCCTGTTGGAACAACCAGTAGAGTGCAATAAGGACATGAATTAACCGATTGAGATTCCCTGATTATTCTCCAAATCTCAAACCATATCGAATACTGATCCCAACTACGAACATGGGATTAAAATACGAATAGGGGGATTCATCGAAATACGAACAGGGGGATTCATCGAAATACGAGATCTAACACAATAGGATTAGCTACTGTAAAAATACGAACAACCGAACCCTAATAACATTCGATCTAGCATCCAACAATGGGAATGGGGGAAGAACTGTCAACACCCGGATTTTTAATCACAGATGCCTGTTATGCCATACATCACAATCCTAGGATTACCATTTTTGCGAGACATAACAGAATTGGTACCATAGTACATCATCCATTACAAACCATATTAAAAGGTCTTACAAATAAAGGATCGCATGATGCAGTCTTAATACAATCAAAGCAACGGAAAGTAAACGTATTAGGGGCTCCATCTTCAAGGTCACAGGCAATGCGGACGATGGGAGATGATCCTAGTTGTCATAGACCTCCTGCTGTCCATCTTCCTGGTAGTCCTCCTCATAGTCTGGCCATGGGAATAGCCAGGGACAAAGCCATGAGTACTCTATAAGTACTCGCAAACTAGCACTAACAAGTAAGGTAGTTCTAGTAGGAATCTTAAGCTCTAGGTTTATTTGCAAGAAGCCAAGTTTATTTCATACTCAGTTCAAAAGTAAAGAAACTAATTTAATGTTCTACATCACCTAAGTGGGAACCTCGTTTTCATGTCCACAACCCTGTTGTGGTCAAGTCAAGGTCATAGTTCATTTCACAAGTCATTTTTGAAAACATCTAACAACGGAACAGTATGGCCACTCAAACTGTCCATGACCGCGGATGCGGCCATTCGAATAGTTTGATACTCTACAGAGGTGGTTGATGGCCCAAAATATATTGAGCTCGTTGGGGAACCCCAAGAGGAAGGTATGGTGAGCACAACAGCAAGTTTCATAAAGAGCTTCCAAAAATTATGGAACTTGTTAGCTTTCAGCTCTCATTGCCCCTATCATAAGCATCTTTAAGTGAATAAGGTTAAAGTGACACAACTAAGAGGATATGCTTGACAAGTTATAAGCCAAAATCTCATGCCCCTTACTGACGAAGACCGAACCTCATGCTACTCAACTTTAGTCACAAGTAAGCTCTTGTCATTTAAAGTACATATGTATCATAAAGAACTACCAACGGGGTACCCCTTGCACATGATACATGAGCTATCCCATAATCAAAATGACAAGGCAAGAAGACAATGAGCATCTCAGCGATCTTTTTATTTGCTATTTGCATAGGTTTTTGTTGAGGATGCTTCATAGAGTGCTCATTATGGTTATGATGCAAGTTTCCACCATGATTAGGCATGGCTTAGGCCAGCGGCCCAGGCGTTTCTCTAACACACATACAAACTCCATGATCTTACAAGTTCCACTTTTATTTCATATCACCAGGATCCATAAGCAAAAGAACATGATATCAACGGGGTACAATGTACAAGTGCAATGTTGAAAGCGTTCCCCATGATACATGGTTCTGCTAACTTCAACTTATAAAGCGCAAGAATATATGCAACAAAAATGGACGCAATGGTTCAAGTTTATTAAGTGCAAGAAAGTAAAGTGTGCCATCAAGTTCGTGAGAGCTTTAATCACTAATTTCCACATAACAAGTTTAATTTGGAAGGTAGATAAAAACATGAATATACTTGTAATAGCAAATTATAATAGGTAGGTATGGTGGAATCTTTGGAATAACTTGGCTTTAGGAGTTGGATGCATGAGTGGAACTCATACTTGATTACGGAGGCTAGCAAAAGACTAGGAGCGACCATCTAAGAGAGCAATCATGGCCATAATCATGCAGAGCGACAAAACATCATTGATTAAAGCATAAAGTGATAATACAAGTCGAAAACTAAAGGATCATAAAGTCTATGGTGACTTGGGATAGTCATAACATGGTGTGAACATGCACCAAGTCAACCCAAATAAAGCATCAAAGGGGAATACCACAATACTATGCTTTAATATGCTAAAACAACGCATGATTCTTCCAAGGCACATTAAGGAATCTGAATTGTTTATAACATTTCATGATACAGGAAAGATCACTAAGCATAAAGCCAAAACAATATCAAGCATGGCATGACAAAGCATATGCCACGGTCAAAAACAAGCTCTCTTTACCACCTAAGCATGAACTTTCCTACTCTTTTCCAATCCAAACCAAACTATTTGAAAACTAATGTATGAAAGAGGGGGTCCAACCAATTTATTCAGAAAACAAGGAAAACCAAGCAAACGAAAAAAAAGAAAAAAAGAAGACGCTCCAAGAACAACACAACTGTGCATGAAACAATAAAAATGAAGTGTTTGGAAGAAACCTGGGATTTTTATTGATGAAGAAGGGGGTGGCTTGGGCATCCCCAAGCTTTGACGCTTGTACTTCTTGGATATTTCTTGGGGTGACACGCGTGGCATCCCCAAGATTGAGCTTTAGTCTATTCTTCATCTCATTACTCATTCCTTCCGCACACCAGAAAAAAATTTCATACAAAACTTCACACAAAATCTTTATTAGCAACATTAGTGCACTCAAGATAATAAGTCTTTGGGTTCAGTTTCAAAACAAATAACACTTCCATTAAAACACAAGATACTGTAGAACTTCCCACAAAAAGCTCAATTCCCCAAAGGAACTCAAAAAGGAACCAACCAGAAGCAAATGCAAATAATGGCAGAAATCTGTCAAAACAGACCAGCAGGTAAAGACAAAAAAAATTCGAAGAGCTTATGTTGCTCAAATCAAAAAGTGTTGAACTAACTAAAGTTAGATAACAACCTCGGGCACAAGCACAAAAATTCATGCCTCAAAGCGATGTACAGAGATTTTACACCAATTTTTACGGTGAAGAACAAAAATCTGTTTCAGGACAACAACTTTTCCAAGTATTACTTCTCTCTCATTAGAGGTTACTCTTGGCACAAAAAGAAAATAAAAAGGATAAGCGGCATTTATTAGAGAGTTAATAACTTCCAAGTCTTATCTAAAACTTTTGGGTTATATCCTAATAAGTAGTTTTCTTTAATGCCTTTAAGTTAGGCATAAGAAGTTTGATAATGCTCACATAAGAAATATGAATTGAAGTAAAAGAGAGAATCAAGAAGAAAATTAAAAACACATTTAAGTCTAACCCACTTCATATGCATAGTAATCTTGTATGCAAATAAATTCGCAAAGAACAAAGTGACAGGCATAGGAAGAGAAAACAAGAGTAACTTCAAAACTTTCAGCACGTAGAGAGGTGGTGTAGTACCATGAAAATTTCTACAACCATATTTTCCTCTCTCATAATAATTTTCAGTAGCCTCATGAATAAACTCAACAATATAACTATCACATAAAGCATGCTTTTCATGATCTAGAAACACACAATTTTTATCAAGCTCAAAAATAGTGGGATTAAAACCTTCAAACCCACTTTTAACAATTCTATAACAAGATGACAGATCATTCAATATAGGACCATCGTCTAGAGCTTTAGCATATACATTTTCTAAGCAAAACTCTTTAGTACAATGCATTTCAAAGTTAGGCACAAATAAAGGATTATCACAGATAACATGAGCATAACAGTCATCCTCCTTTGGTAAGCATGGGGGACAATCAAATAATGTAAGGGATAAAGAGTTACTCTCATTAGAAGGTAGGTATGGGTAGCTAATCCATTCTTCCTCCTTTTATTCATCACTCTCCTCCTCTTTTTCATCTAATGAGCTTCCCGTTTCAGAAATTTCTTCTTCCATAAGCTTCTGCAAGGCATTAGTCTCTTTCGTTTGTGGAAAGCATCTATTAATATATTCAAGAATGTAGCCATTTTATTCCTTGTAATTATGAAAGAAAATTTTAAGTATATCATAAACCTCATATTTATAAGGCGAATCATCAGTATTTTCAAGCAAACTAGCAAGTTCAAATGCATCGTTCCAAGCAATAAATTCTTCAATTTGTTCCACATCATAAATGTCATAATTTCCTTTAACATAAGAAGATATGGTAACATTATCATTATACTCACATTGAAAAGGGAGGTGTTTATACCTCCTAGAACAACAAGATTTATCAATGCAATAAGTAACATTATAAGTAGAGCACACATTTCTAGCAACGGTATTCAATTTATCAATTTGTTCCCATAAGAATTTCCCTTTTTGTGACAAGCGGTGTTCCTTATAATAATATTTTTGTTCTTCCGTGAACCCACCTTGCCAATTAGATTCATTTTCAAAGAAACCAACCATTGACAGAAAGCATGATAAAGCAAGACAATTTTTTATATTTTTGATAAAAAGAACAAGCAAATAAAGCAAAAATAAACTAAGCAAAACAAAAACAACAAAGTAAAGCGATTGGTTATGAGGGACTCCCCTTGTGAAGATGTCCTTGACTACCCGGCAACGGCGCCAGAAAATATCTTGATGGCGCGTGGTTGACGTGGGAGCTTCTTCTTCTTCAATACTCGGCAATGGCACCAGAAAATATGCTTGATGGCCCAAAATATATCGAGCTCGTTGGGGAACCCCAAGAGGAAGGTATGATGAGCACATAAGCAAGTTTTCCCTCAGTTATGAAACTAAGGTTATCGAACCAGTTGGAGCAAGGAAACACCTCCAAGGTGTTGTTGCCAACTTGGAATCCTCCACAACACAACCATATAACTTTTCCCCCAACTTATAGTGAGGTTGTCAATCTCACCGGTTTTGCTGAAAACAAAGGATTAAACGTATCGAGGGGAAGAAAGTAAAAGCTTGCAGAAAGTAAACATAAAATAGTAAACAGTTGTAGATTGATGGTAAAATAAAGGACCAAGGTCCATAGTTCACTAGTGGTGGCTCTCCTTAAGATGGATAATATGTTGGGTGAACAAATTACAGTGGGGAAATTGACAAACATCAAGAAATCATACATGCATATACTAATCATCTTGACTCCTTTGAGATTTGATTGGGCACTACAACATTATACATAGACCGTAATCCAACTGCATCTATGACAAATAATCAACTTCAGGTTATCATGCGAACCCCCTCAAGTATTAAGTTGTAAGCAATAGATAATTGCATTACGCATTGCATGTAAAGTAAACAATACGATTGTTCTATGAACAAAGGGTTGTTGTTTTCTCCCTAGTAGCAACATCACATCTAGTAAATTATAGATTTGTGTCACTTCCCCAGATTACTAGAGGCATGAACCCACTATCGAGCATAAATACTAACTCTTGGAGTTGCTAGCATCTACTTGGCCAATATAGCTACTAACAACGGAAAGCATGCAAGATCACAAATAACAAAGACATGATAGAATCAATAACCAATCTGAAATAGCATCTCAATAACCATTGAATCCCCACAAACGCAACATGTAGGATTACAAATATATGATCTTGATCATGAACGGAGCTCACAAGATCTAAAGATGATAGCACAAAGGAGAAGAACCAGCCATCTAGCTACTACATGGACCCGTAGTCCAAGGATGAACTAATCACGCATCACACCGGAGGCTTGCATGGTACTTGGACTGTACTCGCAAACCACCTTAAGAGAATAGTAATAACAAGGGGATATGCAGTATGGCTATAGTAGTAGGAGGGCTCAAAGAGGGGATTATTTTCTAAATAGTTTCTCTTATAGATATAGCATGTACATATCTTTATTGAAAACTTTTGTAAACCATTTTGGAAACCGTTTTGAAAAGTTTTGGAAAACATCAGGACTAGGTCACCCATTTGTTCCCGTTTTCCGGTTGCCCCATGACCAAACTCCTTCCATTCTATTCTGACCATCCCGTGGTCAAACCAGGAATCCTTTCTGACCATCCCATGGTCAAAACATTTTCAAAGCCTTTGGTTTTCCGAAATCCTTTTTGAAAACAAAACCAGCACCGCTCTATAGCAACCTTCCCAACCGTCCATGACCGTGGACGCGGCTATTCATATAGATTTACACTATGCAGAGGTTGTACACTTTACCCACATCATCAGGGTACACTACCCTGATCTTCACCGATCGTGGGTCGAGTAACCGATCAAGACTCTCCGGATGCCCACTCCAATATAAGTGCATACCCTATGAGTGTTAATCCCCTCAAAACCGGGACGTCGGGCGAGGACCAAACAGAGCGCTTTTTCCACCTCCCAGGTGGCGCTTTCAATGAGGAGCTCATAGTAATGCGTGGAGGCCTGCCGACCCTTTGTTCCTTCTGCAGGTCGATGTCCCGCATGGACCTATTTCGGAGAAGGCCCACCTTCCACGGATCCTCGATCCCCTGTAGTTGTTGCGAGGCAGCTCATACCAGAGTAGACAAACATCAAATCCAGCCTTGTCCCATTCTAGAGTAATGTGGTTGCACGGGTTAATTGTTCTAACAAAACTGCAAAGAACCGGGTGCGTTTTCGTAACCCTTTTTCCTACATTTTTCCTTCAGCATTTTGTAAAACAAAACCTTTTCTCTTTCTCAACATCTCTTGGGAGGTCCCACCTCACCAAGGTTTTATCATAAAACATTTGGTAAAACTTTTTCCAGGGTCTTCCCATCATCTAGCTTTGCTTCGGCTAAATCGGGGTATCCAAAGGGGTATGGTGTAATACACCATCTATTCCACTACGGGCAAATAGGTATCACCAAGGGGGTTGTACTTAGTAGTACCAAGAGTAATAGTTTGGAGGAGCCAAACCACTACCATATATATATATATATACATCCACATAAAGTAAAACGATGCAGTTTTAATAAACGGTAGACAAAACATGCATAAGTAAAATAGTAGGACAAGGCTTATGAGAAAGAAGGTGGCTTGCCTGAGGATCAGCAATATGGCATAAATGTCCCTAGACTTCTTCTTTAGATAACCATAATACCAATTATAATAAGACCTCTTCTTCTCGGCGTCAATACAAGCGCAACTATCATTGTCACTGAGTATACATGCAAGCAAACCAAGCCACAATCAACACAAGGCATCAAATCAACAATACATACAAGAAGCAATTGAATAATACCTAATTAAGATTCAGATGGTTTTGAGAGCATTGGATTTAGGAGATTGAGATGGCCTTGGAGAAGGGGATGAACATCCCTTAGGATTTATAGTCTAGAAACTACCTAAGAGATGGATTTTGGAGCAAGACCATATTCTGTATGGTACCATTGTAAAAACATGATACCAACAGATATGTATTGATAATATGAAACCAACAAAAGTGGTTTCACTATTTTATCACATTTCTTGAAATACTTATGAATAGTCTAGTGCTAAAGGCTCTAGTATTAGGAAATAATTCACCAGAAAAGTTCTGGAGCTCCAAAAATTATTTCCTTGGACTGTTAGGTAGGGCATGATGTACTTTTTCACTGAGAGTTGGAATCAAGTCAAGCTAATTACCAGAATGCCCTCAAGAAATTCCCAAAGCCGTTCTATGGGGCTTTAGTCTTTTTCACCAAATTAAATCTACAACATCTTTTGATTTTATTCCAAGGACACATGGTAGGTAGTTGAAATACCTTTCTGTAGAAATTGGAAGCAACCTTTTTGGACCTATATAGCTACTGTAGTGAATTTAGAGTTGAATAAACCATGCACACAATAGTTTAATTCACAGAATAATATCCAAGGCTCAATAAATCATGAACTTCTGGATTTGGATAGGCCTTAGTGTACCACATCCAGGATAATTGGACTTGGGTAAATTGGACTCGTGACTTAGTCTAGGGAATTTTCTAAAGTCAGAAAGTCTCTGTTTTTATTATTTTTGCTACAGTGGCTCCAAGGCTCCACTTGGTAGGGGGCTAGGGTGGCATGCAGGGTACCACATATACCTTTCAGTGCAAAGTGGTTTTGTTCAAATTGGAGTTGTAAAACTACCAGTAGGATTTTAGGAGTGTTTTAGATACCTTCTAGATATTAATTTAATATAAAGAATCTATACATAATCTGGGCTATCCAAAGGTCTTGAGTGTTAGAGAAAACATAGATGTACCTAGGAAATTTTAGATCTGGGCACTTTGTGTTGATTTCCATTTTTTAAAAGATTTAAACCAAATAGCCAGAACAGAGATGGTGGACAAATATTAAAAGGAGCAGGGAGATGGGCTGGTTTTCCAGGGGGACTTGGGCCATAGATGAGGATTCGGCCGAGCGGGGATCGCTGGAACGGGCAGGAGGCGGAGTTTAAACCCACGCGGTGGGGCCCGCTGGTCAGCGAGCGCGAGAGGGCGAAGGGGTAACGAGCAGCGTGGGCCGTTCGATTAGACAGAGATCGACATGGTCCGCTGTCATCCTTCTCTCGCGGGCGGCAGTGGAGAGCAAACCCTAGCTGGGTTCGGGGCGGTGCGGGGGAGCTCACCTGCGGGCGGAGGGAAGCCTGGGAGGGTGCAAGGTGAAGCGGTCGACGACGACGACTTCGGGGAGGGGTGGGAGAAGCAGGTTCCGTGACGGATGGTGCCTCGTGCGACGATGCCCGCGGTGGTGCTCTCGGGAGCTCGCCGGAGTAGGGCCGAGGAGGCGTGCGTGTTGGCGGTGAGAGTGCTGGGCGACACAGGGGTCAGAGGCGGTTCTGGCAGCGGGCAGCAGAGCTTGGTTCGACGTAGGTCGCCCCGTGCGCAAGCACGCTCCTGGAGCTAGCCTCGGTGATCGCTGGAGTGGGTACCTGCGGTGGTTTGGAGCCCGGGAAAGAGTGGGGTTAGACTCAGAAGGGGCAGGGTACCTCAACAATGCGACATGCAAAGGGGTCAAGGCAGAGGAGGGAGCACACAGACCAATTCTTGGAAATGGCCGAGAGGGGGAACTCTCTTTCTCCTGCGACATGCAGAGGAAGGGGCTCGGTGAGGGCTCTACAGGGAGAGAGTGGAGGTGGGTAGGATGCAAATGAGGTCCAAGAAGAGGCAAGGGGTAGCCTCTGGCTATATATTTCGAGGAGGGATGGTTCACCATGAACTTGTCCCATGGAGAGGAAGGGAGGGATGTGAATACCAGGGGAGGTGGTTTTCTGGTCGATCTGTAGAGCAGAGGGGGAGGGGTAGCTGCTGCTAGAGAGGTTTTGCAAGCCAAGACACCGACATGGGGTTAAGCACTAGTTTCCAAGCACTAAAGGACAAGATTCTATAGTGATTTCTACAGTAATCATGACCAGAGATGAGTGTTGGGTGTTAGGGTGCATTGCCTTGCAACATTGGTGATGGTTTGATCTTGGTTTAGTTCAATGCTTGATTGATTTGGCAAAATTGTTCACTTCGAGGTGTGTGACGTAAGTTCCAAAATTTATACTGGACAAGGTGGGGAGATGATACTGATAGGTAGAGGAGGTCAAGATAGATATCCAGGGATTAATTGGGATTTTTCTGAGGATATAAAGTCCACTTAAATCCATTTATTCAAATAGGGCTGAAGTAGTTTCGAGTAGATCATTTCATATTATTACATTAGACAAGGTGATATTTTGGTGTGAAATGGTCCTAGATACCATGTTACATCGTGGGAAATTTTAATGGGATTTATTGAGAAGGAAACGTATTTTTAGACCATTATTTCTTGTTTATGCCATTTAAGAAAAAGGGCAAAAAGAAATAATAAAGCTCTTCAAAAATATTTTTTTTGAGGTGGGGAGATAGGGTATGATGTGTGGAACTCAATTGAGCAAAAAGTTGGGGAAGTGTTTTGGAAAAAACCAAACTTTCCTTTGTGAGAGTAGTTTTGGAGATTTTGACTATTAAAGAGATTAAATAGATTTGGAGCCAAAATAGTTATGGGTGATATTTGATAAAGCTTGATGATAAAGGTAGATGATTTATACAAGGTGTAGCAAGCGTTTGCAACCTTTGGATTTGGGAATCCAAGTTGATTTTGGTGAAAACTAGAGATTTAAGGATCTTGGGTAAGATTGTTTTCATGCCACTAAAACCTTGCTGGATCTTGGAGCTCAGAGCTCCCCTTGGGAGATGGGACATTTGGATGGATAGACCAAGTGAC
The DNA here is from genome assembly GCA_910589775.1 of Avena eriantha. NCBI lineage: Eukaryota > Viridiplantae > Streptophyta > Magnoliopsida > Poales > Poaceae > Avena > Avena eriantha. The sequence goes on from OU342740.1 coordinate 116,782,903, forward strand.
GTAGATGTCAATGGTGTAGGGTTTTGAGCTTGATCATGCTTGAGTTCACCAAGACAAACTTTCAAACTTTGAATAAAATAAGCCTGCCAAAGCAGATTATCAACTAGCCTTCAAAACCTTGTGGGTGCAAAAGGCTCAAGGTTCCAATTGGAACAAGTGAAGTAGGTAATGATAGACCTATATGATTAGAACACAACCATGCAAGGAGTTGTTCCATAGAGGTTTGGAGGGTGGTGTGACCGTCTAGCAAAGTTGGCATGATGACTAGGTTTGCAGGAAAAGTTATTATCTTGCCTGCAAAACTATCAAGAACAAGTGGGTAGAAGAATGATCTAACCAAGGGAAACAGTGGCCCTTGGTAGTCCTTAGGATGGTTAACAAGATGGTTCAGATGCATTTCCAAAAATGCACAAGGGTTTAGAAAGGGAGACATCCAAAAAGGTGATGTTGAAACAGAATCCATACTTAGGCAAATTTGGCAGATTTAGGGTTTTTGACTAGAATATGAGATGAGATGTTTTTGATGGGGTGCAAGGTACCCAAGCATCATCAAGTGGATGTTTTTGAAGTGTAGATTGAGTATAAGGGATCCATGCTTGATATTGGTCTTCATTGACTTGGAAACTTCTAGAATGGATCTCTACAGAATAGCTCTAGTTAAGGGTTTTAGATGATCACCTAGTATCTAGGGATCAGATCCTGCTTGGTATTCTTGCTTAGGGTGTGGTGAATTTGGAAGCCTCTTGATCCTAGTGATGAGCTCCTAGGGTAGGTCATACTATCTCCTAAGCAGACAAATCAGACAGCAGATCAAGGCAACTCATCTTACAAACAATTCAACTACTACTAGGGTTACCATCAAGCCTAGCTTGAAGTAAGGAAGGGTATTTTGAATAGGGTGTATTTTGATCACGGTAAGGTCTTGGGTACTTCTACCAAGAGTAGAATTCAAAAAGCTTACTAAAAAGGTTTTGTTAAATCTAGAGATAAGAATGGTAGAAGGTTCTGTCTTGAAAACATAAGGAGATTATGTTATATAGCTCTCCATAGTTTCATCAATAGAAGCTACTAAAATAGTTGGTTTGCAGAGGCTTCTTGGCTTAGGTTTTGAAATGCCAGAACAATTGAGAATATGTAAAATGATCCATGATAGTTTTGTTAAGTAGCTTTTGTCAACTGGTGGTGAGGTAGGGAGTATATCATCTAATACACATTCATATGCATAAGCATATCCAAACAACATGCAAACACTTCAGCATTAAACAAGAAAAAGTTTTTGTTCCCCCTGATTTTTGCATTCTGGACAACTAATCAGGGTTGCTGAAATTGGGATGTTACAACAGCGGCTACAAATTCTTTCGTTGAATTTTGATCGGGTACTTAGGGTTTCTGTATCGGAGGCATCTTATAGGCGAAAGGGGAGGCCGAGGGGGTGCCCTGGGTGGCCACACCACCCCCTGGAATGGTTCAGGACTGGCCGCGCGGCCAGGTGGTGTGGCCGCCCCCTAGCCCCTCTCCATCTCGTATTCTGGCTCCGTATCACCCCTCAGTAAAATATTGAGTTTGGCTTTTGTCCCGTCCAATTCCGAGAATATTCATTTTCTGATTTTCCTGGAACCAAAAACAGAAGAAAACAAGCAGCTGGAACTGTGACATCTTGTTAATAGGTTAGTCTAAGAAAGTGTATGAAAATACTCCAAAGTTGGAACAAAACATAAGAAAGTAGATAAAAACCAAGCATGGAACATCAAAAATTATAGATATGTTAGCAACATATCATAGACCTCCTGTTGTCCATCTTCCTGGTAGTCCTCCTCATAGTCTAGCCACGGGAATAGCCATGGACAAAGCCATGAGTACTCTTCAAGTACTCGCAAACTAGCACTAACAAGTAAGGTAGTTCTAGTAGGAATCTTAAGCTCTAGGTTTATTTGCAAGAAACTAGGTTTACTTCATACTGAGTCAAAAGTAAAGAAACTAATTTAATGTTCTACATCACCTAAGTGGGAACCTATTTTTCATGTCCACAACCCTGTTGTGGTCAAGTCAAGGTCATAGTTCAATTCACAAGTCATTTTTGAAAACATCTGACAATGGAATAGTATGGCCACTCCAACTGTCCATGACCGCGGACGCGGCTATTTGAGTAGTTTGACACTCTTCATAGGAGGTACACTTTCACCACAAAATTCGATACATCCGTCAGGGATAACCCTGAATCATCATACTTAGTATGTAGATAGTCATTCATAACCTTTCAATTACACACTCTTGTATAGGCACCTCCCCTATGAGTTCGGCCTCCCAGCCATGGCCATATGCCATCCTGGGCACTGCATAGGTGGACATTCACACGAGGTAGCCTCAGCTCAACCTCTTTACGCGAGCGAACCCATACTAAGGCATATAAACTTCCAGTTAATCCCTACCCAATTCAGGTATTGTGGTTGTATGGTAAAATTGGAATGGTATCGCATCGGAACCCAACCATCAGTTTTTATAAAGGGCCAAGGCTCATGCCTCAACATTTTCAGCATCAAATCATTTTGTGTTCATAACACATGTCAAAACATTTCAATAGAATGAACCATCATTCCAAGGTTTTCATAATCATTTTCGCCAAGTATTCCCATCTAAAGTGTTCAACTTTTATGCTTAGCACTAGCCACTAAAATTGATGGTATTCACTAATGAGTTGTGCTAATCAAGTGTAACTATCCAAATCTAGTTTTATGCTTTTTAATGGCATCTAAGTATAAATACTTAGGCCTAGTTTTATACTCTTTATGGCATCTATCCTATTTTTCCAATACTCACAAATCAATAATTAAAGGTAAAGAACATTGGAAAAAATAAAAGAATAACACTTGCAAGTAAAACTTGGGATGGGTATAATCAAGGTTGCATAACCAAGTATGCCTAATGCATCTTGCATAGTTTATCTTGCAAGGATGGCGTGCATAGTTCAAGCTTGAATAGTTATGAAACTTGCAAGTGTTAGCTTGCCTTGAGTAGTGCAGTGGTTGTAGTTTTCTTCTTCTTCTTCTACGTAGTACTCCTCCTCCTCGTATCCCGGGTCGGTACTAGCGTCTATAAATGAATACGATGTACACAATCACCAAACAATACTAAACTACTTCTATGTAGCTCACAAAGGCTCACATTAGATGATCTAGCATCATCACAATCATCACATGAAATAACAACCTAGTCTTATTTATCTTATTTTTAAAAAGTAATTTCTACTCATTGAAAAATACTTAAGATTTAATATTCTCTAATTAAAATATGGGATCATATTGACACATGTCATCACCACATATTCTAATACATGGGAATGTGATTTAACGTGGTGGTTACACTTTATAAGGTTTAAAATTACTATTTAATAAAATTAAAGTGACTAGAAATGCCTATATAGCATTATTTTAGTACTAGTCCAAGATCACTGCATGTAAACCTAAATATATTTACGTATTCAGATAGATCTTGTCAAATGTGATTTTTGAGAGTTGGAATCAACACAAAAGCATTTATGGTTGATTTTTGAATTTTTTTGAAGTGGAAAAAGCCTCGGTCTTGTTATTTTTACTATAGGTAATCTATAATTTCAAATGGTTTGAATTCAACGGGCTTGGGTAGATATTTTTAATACCTTTCCAGCAAAATTGGAATCATGCAATTTGGTTCAGTGAATCTCTTAGAATTGATTTTTGAATGTACTGACAGAATCTAGTTTTAACTAAAATGGAAAAAAGCTTATTTGAATCAACATGCTTGCACGGGAAACTAATTGGGCCAGCCCAGCTACACTGTGCTGGCACAACGGGATGCTGACAGGATGGTCCCACTCGTCAGCGACTCAATTAACGCGAAGCGGTTAGTTTCAATGTGGGCCATGTGATTAGAGAGCGATCGACGGCTGAGCGTCGTCGTCTCCGGTGAATAGCTCTGGCAAGACTAAACCCTAACGCAAACGTTGGGGGTACGTGGGGGCTCACCAGGGCTCCAGCTAGGGTCAGCGATGGGGGTGATCAAACAGGTCGAGGATGGCGAGTCGAATGGTGGTCGCGGTGGCTCCTGGGTGGCTCCTAGCTCCGGTTCCTCTTCTCCTCTGCAGCGGCGGGCTCTGGTGAAATTCCGGCCGTGTGGTGCTCGCCTTGCTCCGGGGAGAGGTGAGGGAGGTTTGTGAGAGAGAGGGGAGTGGAATGGTATGGCGACTGAGGGCTGGGGTGGCCTCTATTTATACACCGGTGAGAGGGACAGAGCAGCATGGCTCCAGGCTTGTCAGCGATGTCGTTACAGGGGATTATCGACATGGCTGAGGGTAGGGGTTGAAGCGATGCTTTGGGGCGGTGGTCATGCGTGTGATGGCGCGGCAAGGGGCGGTCGAGAACGGTGAGGAACAGTCGGTGCACTGCGCGGGAACGGTGGCGTTCAAGACGGCGCACAGTTGCTATGGTCCGTGCGGCGGTGAACGGGCGTGTCTGGGGGTAGCTGGGGTCACGGTGAGTGTGGGCACACGCGGAGAGGGCGAGGCGCGATGTGTGTGCACGTGTCGGCTGCGGTGCTCTAGAGTGCTCTCGGCATGGCAAGCAGAGAAATGGGCATGGCGATTTCGGGTGGTCCATCGCTTTCCAGTGGTCGAGGGGTGGACAGAGGGTGGCGTTGGACGGTCGCATGTCTCCTAGTCATCGTGGGAGAGGGCGGCGCTGGCTGTGGCAAGTGGTGCTTGCTCGACCGGCGTGGCGAGCGTAGGCGGCACGGTACTGGTGCGAACAGCAAAGGGGGAAGTGTGTCACTGCAATGCTAGGTGATGGGGGAGACCAGGGGAGAGATTTAAGGCACTAGTGGCGATTGATCACTGGTCAAAACAGTAGAAGTTACCTAGTGTTTAATTGTGTCTCCCAGGTGCTCGACAAAATGGCCGCATGTATTCAAGATTTTAATTTTTGGATGAAAATTTGGTGAGTGTTCTTAGTACTTGCTTGAAAGTCTATGGTTGCTTGGAAAAGTCAAGGTGAAGTTATTTGAGTGGTTTTTGAAAAGTGGAATTTTGCTGTGGTGAAGTGATTTGAGTGGTTTTTTAAAAGGTGAAGTCTATGGTTGCTGTGGTGAAGTGATAATCTATGCATATGAACTTGATTCAATTTTGCAATGTCCTTTAAATAGATTTGGAATTTGTTTCTCTAATTTTGTAAAGTGGGCTTGGGTTCACTTTTACTTGGTCTATCAAGGGGTGAAAAGAATTGGGAAAGTTTCTGTTAGAAATCTTTTACTAGGAACACTCAAAGTGGTCTAGTGGATAATTTTGGTCAAAATGACCATTTGCTTATATGATTCATATTTGATTTACTTTTCTTTAGATTTTGATTGTAAATGTCCTAGATGATGTAGTATTCATCTTTAAACCATTATTTGTCATTTGTAGCAATCAAACATGGAAATTGCACTCATTCATACACTAAGGCAATTCACACATACACTCATATTAGATTTAATAAGAAGAGTTTTTGATAACCCTAAACATGGGTGATTTGACTTGATAATCTTGATTAATATTTTTGGGGTGTTACAAGAACAAGCAAAGGGGAGAAAACCCGGTTACCTCCGACCATGGGTCGGTGATGCTGGTGTCATAGGGGTTCTATGGTGGTTGCTTTTGATGCCTCGACGGGGGCTTGTATGGGGACGGGGGTCTGGACGGGGAAGGCTGCTTCCTTCGATGCCTCGAGACGGGCCTGTACGAGACGGGGGCCTCCTCGCCGGTGGCCTTGGAGGTGCCGATGGCCACCACACTGTTCTTCTCTATTGCCGGCATGGTTGGGGTTTTATTGGGGGTTTGCAGAAGGTGATGGGATAATGGAGACGGTTGAGTAAGCGAGTGAGTGATGAGTGAGAGTGAGGAGGCCTCTATAAAGAGAAGGGAAGCAACATTTCATTGCACCACCGTGCACCATGTAACCTCGTACATTACTGCACCGTGCACGGCCACACGTGTCCGCTACCGCCGCGTGCACTGCACACGTGTACTGTGAGTCACGTTTTTTCCCCCGTGTCTAACCCTGGCGACTTAGTTGTGCTCAGTTTTTCCCTCGAGTGTAACACTGGAAGTTTGGTTGTACTCAGTTTTTCCCTTGGTTCTTAAGTTCTACTCAGTTTTTCCCTTGGCTCTTAAGTTCTACTCAGTTTTCTCCTCTCTTAGTCACAATCTCTCACACATGTGCTCATCTTGGCTGCAACACTTTGATAGGTTGAGACAGTTATCATGCGGATCGTGCCCACCAACCGTTGATCCTCTGTGATCTAGCGGATAGTATAAACCCTATATCTATTGAGGGCACCCCTCTATCCATGCAAAATAACGAGTTTGACACCGATACTTTAACACCACAAACAAATGAATTTGAATATAATTTGAAGGGAAAGTGTTCAAAGGTGTATAATTTGTGCATTACATTCCACTATATGAAAATGATAATCTCTCAAGATTTTCTTAGCATAATATTATCACGTATTAAGTGAGATTTCAAAGATTTCAAATGTGTATAATTTTCTTATACGCAAGTTTATACATTACATTCCACTCTATGAAAATGGGGGAGAAAATGGTAATCTCTCAAAATTTGCTAGCACATCTTTATCTCATTATTAAGTGCGATTTCATAGTGTTGAAAGGTTTAAAACTTTAGTATACGCAAGTTTATGCAATATATTTCACTCCATTGAAATGATAAATGATCAGGATTTTATTACCTCAACATTATCATGTCCTAAGTGCGATTTCAAAGAGTTCGAAGGTGTATAATTTTTGTATATGCAAGTTTATGCATTACATTCCACTATATGAAAATGATAATCTCTCAAGAGTTTCTTAGCACACCATTATCATTTAACTAAGTGTGATTTCAAAGAGTTCAAATGTGTATAATTTTCTTATATGCCTGTTTATGCATTACATTCCACTCTATTAGGGGGGATAAAATGATAATCTCTCAAAAAAATTTAGCACATCATTATCACATATTAAGTGGGATTTCAAAATGTTTAAAGGTTTATAATTTTCGCATATCCAAGTTTGTGCGTTACATTCCACTCTATGAAAATGATAGTCTCTCAACATTTTCTGAGCACAACATTATCACGTATTAAGTGCGATTTCAAAGAGTTCAAATGTGTATAATTTTCGTATATACAAGTTTATGCAATACATTCAACTCTATGAAAATGGGGGAGAAAATGATAATCTCTCAAAATTTTGTTAGCACATCATTATCACGTATTAAGTGCCATTGCATAGTGTTCAAAGGTTCATAATTTTCATATACACGAGTTTATGCATTCTATTTCACTCCATGGAAATGATAAATAATCAGGATTTTATTAGCACAACATTATCATGTCCTAAGGGTGATTTCAAAGAGTTCAAAGGTGTATAATTTTCATATATTCATTATATTTCACTATACAAAAATGAAGCTAGACAAAGGGCCGGCAATGGCACAGGTGCATACGCGAGTGATACCTTTGATCCGGATTAAGGATGTAGTATAGCTATTTTTCCCTAGTAGACCTAGGTTTATCGAATCCTCGGGAAGGAGAAAGCATAGTAAAGTTACTTTAACGGACCATCGGGAGTTTTATAATTATTTTTGTGTTTATCTGGACCAAGAGTTTGTTGTATTTTGTCGTTGTCGATGATGGAGAGAGAGGGCCTAGGGCTTTCAGTTTCACCTGTAGCTGTGCAAAACATCTGTTGGGAATAAAAGATAATAATAATAAAGTATGCATGTAATTGTTAGAGCAAGATAATTATATGTGCGCAGTGCATCTATAATTGCTATTGCCTTCGCAACCGCTTATAATAATAACCTACTTGTCTCATCCATAGAAGAAAGAGAACTAATCATATGCATAGTGACATCACCATTAATCCCTAGTAAATCCCTCACATACAGCCGTACTACCCCTTCTGTCACTGGGGTTCCCAACCTGTAGATTAGTCATTACTCATACTCTCTATACCTGGCTCAATCCTCGGGGTCTTGGGTACCTGACAAGTCCTTAGATTGAGGCAAGAGAGGATACAATAATCATCATGTCATACAAACTAATACATGATCCCATCTATGATAGATAACATGCACAAAACCTACATGGCTAGGCCGAAGCCCTTAGCCCGAAGAGAATTACTCACACATAGAGATGAAATCAACGATCATAAAACATTGCAATGGAAATCATGAGATTGATAGCAAATAGTCTTACAATGTCGACAATCGAAGATGAGATCTACTATTACAAGTGGTGGAATATGGCTATGGTGGTGCAGAAGGGTTCAGAGATTAGGTCTAAGTCTATTCCTCCAGCGGCTCTTCGGTGTTGTGGATGCAGCTTTCTGTGGGCAGCTGACAAGAGTGTTTGTCGTTGCCCGAAGCCTCTTTATATAGGGGTCCCTTCACAAAAGTTGTTCTGTTTGACCTAGCGGTGTTGATGGCAACTATACGACCGAAACTATACGGCCGGAATTTTATTCCTACTATATAGTTGGTCGTTAAAGCATATGTCTTCACTTCACGACCCCTGGTTTCTTTGGGTTGTTGGATATCTCGTATCTTTGACTTTGATGTTGTGATTCCCATCATCAAACATCATTATCTCTATGCAGGGAAAAATAGAAAGAAAGGATTGCATGCCCCTTTGATCATTAGGCATTAGTGGCAGGGTTTAGAGAGATATTTCATCAAAAATATGAATAATATCAAGTTTAAATGTGGATGTAGATGGATATGTTTCACAGCCATCAACCTCCCCAAGTTTAAACTTGATCGTCCTCGAGCAACAAAACCAAAATCAAAAAGGAACTGAGCATTTAAACTGAAATAACGAGATGATGATCTTACTCATGCTTAGCCTCATCTTTCCTCCAATTTATTAATCTGAAAAACTTCAGCATAGATAGAGTAATGGCAAGCATATCATACAGGTTTTTATGCATCCTTATAGCGTAGCAAAATTATTGTTAACATGGATGATTCAAATCAGTAAACTTTATTCCATGTCATGTAGTCAACTCATAGGCTTGCCTTTGAACAATAAAGTATAATGATGTAAAATTAAGAGTGTGAGAGTTTGTCATGGAAAACATATACACTTGAGTATCTCAATTATCCCACATCAATAAATCAAGACTTTTCAAGCACTGCCTTTCTATTCATTGTCCTTCAAGAATTTCAGTTCTTATGTAATTGAGAGCTAGCCAAAGATTTTAATTAGTTTATCCAGCTGTGATGGACACTCGTGGCATCACCAAGGTTTATGTTCCTTTTTCACAATGATTACTCATATCAGCCAGAGGAGTGATTCTAGGAGTGATTCCATCATGAACACAGCTACCCGAGAATGCCAAGAATCTTACACATTATAGCATTGCTGCTACATATGTTTAATCAACTCATAGCCGAAATTTAGGAGTTTCCTCCATGAAGATTATTCGTAGGCTAGCAGAGTTGTTGGCATCACATGAAGTTTGAGACACATAAAGCTATATCATTCTTATGATTCACAAGTCAAACTTTGGCATGCTCACAAAAACCGCTAAACATTAATTCAATTGAACAAATCCTTTTAAAGAGAGCCATCAAGTCAATCATTATTTTCTATGGTGTTGAGTGTCTCTAGAAATAAGCCTTCAAGACTAAACACTACAACACCCATGCCTTCAATTGTGAGACTTTTTCTAATTACAATTGTTTAGCATTTTTTTAGGCAAGACTTGGTTAACTACAAGAGCTGGAACAAAACATACCCAACTAAATTCCCATGCAAACAATATTTTACTACAATGTAAAGACTCAATCCACCAATATAACATCTTATCATTTACTACTAACTAGCAGGGTTTCTTAAACTTAAAAAGTGGGGATTCTTAAGGCATACCTCTCATGATTGGTTTCACTTCTCTCTTCCATTTTGATTTTCTTCTTGGAAACTCGACATCGATCAGTCTCCTGCAAATATGTGAAATCCAAAAGGAGAATAGAAAATTGTTGTTTTTAAGAGAGGGAATTAAAGAATAGAAAATTGGCGGCAAAGCTCGGCTAGAAAATATCGAAAACAAATAGAAATAACTAAAGATAAAGTATTGGGGAAACTAACACGAGTGCTTATAAACTCGAATTAGAAACATAACCTCGAAATAAATAAAAACAAATGAACGCCAAATAAAGATAATGAGGAAACTTCCACAAGCTTAGGCTTTTGCAAGCCCTTTAAATCATTGTGGTAGTGAGAAAAATTCGTAACTCCAGTTCACAAATTGAGTTGATAAATTACTAGTTGTTTCTCAGAGATTCAAGGAGAGGTTTTGTATTCTCTCCATAGTTCCTCCAAGTTCTTGGAAGTCTTGGTATGTAGCGAAATGGGTTGGTGGCTGCTCCTCTTCTTCGTTCTCATCCTCATTCAGAATATCCTCCTTGGGTTGGTGTTGCTCAACCTGCAAGTCATATAGCAAATGTCCTTCCTCGATAGAGAAAAGACCATTAGGAAAAGGAGTAGGGTAGAGATGCCTAGTTCTAGCAATCTGCAAGTAATAAAAACCACCTCTCCTAGTGATCATTCCACAAGCTTTTAAAGTAGAGAAGCCAACACGTCGCTCACCTAGCATTGGTTGCAACTCACCTAGGTCGATTCCTAGGGAAATAGAAAGAACGGTGATCACGCCTCCACCTATGACTAGTCCTTGGCTTTGGGCGGATTGGTACTCCAGGTAGTGCACAAGAATTGCGCCCAAGTTGGGTGACAAGTCGCGTTTGTTGAAAGAAGCTTTTGCAAGGACTAAGATGTCCTCCTCATTGAGTCTCATGAACTCATTTCTTGCCTACAAAGTGTTAGCAATAAACATAGAACAAATAGCGAATTGCAGGATGTTAAATATTATTCCCCTTGCTTACTCTAGAAGTAAAACTGATTCCAATATACTATTGTTCCGGAAAAGGGTCTAAGCCAGTAAAGGATGTGCGTAAGTCATTAGCATTATTGGTTGGAAAATTAAAACATGTGCACCATTCATCTAGTGATAAAGCATAATTGTTATTCATAAGTCGGAAAGAAATCATGTCCTCTCCTTGCCATGATTTAACAGTGCTTTGCAAAGAACTTAGAAATTCAAGAGTTAACCGGCGATAGGTAGGCACATCATTGAATACAAAGTTTTGCAGGCCAACCGTATTGCAAAGTAAATTGAAGTCATTAGAAATACCGAGTTGGTTCAGTATAATGGGGCAAGCTCACTTAGTTGTCTTTAGTTCTCGGTTCTTGATCATGTTGAAGAGATCACGTTGGAGCTCATCCCTGAACCATATCCCCATGCATTCTTGAGCGGCAGCCCGAGAAGCACTAGCGGCGGCACAAGCACGAGTTTGGCTCCTTGTGTTCATCATCTAAAATAGTAAGGAATGACAAAAATAAAACTTTTTGATCCAACAATAATAAGTATAACATATTCCTCATCTTACCACACTAAAGAGTCCCCTCAAAATAATAATCTAGGCAAGAGAATCATAGCAATTAGTTCATAGTAGGTCTCTCCCTAGATTGATAATTTTAACAAATCGAAAATGAATTTGCAAAAAGTAATTGGAGGATCGGACGAGAAACATACTGTAGATCACTTGTGCACGAGGAAATCGAAAGAAATTAAGTAGAGATGAAGATCTCTTGAGGTTTCGAGAGAGTTTGGAGGTAGAAGAGAGAAAAAGGATTGAAGTTTTGGTGTTCGGGGTACCTTCCCATGGTGATTTTTGTGGTCATATGTAACTATATGGCCAAACTATATGGTCGGAACAATTTGTTCCCGCCGTATAGTTGGTTTGCTGTCAAAAATTTAGGGTTTCCTCCTGGCGGCGCAGCTATACGGCTACAACTATACGGCCGGGATTATTCATCCCTTCCGTATAGTTGGTTGTCAAACCTTCTGTACCTGGAAAAGAAATTTCACAAAGGCATTGATACGTTGCTAACGTATCTATAATTTTTGATGTTCCATCCTTGGTTTTTATCTACTTTCTTATGTTTTGTTCCAACTTTGGAGTACTTTTTATACACTTTCTTGTACTAACCTATTAACAAGATGCCACAGTGCCAGCTGCCTATTTTCTGCTGTTTTTGGTTCCAGGAAAGTTCGAAAATGAATATTCTCGGAATTGGACGGGACAAAAGCCAAAGTCAGTTTTTCACCAAGGGGGACACGGTGCAAGAATACGAGACAGAGAGAGGCCAGGGGCGGCCACACCACTTGGCTACGCGGCCAGGCCTAGCCCACGCCAGGGGGTGGTGCGGCCACCCATGGCACCCCCTCAGCCTCCCCTTTCGCCTATAAGATTCCTCCGATACAGAAACCCTAAGTACCCGATCAAAATTCCACGAAAGAGTCTGTAGTCGCCGTCGTCTCCATCCCAAGATCAGGAGGGATCTGAAGCTCTTCCCGGCACCCTGACGAAGAGGGGAATTCACCCTAGAGGCCTTCTTCATCACCATGCAAGCCTCTGGTGTGATTCGTGATTAGTTCATCCTTGGACTACGGGTCCATGTAGTAGCTAGATGGCTGGTTCTTCTCCTTTGTGCGATCATGTTTAGATCTTGTGAGCTCCGTTCATGCTCAAGATCATCTATTTGTAATCCTACATGTTGTGTTTGTGAGGATCCGATGGATATTGAGATGCTATTTCAGATTGATTATTGATTCTATCATGTCTTTGTTATTTGTGATCTTGCATGCTTTCTGTTGTTATTAGCTATCTTGTCCAAGTAGATGCTAGCAACTCCAAGAGTTAGTATTTATGCTCGATAGTGTGTTCATGCCTCTAGTAATATGGGGAAGTGATAGAAATCTCTAAGGTACTAGATGTGTGCTTGCTACGAGGGAGAAAACAGCAATCCTTTGTTCATAGAATAATAGTATTGTTTACTTTACACGCAATGCGTAATGCAATTATCTGTTGCTTGCAACTTAATACTGGAGGGGGTTCGGATGATAAGCTGAAGGTGGATTATTAGTCATAGATGCAGTTGGATTACGGTCTATGTATAATGTTGTAATGCCCAATAGGATCTCAAAGGAGTCAAGATGATTAGTATATGCATGTATGCTTTCTCGATGTTTCTCAATTGTTCCGCTGTAATTTGTTCACCCAACATGTTATCTATCTTAAGGAGAACCACCACTAGTGAACTATGGACCCCGGTCCTTTCTTTTACAATCAATCTACAATTGTTTACTACTTTATGTTTACTTTCTGCAACCTTTTACTTTCTTCCACACAATATGTCTAATCCTTTGTTTTCAGCAAAAACGGTGAGATTGACAACCTCACTGTAAGTTGGGGGCAAAGCTCTGTGGTTGTGTTGTCCTGGATTCCAAGTTGGCAACAGCACCTTGGAGGTGTTTCCTTGCTCCTACTGGTTCGATAACCTTGGTTTCAAATCTGAGGGAAACTTACTGCTATGCTCATCATACCTTCCTCTTGGGGTTCCCCAATGAGCTCGTTAGTACACGAGTCAGCAGGCATCAATATCTATATGGCCAGTACTATACGCCGGAATTTTTATTCCCGTCGTATAGTTGGTCGTTAAACCTTCAGTACCTGAGAACGAAAATTTGTCGATGGCAAAGATATCTATATGGACAAACTATACAGCCAGATTTTTTATTCCCACCTTATAGTTCGTCGTTAAACTTTCTGTATTCATCAAAAAAATTGTTTCTTCGGGAATTCTTTCTTATCCTAAGACTTAGCGAAACACCTTGTTTTTGACAGAAAAATGACAACAAAAATTGTCGACAAACATCAGCATGTATAAAGAAGGATTTTTAGTACTACCGAACTTCTTCTCCTCAAGTGGAGCTTTCTAGCACTCTTTAATAAACATAAAAATTAAACTAAAACTTAAAAACTTTTACTCAAACCTTTATTTCACATTGGTTGCCTCCCATGGAGCGATCTTTTATGGTCAATAGCTTGACCTTGATGTTGCTCACTTAGGCTAGGTGAGTGGAATACCCACTCCAAAATAGTTGGCCTTCAAAGTGATGGCCTCCTTTTCATCATGCTTGGCTTTCTTCTTCCTAGGAAAATTAATAAAAATAGGATCCCGTGAAGGAAATTGAAGCTTCACGTTCCCTTCATGTAGATTAATCGAAGCCTTAATAGTTCTTAAGAATGGACGGCCTAATATAATAGGAGTAGTAGCATCTTCAGGCATGTCAACCATAACAAAATCAATAAGAGCAGGAGAACCTTTAATGTATACTAAAGTATTTTATTTAATCCCTATAGCTTGTTTGTCGGTAGAATCTGCTAGATGTAATTTTAACTCGGTGATTTCAAAAGAGGCAAGATTTAACTTATTAAAAAGACCTTTTGGAATTGTTGAATCGCTTGCACCTAGATCACAAAGTGCAGCTATCTCATTGGTCCCAATTTCAATCTTAATAGTAGGCTCGAATATATCATCAAGCTTTATAGGTAATTTTTCAGCGATGTTCTTATATTCTTCCTCAAGCTCACATACCTTTATCGCAACTTGATTAACAAAGTGTTGATACATAGCTTCCTAATTTCCTTCACTTACCGGAATCTTGATATTGATCCTTTTTACAAGATCTTCAAAGGTGTAATTTGGTGAAGAAGCATTACCATAATCAAGTTCTTCAGGCTCCTCCCTTTGGACTCTTATCATCTTGAGGTCTTCAACAGGATTGGGCTCAGCTTTACCTGCAAATTTAGCTAGAATGAGAGTTTGACTCTGGGTTATCTTGCCTAGTTGTGCCTCAACAATCCTTGTTCTTTCTTGGAGGGCCTGCAAATCATTCCTCAAACTTATAGCTTGGTTCGATAATTTACCAAGCATAGCATCATGGTTCTCTGTTATTTTAACAAGGATATTGTTTTGCTCATTTTGTGAGTCTATAAAGGACTTAAGTGTTTCTTGGAGACTACCATTACTTGTTCCTATATTATTATTAGAGTTACCTGTAGGACTAGAATAATGTTACTGAAAATTAGGATTATAATTCTTATTCCAAGAAGGTTAATAATCATTACGAGCTATGAATTCTATTTCTTCAATATTTGATTCTAGAATAGCTCTTACTTTGTTTTCCTTACCTTTTATGGCTAATATGAGCTCATCCAGCTTATCATTGAGTTCTTCATTTTCTTGTGGTGAGATGTTGTTCACCTTCTTCGTATTTGATCTATCCACATTCCACTAGGCATGGTTGTCTTGCATATTGTCTAGCAGCCGCTTTGCTTCGGTAATATGTTTGCCCATAAATGTTCCTCCAGCAATCTTCCATCCCATGACTGGGATAGTTTCTCATGCATCCTTTCATCCTCTCCCATGCAAGCGCTAGTGGCTCACGCTCTTCCTGTCTAAAACTAGTAATATTAGATCATAGTTGCATAGTCTTTGCAGGTGGGAAAAATTTAGTCATAAATAAAAAAGTACCCTCCACCCATGATGCAATAGTATTTCTAGGCAAAGATAGCAACCATTCTCTTGCTCTTCCTCTAAGAGAGAAAGGAAATAAGTGCAATTTGACCGCATCAGGGTCAACATCTTCTATGTGCATCATATCACATATTTTAGTGAAAGTATTCAAGTGCATACCTGCATCCTCAACAGCAGACCCCAAAAATTGATTATGTTGAACCAAACTTAAATAATGGGGCTTAATTTCATAATCATCAGCAGCAATTGCTGACTAGGTAATAGGAGTACGCAAATAATCATTGTTGGGAGTCGCAAACTCCCCAAGCTTCATTTCAGCCATATTTCCTATGTTTTTGGGTTTTATTAAACAAAGACTTATGAAAGTAAAAACGAGAAATAAAAGACAAACTATTCTTTTTCGTTTTTGTTTTGTTTTTCGTTTTCTTGGTTTCTTAGTTTTCTTGAATAAATTGGTTGGAACTCCTCTTTCATACATTGGTTTTCAAATAGTTTGGTTTGGATTGGAAAAGAGTAGGAAAAGTTCATGCTTAAATGGTAAAGAGAGCTTGTTTTTGACTGTGGCCTATGCTTTGTCATGCCATGCTTGATATTGTTTTGGCTTTATGCTTAGTGATCTTTGCTATAGCATGACATGTTATAAACAATTGAGATTGCTTAATGTGCCTTGGAAGGATCATGCGCTGTGTTAGCATATTAAAGCATAGTATTGTGGTATTCTCCTTTGATGCTTTATTTGGGTTGACTTGGCGCATGCTCACACCATGTTATGACTATCCCAAGTCAACATAGCCTTTATGATCGTTTAGGTTTTGACTTGTAATATCACTTTATGCTTTAATCAATGATTTTTTGTTGCTCTGCATGATTATGGCCATTACTGCTCTCTTAGTTGGTCACTCCCAGTCTTTTGCTAGCCTCCATAACCAAGTATGAGTTCCACTCATCCATCCAACTCCTAAAACCAAGTTATTCCAAAGATTCCACCATACCTACGTATTAGCATTTTCTATTCCAAGTATATTCATGTTTTTATCTACCTTCTGAATTAAACTTGTTATGAGAAAATTAGTGATCAAAGCTCTCACGAACTTGATGGCACACTTTTCTTTCTTGCATTTAATAAACTTGAACCATTGTGTCCATCTTTGTTGGGTATATGCTTGCTCTTTATAAGTTGAAATTAGCAGAACCATGTATCATGGGAAACGCTTTCAACATTGCACTTGTACATTGTACCCCGTTGATATCATGATCTTTTGCTTATGGATCCCGACGGTGTGAAATAAAAGTGGAACTTGTAAGATCATGGAGTTTGTATGTGTGTTAGAGAAACTCCTAGGCCGCTAGCCTAAACCATACCTAATCATGGTGGAAATTTACATCATAACCATAATGAGCACTCTATGAAGCATCCTCGATAAAAACCTATGCAAATAGCAAATAAAAAGATCGCTGACATGTTCATTGTATGCTTTCCTTGTCATTTTGATTATGGGATAGCTCATGTATCATGTGCAAGGGGTACCCCATTGGCGGTTCTCTATGATACATATGTACTTACAATGACAAGATCTTAGTTGTGACTAAAGTTGAGTAGCATGAGGTTCGGTCTTCGTAAATAAGGGGCATGACATTTCGGCTTATAACTTGTCAATCATATCCTCTTAGTTGTGCCACTTTAACCTTAATCACTTAAAGATGCTTATGATAGGGCAATGAGAGTTGAAAGCTAAGAAGTACCATAATTTTTGGAAGCTCTTTATGAAACTTGAATCTGTACTTCCTTCCATGAAGGCCTTTGTTTTACTTTTATGTTGAGTCTCCACCTTCTACGTTTATGCACCTACTTTGAGAGAATAGTGCCCATTCTTAGTTCTATGTGCATTGTCCCAAGACTTGTTGATTGATGCATAACTTGTTATTGCTTGTTCTTAAACTACTTGTATCTAGTCACTCTTATGAACTTTGAATGTGTCCTATGCATTTATGTTTGCTACTCTATGAGGGACAAGCTGAATGCCACTATGCTATGTATTCTTTATGTGAAAAAAACAAACGTCTTGCAAAGCATTGTTATTCATGAATCTTTTGTTTATGCCTTTTCATGTTGCAACATAGTTTCTATGTTTTATTGCTAGAACTTTATCTTTCATGCTATGTTGAAGTACTATGATCCCATCTTTTAATGTTTTACAAATACTTTGATCAAGTTTATGATGGTGCATGTCACCTCAAAAATTATTCTTTGTTTTTATCACTTACCTACTCGAGGACGAGCATGAGTTAAGCTTGGGGATGTTGATACGTTCCTAATGTAACTATAATTTTTGATGTTCCATGCTTGGTTTTTATCTACTTTCTTATGTTTTGTCGTAACTTTGGAGTACTTTTTATACACTTTCTTGGACTAACCTATTAACAAGATGCCACAGTGCCAGCTGCCTGTTTTCTGCTGTTTTTGGTTCCAGGAAAGTCAGAAAATGAATATTCTCGAATTTGGATGGGACAAAAGCCAAAGTCAGTTTTTCACCGAGGGGGACACGTAGCCAGAATACGAGACGCAGAGGGGCCAGGGGGGTGTGGCCACCTAGGGCACCCCCTCGGCCTCCCCTTTCGCCTATAAGATGCCTCCGATACAGAAACCCTAAGTACCCAATCAAAATTCCACGAAAGAGTCTGTAGCCACTACTGTTTCCATCCCTAGATCGGGAGGGATCTGAAGCTCTTCTCGGCACCCTGCCGGAGAGGGGAATTCACCCTGGAGGCCTTCTTCATCACCATGCAAGCCTCTGGTGTGATGCGTGAGTAGTTCATCCTTGGACTACGGGTCCATGTAGTAGCTAGATGGCTGGTTCTTCTCCTTTGTGCTAGCATGTTTAGATATTGTGAGCTCCTTCATGATCAAGATCATCTATTTGTAATCCTACATGTTGTGTTTGCGGGGATCCGATGGACATTTAGATGCTGTTTCAGATTGATTATTGATTCTATCATGTCTTTGTTATTTGTGATCTTGCATGCTTTCCGTTGTTAGTAGCTATCTTGGCCAAGTAGATGCTAGCAACTCCAAGAGTTAGTATTTATGCTCGATAGTGGGTTCATGCCTCTAGTAATCTAGGGAAGTGACAGAAATCTCTAAGGTACTAGATGTGTTGTTGCTACTAGGGAGAAAACAGTAATCCTTTGTTCATAGAACAATCGTATTTTTTACTTTACACGCAATGCATAATGGAATTATCTATTGCTTGCAAGTTAATACTAGAGGGGGTTCGGATGATAACCTGAAGGTGGATTATTAGTCATAGATGCAGTTGGATTACGGTCTATGTATAATGTTGTAATGCCCAATCGAATCTCAAAGGAGTCAAGATGATTAGTATATGCATGTATGCTTTCTCGATATTTGTCAATTGCCCTATTGTAATTTGTTCACCCAACATGTTATATATCTTAAGGAGAACCACCACTAGTGAACAATGGACCCTGGTCCTTTCTTTTACAATCAATCTACAACTATTTACTGCTTTCTGTTTACTTTCTGCAACCTTTTACTTTCTTCCACACAATACGTCTAATCCTTTGTTTTCAGCAAAACCGGTGATATTGACAACCTCACTGTAAGTTGGGGGCAAAGCTCTGTGGTTGTGTTGTCCTGGATTCCAAGTTGGCAACAGCACCTTGGAGGTGTTTCCTTGCTCCTACTGGTTCGATAACCTTGGTTTCAAAACTGAGGGAAACTTACTGCTATGCTCATCATACCTTCCTCTTGGGGTTCTCCAATGAGCTCGTTAGTACATGAGTTAGCAAGCATCAATATCTATATGGCCAGAACTATACGGCCAGAATTTTTATTCCCGTCGTATAGTTGGTCGTTAAACCTTCAGTACCTGAGAAAGAAAATTTGTCGATGGCAAAGATATCTATATGGCCAAACTATACAGCCGGATTTTTTATTCCCGCCTTATAGTTCGTCGTTAAACTTTCCGTATTCATCAAAAAAATTATTTCTTTGGGGATTCTTTCTTAAAAACTTAAACTAAAACTTAAAAACTTTCTCAAACCTTTATTCCACATTGGTTACCTCCCATGGAGCGATCTTTTATGGCCAATAGCTTGACCTTGATGTTGCTCACTTAGGCTAGACGAGTGGAATACCCACTCCAAAATAGTTGGCCTTCAAAGTGATGGCCTCCTTTTCATCATGCTTGGCTTTCTTCTTCCTTGGAAAATGAAAAAAAAGGATCCCGTGAAGGAAATTGAAGCTTCACGTTCCCTTCATGTAGATTAATCAAAGCCTTAATAGTTCTTAAGAATGGACGGCCTAATATAATAGGAGTAGTAGCATCTTCAGGCATGTCAACAATAACAAAATCAATAAGAGCAGGACAACCTTTAATGTATACTAAAGTATTTTATTTAATCCCTATAGCTTGTTTGTAGGTAGAATCTGCTAGATGTAATTTTAAAACGGTGATTTCAAAAGAGGCAAGATTTAACTTGTTTAAAAGACTTTTTTGGAATTGTTGAAACACTTGCACCTAGATCACAAAGTGCAGCTATCTCATTGGTCCCAATTTTAATATTAATAGTAGGCTCGAATATATCATCAAGCTTTATAGGTAATTTTTCAGCGATGTTCTTATATTCTTCCTCAAGCTCACATACCTTTATCGCAACTTGATTAACAAAGTGTTGATACATAGCTTCCTAATTTCCTTCACTTACCGGAATCTTGATATTGATCCTTTTTACAAGATCTTCAAAGGTGTAATTTGGTGAAGGAGCATTACCATAATCAAGTTCTTCAGGCTCCTCCCTTTGGATTCTTATCATCTTGAGGTCTTCAACAGGATTGGGCTCAGCTTTACCTGCAAATTTAGCTAGAATGAGAGTTTGACTCTCGGTTATCTTACCTAGTTGTGCCTCAACAATCCTTGTTCTTTCTTGGAGGGCCTGCAAATCATTCCTCAAATTTATAGCTTGGTTAGATAATTTACCAAGCATAGCATCATGGTTCTCTGTTATTTTAACAAGGATATTGTTTTGCTCATTGTGTGAGTCTATAAAGGACTTAAGTGTTTCTTGGAGACTACCATTACTTGTTCCTATATTATTATTAGAGTTACCTGTAGGACTAGAATAATGTTTCTGAAAATTAGGATTATAATTCTTATTCCAGGAAGGTTAATAATCTTTATGATCTATGAAGTCTATTTCTTCAATATTTGATTCTAGAATAGCTCTTACTTTGTTTTCCTTACCTTTTATGGCTAATATGAGCTCATCCAACTTAGCATTGAGTTCTTCATTTTCTTGTGGTGAGAAGGAGTTCACCTTCTTCGTATTTGATCTATCCACATTCCACTAGGCATGGTTGTCTTGCATATTGTCTAGCAAGGTTCCTACTAACCTCACCAGGTTAGCTATTGCTTCCCCGGTAACGGCGCCAGAAAAAGAGTTGATACCTTCGATCTAGATTACGTAGGGATGAAAACGGAGCTGAAACGGACAGAACTGAGTGGTGCCACATTTTTTTTCATATTTTTTTGCGGAAGGAGAAACGAATGTACAAACCCCGAAAACAAAAATAGAAGCAGATATTGTGAGAAGCGGATACATACCGAGTATGATGCAGACGCGGAACTGGGCAGATTTTACCCGAAACAAAGAGAACCCTAGAATCATGCAACATATCTCAAGCATTCTAGAAATCAACAAAATTGTTCCCTAGTTATATATAGCATGGTTAGGTTTATAGGGGAATAAGGGAATGATCAGTTCGTGGAAGCCTCCTCGTATGCATTAAGGGATAACATAGTCTCAAGTACAAGGATGAGCAGCTTTGCAAGTTTGGCTTCACAAGGTCATGTTTTCTATCGGTTGGATTTGTCCATGCACATCAACCCTAAAACGGAAATTCCATATTAGATGGAAATGGAAATTACATTTTCATGTTGCAAAATTCCGTTTTTGTTTCCATTCCACCGGAAAACACTATTCTGTTTTTGTTTCCATTTCCCTCAAAAATGTTCAGTTTCCATTTCCGTTTTGCAACATTCTATTTCCGTTTCCATATTTTCATTCCATTTCCATTTTTCTGTTGAAAAGTCTGAAACTTTCTGCTCCACTTTCATCCCTAGGTTTACGAATGTAGTATAGCTCTTTTTCCGTAATAGACCTAGGTTTATCAAATCCTCGGGAAGCAGAAAGCGTAGTGAAGTTACTTTAACGGACCTTCGAGAGTTTTAGAATCTTTTTGTGTTTTACTGAACCAAGAGTTTGCTATCTTTTGTTGTTGTCAATGATGGATAGAGAGGACCTGGGGCTTTCGGTTTCACCTGTAGCTATGAAAAACATCTGATGGGAATAAAAGATAATAATAAAGTATGCATGTAATTGTTAGAGCAAGATAATTATATGTGGGAAGTGCATCCATAATTGCTATTGCCTCCGCAACCTCTTATAGCAATAACCTACTAGTCTCATTCATAGAATAAAGAGAACTAATGATATGCATAGTGACGTCACCGTTAATCCCGAGTAAATCCCTCTTATTAAGGCATACTACCCCTTCTATCACTTGGGTTCCCAACATGCAGATTAGTCATTACTCATACTCCCTATACCTGGCTCAATCCTCGGGGTCTTGGGTACCTGACAAAACCTTAGATTGAGGTAAGAGAGGATACAATCATCATCATGTCATACAAACTAATACATGATCCCATCTATGATAAATAACATGCACAAAGGCTATATGGTTCGGTCGAAGCCCTTAGCCCAAAGAGAATTACTCACACATAGAGATGAAATCAACAATCATAAACATTGCAATGGAAATCATGAGATTAATAGAAAATAGTCTTACAATGTTGCCAATCGAAGATGAGATCTACTATTACAAGTGGTGGAATATGGCTATGGCGGTGGAGAAGGGTTTGGAGATTAGATCTAACTCTATTCCTCCGGTGGCTCTTCGGTGTTGTGGATGCAGATTTCTAGGGGCGGCTGGCGAGAGTGTTTCTCGTCACCTGAAACCTCTTTATATAGGGGTCCCTTCACGAAAGTTGTTCTGTTTGACCTAGCCGTGTTGATGACAACTATACGACCAGAACTACACGGCCAAAACTTTATTCCCGTTGTATAGTTTGTAGTTAAAGCATTTGTCTTCACTTCATGACCCCTGGTTTCTTTGGGTTGTTGGAAATCTCGTATCTGTGACTTTAATGTTGTGATTCCCATCATCAAACATCATTATCTGCACAGGGAAAAATAGAAAGAAAGGATTGCATACCCCTTTGATCATTAGGCATTAGTGGTTGGGTTTAGAGAGATATTTCATCAAAATATGAATAATATCTAGTTTAAATGTGGATGTAGATGGCTATATTTCACAGCCATCGGTGAGGCTGGCTCCGTGTCCCATCTTACAACGCCAACCTAGGTAAGTCGTGGGTCCGGTGCTCATGTAGATAAGGTATGAGTCTGATGTTGACCTGGATAAGTGGCGAGAGGTGTCCACTATCGGAACCGACTGAACGCGACCCCACTTGTTAGCATGTAACAGCAAGGGTCCACTATGGGACCCGACAGAACGTGGCCCTACTTGTCAGCATGTAACGGCGAGGGTCCACTACGGGACCCGACTAAACGCGGCCCCACTTGTCAGCACGTAATGACAAGAATGATGGATAGCGAGTTTTCATACCGTGTGAGAGTTTCATACAAGGAGATGGACAAAAGGGAGGAAAAGTTAAGCGGCTGGGGAAAACTGTCTACAACTAATGAACCTAGGGTACGAAAATAGAAATCTCTAAAACATAATGTAAGTTTTATAAATGACACCTTTGATCTTACCATGTCAAACAAGGTTTGATTTCATCTCTCGAATATTCCATACTCCTATGGGTTTATTGGGAAACATAAATCCATGGAACGATTCTCCAAATCTTAGGTGTTTTGCTATACTTGTAACTCAAATATCTTCCTTTAATCCATTCATAAATTCTTTATTTTCTTGGTACGATGATTTTCCACTTCATCTTGAATGTCTTTGAACATTTTCAAATGTTTTATACTTCTTCCTTGTTAGGTAAATATACACATATATTCACTCAAATTTTCAGAAAAAGTATATGAAGTTGAAAGACCCACCGCACATGGCTACACATAATGGACTATATACATCAACATGCACAATGTCCAATAACTTAGTCATCAGTTCCTCTTTGGCCAATGAACAGAGTTTCAATTATCTCTAGGAAAGTCTCACAAGCATCAATTGATTAAAATCAAAGACTCCAAAAATCCATCAACATGGAGTTTCTTCATGTTTTTCATTCCAATATAATTTAAACGACGATGTCACTCATAAGTGATATTTTAATCATTTGTCTTGTGACATTTTAGTATTATTTTTTATGGACGTAATTTCTCCAACTAGACTTGTAAAAGTGCATCCATCTTCAATGGAATACGGTAATTATTTAAACAACCTTTGTTCTCATAACACCTGAACAAAATAACAATTATTAAAACAAATCTTGAAGGCTAGGTTTGATGTCAATGAAAAACACAACAACACTTTATTTTTTTTTATGAACATCATCACATATTCTCTTGCTAGTTACTTAGGCCATTGCAGTTCATGAATTGTGTTGTTCTGTATGACACTTCACACCAATAAATTCGATATCCAATACCCAAGAACCACATTATTTAACAACCAAAGAATACAACCATAACATGTATATTGTCTATATACCTAAGATGGAAATTTCTAGTCTTTTTATTTTCTGCCAAATATTTTCCAGATTCTCTTTCAGCATTTCCTTTTCTTTTAGAAGAATCTGTCACCATCATCAAATGCTTGGCGTTCTTTTAAAATACTTTATTTAGTAATCTTTTAGTGTAGTAAACATTTTACCTACATCTTCTATTCATCCTTATCATAAAAACTTTCATGAGCAAGCTACTATAGCCTATAAGGGTGAATCGCTAGTATAATGTCAGTTCTCAAAACCTTTTGGGAGATTAGGATGTCTAGCGTCTCCAACCTTCACAAATTCTCATACAATATGAGAACTTGTATTTTACTAAATTATACTCTATCATATTAGAACCAAAACACTATTTTAGATATTACAATATCTTCCACACATGATGGTTTCTAAAACAGTTCTTGCAGCTCCTAGATAACCTTCATTCTAAAACATCTTTTGAATATCAAGGATCATGGAGGCAAACATGATACTTTAGATACTAACATTAGAATTATTACTCTTGATTTGATAGTACTTATTAAACTTCATGGAGTAAATGGAGTTTGTTAAAGTTTGCAATAGGACTTTTAAGCTTTAGATTGACACTCAAAACAATATATACCAGTTCATAAAGTAAATATCCAAATTTCTATAGTTCTATTATATCATTATAACTATAATCTGCAGATACCCACTAATGAAAATTAGTTATTGCTAGGGGACTTTAACTTCATCCGATCAGAGGATAATCGTAACAAACTTGGGGGGAATGTGACCGACATGTTTCCGTTCAATGAAATAATTGGTCATCTTGGGTTGGTTGAATTACCTCTTAAAGGACACCTATTTACTTGGTCGAATATGCAATCAGTTCCACTACTTGAGCAGCTTGACTGGTTTTTCACCAGCACTAATTGGATCACAGACTACCCTAATTCCATGGTATTGCCTCTAGCCCAAATTGGATCAGATCATGTGTCTTGTATAGTAAACATTGATACAAATATTCCAAAATAAAAATTGTTCTGGTTTGAGAACTTTTGGGTTGATCTCCCTAGGTTTACAGATTGTGTGAGCAACTCTTGGCAAAAACAGTCTAGCAAATCTTATAGTTCTACCATCATTGTGGATAAGATAAAATCTCTAAGATTTGAACTCAAGAAGTGGCAGACTAGTCTTTCTAAATTAAAGCTACTCATTTAGGGATGTAATAATGTTATTTTGTACATGGATACACTTGAGGAGCACATGCCTCTTTTTCGGACTGAGTTCAACTTCTAAAAGATTGTTAAACTGCATCTTGATGATCTTTTACTAGACAAGTGTAACTAGTGGGAAAAGAGGTGTACGATCAGATGGATTAAGCAAGGCAAAGATAATACTAAGTTTTTCCATGCCATGGCTTTAGAAAGGTTTCGTAGAAACAATATTACAATACTTAGAGATGAACATGGCACTGAATTCTCTGACCATGAATCGATGGCTGGACTTTTATGGAGTAGTTATAAAGAGATGATGGGCCGTTTTGATTGTATTTCGATGCAGTTTGACTTGGCTAATCTGTTACCTAAGGTGGATTATTTACATGACCTAACTAAACCATTTTCTAAAAAAGAAATGGACGATGTTGTTGTGGCGATGCCAACATACCATGCTCCTAGGCCGGATGGGTTCAACGGCCGTTTTGTAAAGCGATGCTGGCACATAATTCAAAATGACTTTTACCGCCTTGCATATGATTTTCATGCTGGAAATCTGAACTTGGAAAATATCAGTGGCTCCTTCATAATTTTGGTGCCAAAAAAGCAGTTGCCTTTGGAGGTTAATGATTTTCGCCCTATCTCATTGACCAATGTTTGTTTGAAGTTTATTACAAAATTGGTGGCTAATAGGTTGCAGGATATAATTTTGGACTGCATATATAAGAACCAGTATGGCTTTCTTTGCTCCAGATTAATACCGGAATGCCTCGCGTGGTCTTCTGAATATTGTTTCCTCTGTCATGCTTCCAAGAAGCCCATTGTTATTCTTAAGTTGGATTTGGCCAAAGAATTTGATACGATTGAACATGAAGCCATTTTGGGGATCATGAAATACAAGGGATTTAATGATCAGTGGATTGGGTGGATGAGAGCGATTCTGTCTTCAGGTACTTCTGAAGTTCTCCTAAATGGAATTTTGGGAAAGCAATTCGTTTGCAAACGGGGAGTTCGACAAGGTGACCCTTTATCGCCGTTACTTTACACTATTGGATCTGGCCTTTTATAGTCTATAGTAAATGAGTTGGCACGTTTGGGCGATATTAGTAAACCAATTAATACGAATGATGAGGACTTCCAGATCATTCAGTATGCGGATGATACCCTAATGATCATGCCAGCTGATATTGATCAATTGAGGGCGTTGAAACGCCTGCTTCATAATTTCTCACTTTCAACCGAATTAAAAATAAATTACAGCAAGTCGCAAATGATCCCAATAAATGTGTCACGGGATTTGATTAAAGAGCTCTCCGAGGACTTTGGCTGTCAGATTGGCACGATGTCGTTCACATATTTAGGTCTTCCGCTAGGAACCACAAGGACTACTATTTCTAAACTCACGCCTCTTATTTGCCGCCTTGAGAGGAAATTGACTTCTGGCTCCGGCTTTTTATCCCAAGGAGCAAGATTATAGTTGATCAACTCCGCTCTAGCCTCTATGCCACTTCTTTTTTTATGCACTTTGCAGTTGGCCAAAGGGCTCATGGATCAGTTGGATAGGATCCTACGCCAGTGTCTTTGGAGAAAGAAGCATGATGAGCCTTCGCCTTCCCTAAAAGCAAGGGAGATAGTTTTTTTACCTAAGGAGAAGGGAGGTCTTGGGTTTGTCCACTTCTAGAAAAATGTTGATTTGTTAATCAAGTTTCTAGACAAGTTCTATAACAATAAGGATATTATTTGGGTGTGCTTGGTTAAAAGCTCATATTACTCTGATAAAGTGCCACATGCGGATAATATTTGTGGATCCTTTTGGTGGTGTGATGTACCCAAGCAAGTGGACAATTTTGGTGGTGTTGCTGCAGTTACTCTGGGTAGAGGTGACACTTTCTTGTTTTGGTTGGAAATTGGGAGTTACAAGGTAGCAATCATCCACTTCCCAAGTCATTTGGTTACGTGCTGAATGAAAACTTTTTTGCAACACATGTTTACTCAGTTTAGGACATTTATAGTCTGTTCATTTTACCTCTATCGGTGGCGGCGTACCAAGAGCTATAGGACCTACATGTTCTTATGTTGAATAACCCCCTATCTACCCAGAATGACGTGTGGACTTTTCAATGGGGAGAAGGGTACTCGTCCAGCTATTTTTATAAACTGATCCATGCATGTATTTAGGTGCCTAGTTTATATAGATAGATTTGGAAATCACGATGCACGATGAAGACTAAGGTTTTTGCATGGCTACTGCTGAGGGACAGGCTTAATACTAGGGATTTGCTTCAAAGAAGCATTGGCATGTTACTGTTGACACTCACTGTGAGCTTTGCCCAACCCATGCGTATGAGGACCGGATTCATTTATTTTTTGAGTGCAATTTCAGTGTGCATATCTGGAACTATCTACAAATTATTTGGTAGTCTCATGTTGATCTGCAACATATTATTGCTCAAGCCAAAAGGTCTTTTGATAACCCTTTTTTCATGGAAGTGCTTATTACATCATGCTGGAATATTTGGTTACTAAAAAATGGCAAGATCTTCAACAACAACAGACCTAGTTTTTCTAAATGGAGAGGCAAGTTTATACATAATATGACCATGTTGCAGTATAAGATTAAGGCCAAACATAAAGCTGGTCTATTGGCATGGATTGTTGCGCTGCCTTAGTGCTTGTATATGAGTGTTGTATATGAGAGTTGTGTATGTTTGTATAGTTTGGGTAGGCCTTTTTTATCTCATTCTGTTATTTTTGTCAACTCTATGTGCGTTTTGGTTTAATAAATTGTTGTGGGGCAGTTGCCTCATAGTCTTAGCTTCAAAAAAAATTAAGCGTAAGGTAGTAAACGAATTCCAATGACTACAACAAACTATGCAAATTCACTTTGATTTAGTTTATGATAAATTGATTTTAACTTTAATCATATCAGTACATGAACTCCCACTCAAAACTAACATCCCTTGAGTCATTTTGGTGATTACATGAACCATATCTACTACACCAAGACCGATCATCACGTGAATTGGTGCAGCTTCGAAGGCGAGCATTTATATGGGCATCATATCAACTATATGACTCATTCTTTACCTTTTGGTTTGTGTTTCGAGGCCATGTCTATACATTCTAGGCTCTCCAAGTAAGAACCTTCGTACCTACGTGTGTAAACTTTCTTACACTCGGTGTATGTGAACGTAGAATCTATCACTCACCATGTGGTGTCTCGAAACGATGAACTTTCTTAACAGTGCATACTAAAGGAAGAACACATTTTTATATTGATATTTAAATGAGGGGTCGTCTTATAATGCTAATAAAGTGTCATACAAGCAATATAAGATGCAAACAAACATCATATGCACAAATTGATATGATATAGCTCTTGCACTTGATCACTATTATGGGCCCCCGGATTAATCCTCCGAGAATCCCTGTTATGCATACACCACAATCCCATGATTAGTTAGTCATGGCACATAATCGACAAGTATCAAAGTAAACATCCATTACTTAAGCGGATACAAGTCATACCTCAACTTCCATTATGGCTACATGCATCATCATCAGCGGAACTTTATCGAAGTGTAGAGCCCGTGCATGCCTTAACCTATAGACAACTGACTGGGAGAATGTCCTAGCTTGCATAGTTGTCAACTTCACCTTCTTCTCGATGTCTGACCAAGTTAATAGCCAGGGACAATGCTAGTGAGTACTTTGAATGTAGTTGCAAACCACCTTAAGAGAATAATAATAAGAGGATATGCAATATGACTGTGGTAGTAGGAGGGCTCCAAGAGAGGTTCTTTTCTCAAATAGTTTCTCTTGTATATATAGCATCTACATATCTCTGTTGAAAACTTTTGTAAAACCTTATGGAAAACCTTTTTCAAAAGTTTTGGGAAAACACTAGGATTGGGTCACCCATTTGTTTCTTCCTTCCAGTCATCTCATGACCAAACTCATTTCCTTCCTTTCCGGCCATACCATGGTCAAATCATTTCCAAAGCCTTTCGTTTTCCGAAGTCCTTTTTGAAATCAAAACCAACACCGCTCTACGGTAGTTTGTCGAACCGTCCATAACCGTAGACACGGCTATTTGCTAGATTTACACTCTACATAGGTTATAAACTTTACCCACACCAACCGAGTACCCTGCCCTGATCCATACCGATCGTGGGTCGAGTAACCGATCAAGACTCTCTGGATACCACTCTAGCATAGGCCCTACCCTATGATTTGTTCCTCTCAACACTAGGTCATAGGGGCCACAAACCAACCAGAGAGCATTCTGACTCCTCGAAAGTGGGCACTTTGAATGAGAGACTCATAGTATTGCCCGGTCACTCACATTGGTGATCCTACTTCCTCTAGGTGTCCTTTTTGTAAAGGCAAGCCTGGAGTTAGAGGGAGCTGATCCCTTATAAGTAGTTATGAGAATTCCCACACCAGCGTAGCAAACTTCAAGTCCAGCCCTCTCCCATTCCATAGTAATGTGCTTGCACGGGTTAAGTTTTTATAGCTAAAGCGGCAAAGAACCGGGTGCGTTTTCGTAAACATTTTTCCTCCATTTTTCTTCAACATTTTTTAAAACAAAAACCTTTTTTCCTTTCTCAACTTCTCTTGGAAGGTCAAACCTCACCAAGGTTTTATCATAAAACATTTTGTAAGACTTTTCCGGGGTCTTCCCATCCTATAGCTTTACTTCGGCTAAAATCGGGGTCTCCAAAGGGGTATGGTGGTATGCACCATCTAACATACTTGGGACTAATGACCCACAAGTATAGGGGGTGTATCGTAGTATTTTCGATAAGTAAGAGTGTCGAACCCAAAGAGGAGCAGTAGGTGTTGACAAGTGGCATGGATCAGGAATTCTTTGTAAATACTTAGCAAAAGGATTTTTTAGGGTTTTTTGATAATGTAGATAAATGAAGTACGAGTAAATAAAATACAATAATAATAATTGCAGCAAGTTCCCAATCCTTTCTTTAGCAAAGGACAAGCCAGTTGTATTACTTAAGATGACCAAACATCTTCGAGGACACATGGGAATATCGTCAAGTGCTTTCACTTCATATAGTTGATTAATCTTCTTTAGTTAGACAAGTGTTGTGTGGGTGAACCTGTGCTAACGTACTAACCTTCCTAGGACTAAAACATACTTGTGATTATACCCCTTGCAAGCATCCCCAAGTACAAGAAAGTAATTAAGATAGAAACCTGATGACCCACAAGTATAGGGGGCGTATCGCAGTATTTTCGAGGGAACTGAAACCCAATTTATTGATTCGACACAAGGAGAGCCAAAGAATATATATAAACCTTAACAACTGAGTTGTCAACTCAACTGCACCTAGAAACAATCTTGATCATAGTAGTTTATCAGTAGAAATAGTTTTGTAGTAGCAATAGTAAAGTAATAGCAGTAGTAAAGTAAAGACCGTATTAACAATTGGAGTAAACATTAGGATTAAAGCGCGGTAGGCATAGGGATGGATGGACGGGTGTTGCATGGACAAGAGAATTCACACGGCAATCAGAACTTAGGGCATTTGCAGATAAATAAGATAAAGGATCCAAGTACTAGATAATCCTAGGCATGTGTTCCATATATAGTCATACGTTCTCGCAATGAGAACTTGCACGACATCTTTTGTCCTGCCAGCCCATTTGCAGCGGGGCCTCAAGGGAACTACTGGTAATTAAGGTGCTCGTTTTAATAGAGCACCGAAGGAAAGCATTAACACTCCGTGAACACATGTGATCCTCACATCAAAGCCATTCCCTCCGTTTATCCCAATTTCTGTCACTTCGGAGCCTTTGGTTCCGGACAACAACATGTGTATACAACTTGCAGGTAAGACCAAAAACAATACTATCATAATGAATCAATAACATGTTCAGATCTGAAATCATGACACTCGGGCCCTAGTGACAAGCATTAAGCATAACAAGTCGCAACAAAGTCAAAAAGAACTAATAGAAGATACTAGGCACCATGCCCTAACAATACGATGCCATTACATGAACAATCTCATCCAATCCCTACCATCCCCATAACCTACAGCCGGGGATTACTCACTCATAGATGGGGGAAACATGGATGGTCGATGGAGAAGTGATGGTGATGATGATGGCGATGATCTCCTCCAATTCCCCATCCTGGCAGGGTGCCAGAATGGAGTTTCTGGTTCTGAATCATGGAATCTGGTGGTGCCGGCAGAGCGGAACTCCTTCTAGAAAAACGTTGAAAACCCCCATGGGTTTTTAGGTCAGGAGGCAACTTATAGGCGAAGAGGGAGGCCGACGGGGTCCCTGGGGTGGCCAGACCACCCCCTGGCAAGGCCAGGCCTGGCCCGGGCAGCCAGGTGGTGTGGTCAGGCCCCAGCCCCTCTCTGTCTTGTATTCTGGCGCCTGGTGTCCCTCGGTGAAAAACTGACTTTGGCTTTTGTCCCGTACAATTCCGAGAATATTCATTTTCTGACTTTCCTGGAACCAAAAACAGCAAAAAATAGACAGCTGGCACTGTGGCTCTTGTTAATAGGTTAGTCCAAGAAATCATATGAAAAGTACTCCAAAGTGTGGACAAAACATAAGAAAGTAGATAAAACCAAGCATTTAACATCAAAAATTATGGATACGTTTGCAACGTATCAACATCCCCAAGCTTAACTCCTGCTCGTCCTCGAGTTGGTAAGTGATAAAAAGAAAGAATAACTTTTGAGGTGACATGCACCATCATCAACTTGATCAAAGTATTTGTAAAACATTCATAGCTGGGATCATAGTACTTCAACATAACATGAAAGATAAAGTTCTAACAATAAGACAAAGTAACTATGTTGCAACATGAAAAGGCACAAACAAAAGATCATGAATAACAATGCTTTGCAAGACGTTTGTTTGTTTCACATAAAGAAAACATAGCATAGTGGCATTCATAGAGTAGCAAACATAAATGCATAGGACACCTTCAAAGTTCATAAGACTGATTAGATACAAATAGTTTAAAACAAGATATATCAAAGTTCTGCATCAATCAACAAGTCTTGGGACAATGCACATAGAACTAAGAATGACCACTATGCTCTCAAAGTAGGTGCATAAAGATAGAAGGTGGAGACTCAACATAAAAGTAAAAGAAAGGCCTTCATAGAAGGAAGTCGGTATTCAAGTTTCATAAAGAGCTTCCAAAAATTATGGTACTTATTAGCTTTCAGCTCTTTTTTTTGAGGAATTACAGCAGGAGAGTCTCCTACTGCCCTTAAATTAAAAAATAGTTGAAGAAGTTACATTATGTACAAGGGGTTAGGGCACCCCTAAGCCCATAGGCTGAAAAAAGTCTAGACTCTCAACTCTCTTACAAAAGACTTAATCCGATCTTTAATATCAGACTTTATCCTAGCTCCTAAAATATCAATGTCAAAAGAAAACTGGGCAAGCCAACTCTGAATATTTGGAGGTATACCGTCAAAATACGCTCTGTTTCTCTGTTTCCATATATTCCAAGCACTCAAAATTATGCATTCTAAGAACAATGGCTTGCTCCACAATCGCTCTGCATCCTCCATCCTTGAGCATAAATCTTTGCTCATATCCCATGAGATACCTAGCAAATTCCAACGCTGGGCACAGAATTGACACTGAAAAAACAAGTGATCTCTTGTCTCTCTATACTGTTGGCACATAACGCATTTCACATCTGAAATAGGACACTGCCTACGTTCCAGCATGTCTCTCGTATTCAGCTTGTCCATAACTAGCAACCAAGCAAATACCTTGTGTTTGATTAAACACTTTGTCTTCCAAATCTGAGGTAATAATTGTAAAGGAACAATTTCCCTGAAGTAGAACTTATAAAAGTCCCTCGAGCAATAATTCTGACCCCAAGAGTACTTCCACTAATCTGGTAGATCTCTATCTCTGTCGAGCTCATTAACATAGTCCAGCAGGGATCCCAACTCCTTACTAGCCTCCAACGACAAAGGCAGAGCAAAAAGATCCAATGGATTCTCCAATTCAATGAAAGACGCAACAGAAATGTCCTCAGTTTCAGAAAAGGAAAATAATCTTGGGTATCTGTTTTGAAGAATAACCTCGCCAACCCAGAGATCCTTCCAGAGTAACACAGTATCACCACTATTCACCTTGCAAGAAGTAATTCCCCTAAAAATTTCTGACAGACTGCAAACATCTCTCCACCAGAAAGAGCCGCATCTAGCCATTGCATGTGGAACTCCCTCCAAATAGTACGTATGCCATACTAGGGACATCTTGCTTATGCTAAAACTTGTGAAGAAATTTGATTAATAGAGCTTGATTTTGAACTTTGAGATTTAAAATCCCAAGACCGCCTTTTTTCTTTGGCCTACAAACAAGATCCCAAGCTGCAAGAGAGTAGGAACGCTCATCCCTGTCCTCTGTTTTTCTCCATAAGCAATGACGTCTAGCTCTATCAATAAACTCAATGAGCTGCAAAGGAATTTTGAGCACACAAAGGGCATAGGTAGTCAAAGGAGTAAGAGTTGAGTTAATAAATGTGACCCTTCCTCCATAAGTGAGCCAGATAGCAGTGCTAGTCAGACGCCTCTCAACTCTGTCCACAAGGGGCATAAGCTCAGTCACTGTTGGTCTTGTTGTTCCAAGAGGTAGACCTAGGTATGTAAATTGTATACCACCAACTTGACACCCTAATGCAGCAGCTAGCTCATTCGCTTTACTTTGGTTTAAGTTAACAGGTATGAGCTAAGACTTATGATAGTTAATCAACAAGCCAGTAGATTGAGCATATGCGTCAAGAATTGCCTTTAAATTCATAAGTTGGTCCATCTCAGCTGGCAGGATAATCAAAGTATCATCAGCGTACTGTACTACAGGGAAGTTTTTAGATGCAGGGTGCTCAATTGGTAAGGAAATTAGGCCCTCAGAACATGCAGAATTAATAGCCACCTTTAGCAATTCAGCACCAGCAACAAAAAGAAGAGGAGAAAGGGGATCACCCTGCCTAACTCCCTTTCTACACTGAAAGTCAGTGCCAGGAACCCCATTGAGTAAAATAGAGGAAGTACCAGATTTGAAGATCAGCTCTATCCAAGAAATCTATCTATCATCACAACCGATGTGCCTCAGTATTTGGATAATGGAGGAGTGCTCAATGGTGTCAAAAGCCTTGGCAAAATCCAGTTTGATGAAGCTTTGCATTGATGGAGATACTCAAAAGACCAGGCCAAACAATCCTGGATATTCCTTCCCTTTATGAATCCATGTTGGTTCTTATGCACTAATTTAAGTATCCACTTCTGAAATCTATCAGCTAGAATCTTTGTCAACACTTTGAGCACACAATTTAATAATGAAATGGGCCTATAATCATTAACAGTTTCAGGAGACAGAACCTTGGGAATAAGAGTGATAAAGGAGCTGTTCAAACATTGCAAGCTGATCTTGCCCTCCCAAAAATCACTGCACAATTTATAGAAATCCTGCTTTATTATATCCCAGTAAACTTTAAGGAATAATCCATTAAAACCATCTGGCCCTGGTGCCTTGTCAGCAGGAATCACAGCAATTACCTTATCAACCTCCTGTGTAGTGAATGGGACAGAGAGCTCCTCTAGGCCATCCTCTCTTGTGAAGAGAGCCTCCAAATTGAAGAGCATGTCCAAGGAATGTGAGACGCCCATCCTGTTTTTAAAAGAGGCCAAGAAAGCAGCAGCCTTTTCTATATGACTGTCAATGTGTCTCCCATCCTCCAAGGTAATAGAAGAAATTGAGTTATGCCTATACCTCTCAGTGGCACGAGCATGAAAATATTTAGTGTTTTCCTCTCCCAGTTGGGCCCACCTATATGTACATCTCTGCTGCCAATACTTATTCTGATAACCAAGCAATCTATTAATGTGATTCCTCAAAATAATCCTGAAGTTTCTCTCCTGAACAAAAATAGGCCTCTTATCCTCTAAGTTGTCTAGCTCCAGCAGTACTTTATTAACATTATCAATCATGAGCTTAAGTTTTGAAATGGACTTACTCCACACTTTCAGACTTCTCCTCAAATTTTTCATTTTTGCCGAGAGGACTGCTGCACTATTGGAAGCTCTAACCTGTTTTGTCCAACTGGACTTAACCACATCCAAAAAACCAGGATGCAAAGGCCAAAAGTTCTCAAACCTAAATATTCTGCTCTTAGGTATTGAGGTTTCAATTGACAGCATACAAAGGACGTGATCAGATATAGGCTTGGAGAGAGGTAGTACCCTGGTATTTGGAAAAACCGAAGTCCATTCCACTGTGGAAAAGAACCAGTCAAGCTGTTCCAAAAGTGGATCATTTTCATTCATATTACTCCATGTGAACCTACGACCCTTCAGAGGAATTTCAATTAGTGACTGACCACTGATCAACTCATTAAACTGCTGCATCTCTGCAATATTTCCACCAGGCTGGTTTCTGTTCTCCTGTGACCGAATGAAATTGAAATCCCCAAGAAAAAACCACAGGCTATCAGTTGGAATATGCAGATTTTTGAACCAATCAATAAACGTTTGCCTCTCAGGAATCCTACATGGCCCATATATATTTGTGAGAGTCCATGAACGGTTCAGATGAACAGAGGTCCTTGTGAATCAACTGTCCCGAGAAAATCAAGCTATTCCAAATGACCATGAGTCCTCCTGAAGCTCCAATTGATGGAACAAATTCAAATTTATCAAATCATCTTGGGCAGATTTTTCGAATATATGAGTGATCAAAATTCTCCCGTTTAGTTTCTTGTAAGCAAATGCTAGCACACCTAGATTCTTCTATTTTTTTTAGTGCTAACAATTTAACCTCACTATTTAATCCTCTAACGTTCCAGGATAAAACAATCCAGAGTCTAGAAGACATGAGTACCAAAGAAAAGAGCAAAAGTTTAATGCCCAGCGGGCTTACGAAACAAACGAATGTCTGACAGATAAACAACATGAGATGAAATTGAAATCCAGCAAATAGGACCTCCTGAATAAACAAGACAACTTTATTAAATAGCCGATCAACCATCTAGGCACCAGCTGTCGCCTCCTCCACCTCCTTCTGGGCAGATGCAAGCAGCAGTTCTTTTTTCAGTTCAACGGCAGGGATGCCACACAGTCTTTCACCAATATCCTAGATAACCGCCACTGGAGTCTCAGGTGGAATCTCATCATGGGACTGCAACTTCGGAGTCTCATCAATTTGCTGCTGCATAATTTCATTTCCCTGAATCTGAACATTAACCGCAGAAGGCACCTTGCGTGGCATCACTTTTAGTCTTTCTTTTCTGAGTGTCAGACAAGTTCCTCCCCTTAAAACCCTGGTACCTAGTGGAGCGGGGACTGCGACACACCGGGTGAATAGTAGCAGGAGTAGCTGGATTATTACGACGCCTTTTACGTGAGACCACCGCTACCTGACGGTCAGACAAGTCCTGCCCATCATTGTTTTGGAACTGCACGCCATCAAGAACTAAAACCCAGTGCACCGCCGGCACATCAACAGTATCAACAATCAGCATATCAACTGAAGCTTGAGATCCAATAGTCCTAAACTGACTATGAAGCAGTTTCTGCAGAGACTCCACCACTGAAGCCGACAGAAAAATCATGACACTAGTCCCAATCAGAGCCACATCAGTTACAACATCATCATCAATTGTATTGAAGCTAATATCCGAGAGATCATCCACCACATTATTAAAAGGGACCATGCCATCCTTAGGATGAACCCCTTGCTCAATTGGAATGTGGAACAGCTGCTGTAGTACTCCAACTGGTACAAGAATCTGGTCCTCCGGGGGCAGCTGAAGGTTGTTATGTAGGTTCAGGAATTGCTGCTGAATATTGTTCTAGTCATGATGAGGCTGATCATGCATGTTCCATTGATGAATTACAGGCAAAATAGGACCATGAAAATGATGGGGATCAACATTGGGTGGTGGCGGCGGCTCCTCCATATTTACCTCAATTGGTGGCGCTAAGCCAACAGCAACCTGAGCACCAAACCCACACAGGAGATACGTGGGTACAGTCCAGGAATTGTTGGCGCCTCCAACTTGACGAACAACCAGACTCTGCGGTACCAGCGCCTCATCCATCAACCCGACTCTAGCTAGTACTCTTAGAGATTTCCATTGGGATCATGCCATAAAATGAGGCGACCAAAACCAGCACATGCAGTTGTGATGAAACTCTCGGTACGGTAATCCATAGGGAACTCCAAAAACAGCACCCACCTCTCCTGACCCAGTACTGGAGTTCTAAGATTTATAGCCGCATCATGACGAACAAAAGTGATGTGGGTGTCCTCATCAAGCTCATAACCAGGCCCATCAACTATTGCATCCCTAGCTATGACATTTTCAAAGCGTAGCAGGCCAATATCAAAAGGAGAAATGCGAGCACTTCTAATGACAACATGATGATCATATCTGAGAAAACTCACCAAGTCTTCCAGCATCTCAGGCCTCATCAGATCCGGGACCGCCCAGTTAGCCACAGCAATTGCAGAATCTCCATGAAACAGAGGTGCATCAGCGGGAACGGCTATTTGAGCACGTACCAGACGATTAACAGGGCCTTCATCCAATGTGAGGCCATCAGGAACAAAGTGAAACGGGTTGACTGGAAAATTGGCCATGACTTCGTCGGATGTATTAAGTGTTGAAGAGAGGGGTGAGTTCTCAGCTACCCTTAAATCAACCAAGCTGTTACGAGAAACAGGGGATAAACTCAAAGTATGTTGTTTTGGTCTCTAGACTAAGAATGATTTGCACTTAGCTGCAAGATGACCCTCCTTTCCACAAGTGAAGCAACGGATTTTACTGGAGCACTTTAAACCCCAATGGCCCACAGTGAAACACCTCGGACAGAAATTCATCGACAAAGACCTAGAAACACGAGGATCCCCCTCGGCAAAACCAACCGCGTCTGTTTCTGAGCTGCTCCAAAAACTCTGCGGATCCGAACCAATATCATCAGATAACTTTAGTTGGGCTAGATCTGGGCAGTTCTACTGTACGTGTCCAAGCAATTGGCAAAATCTGCAACGCAACCCAATGATACATTTTGGTCCATTATGATGACAAAAGCGGCCTAGACCAAGACAGAGGGGGCACTCTGTTTGTAAAGAGGAAATATCTGGCATAAATGAGAGGCCCACAGCATGCACGATCTCTTCGTCAGAATACTTGGCTGGACGTAAATCACGCATGGCAGCTAACGTTGGAGCAGATCCATCCAGAAAATCCGATGTAGCAGGATTAGGTTCTTTTGACTTTTGAAATTTCAAAATTGCACGTGCTGGTTTCACCGGAAAACACATATTGCCAAATCAAACCGACGCCGGCGGTGAGCTCACTGGCGGCGCAGAGTTCAAAGATAATTTGAGAAAGCTAATATCAGGCTGGAAACGAACAGATGCCAGAGGATCGACCTTTTGCTTTGGAATATACACAGATTTATAATTTCTAGGACGACCCTTTGAAACAGACCAACCTTCCCCCAAATCAATAAAATCAATAGGGTCGTTGCACTTATCATTGAAAAGATGGAAGGTGCAGTGAAAATCAGGCCAAATACGTGAATCCAGACGGTGAATAAAATGCCCTACTGAATTAGAGGCCACTGAAAATCTGAACGTATCATTGCTCAATTGCCGCACTTTGAATCCAGATGAATCACCACCCAAACAATATTGTAATGCCAAACCCACCGACTCCACATTCAGATCAAAAGAAGCAGACCGAAAGAAGACCACCAAAAAAATTCCTTGGAAGAGCTCGCGGAAGAGAAGTGAACCGAAGACTTGAAGTGGCGACGCACCTGAGCAGCTAGCGCCCTACCTGGCGAGAAATCCCAAAGGAGTAGCGCATCCATGGAGATCACCGACGGTGAGGATCCTCACGCAGGTGCGGACATAAGCATCTTAAAGTGGTTAAGGTTAAAGTGACACAACTAAGAGGATATGCTTGACAAGTTATAAGCCAAAATCTCATGCCCCTTACTTACGAAGATCGAACCTCATTCTACTCAACTTTAGTCACAAGTAAGATCTTGTCATTGTAAGTACATATGTATCATAAAGAACCGCCAATGGAGTACCCCTTGCACATGATACAGGAGCTATCCCATAATCAAAATGACAAGGCAAGCAGACAATGAGCATCTCAGCGATCTTTTTATTTGCTATTTGCATAGGTTTTTATTAAGGATGCTTCATAGAGTGCTTATTATGGTTATGCTGCAAGATTCCACCATGATTAGGCATGGGTTAGGCTAGCGGCCAGGCGTTTCTCTAACACACATACAAACTCCATGATCTTACAAGTTCCACTTTCATTTTACATCGCCGGGATCCATAAGCAAAAGAACATGATATCAATGGGGTACAAAGTATAAGTGCAATGTTTAAAGCGTTCCCCATGATACATGGTTCTGCTGATTTCAACTTATAAAGCGCAAGCATATACGCAACAAAGATGTACACAATGGGTCAAGTTTATTAAATGCAAGAAAGTAAAGTGTGCCATCAAGTTCGTGAGAGCTTTAATCACTAATTTTCACATAACAAGTTTAATTTGGAAGGTAGACAAAAACATGAATATACTTGGAATAGCATATGCTAATAGGTAGGTATGGTGGACTCTTTGGAATAACTTGGTTTTAGGAATTGCATGCACAAGTGGAACTCATACTTGGTTGTGGAGGCTAGCAAAAGACTGGGAGCGACCAACTAAGAGAGCAATAATGGCCATAAACATGTAGAGCAACAAAACATCATTAATCAAAGCATAAAGTGATACTACAAGTTGAAAACTAAAGGATCATAAAGGTTATGGTGACGTGGGATAGTGATAACATGGTGTGAGCATGTGCCAAGTCAACCCAAATAAAGCATCAAAGGAGAATACCACAATACTATGCTTTAATATGCTAAAACAACGCATGATTCTTCAAAGGCACATTAGGTAATCTCAATTGTTTATAACAAGTCATGCTACGGCAAAGAATACTAAGCATAAAGCCAAATCAATATCAAGCATGGCATGACAAAGCATAGGCCATAGTCAAAAACAAGCTCTCTTTACCACTTAAGCATGAATTTCCTACTCTTTTCCAATCCAAACCAAACTATTTGAAAACCAATGCATGAAAGAGGGGATCCAATCGATTTATTCATCAAACTAAGAAAACAAAGCAAAGAACAAAACGAAAACAAAAAAGAAGATGCTCCAAGAACAACACAACTGTGTATGAAACAATAAAAATGAAATGTTTGGAACAAACCTGGAATTTTTATTGATGAAGAAGGGGATGCCTTGGTCATCCCCAAGCTTTGATGCTTGTACCTCTTGAATATTTCTTAGGGTGACACGGGTGGCAATTCCCAAGCATGAGCTTTAGTCCATCCTTCATCTCATTTCTCATTCCTTCCATGCACCTGAAATTTTTCCTTCATACAAAACTTCACACAGTCTTTATTAGCAACATTAGTGCACTTAAGATAATAAGTTTTTGGGTTCAGTTCTAACTCCAATAAAACTTCCATTAAAACAAAAGCTACTGTTGCAATTCCCTCAAAAAGCTCAATTCCCCAAATGAACTCAAAAAGAAACCAACAAGAAGCAAATGCAAATAAAGGCAGAAATCTGTCAAAACAGACCAGCAGGTAAAGAAGAATTTTTTTGACGACCTTCTGTTGCTCAAATCGAAAAGTGTTGAACTAACGAAAGTTGGATAACAACCTGGCACAGAAGCAAAAAAATTCATGCCTCAAAAGGACATACAGAGATTTTACATGAATTTTTACGGTGAAGCATAGAAATCTATTTCAGGATCCCGACCATTACTTCTCTCTCATTAGATGTTACTCTTGGCATAAAAAGCAAATAAAAAGGATAAGGAGCAGTTATTACTGAAGTAATAATTTTCCAGACTCATCTAAAATGTTTGGGTTATTTCCCAATAAGTACTTTTCTTTAACGCCTTTAAGTTAGGCATGATAGTTTGAGAGGATGCTCGCATAAGAAATATGAATTGAAGTAAAAGAGAGCATCAAGAAGCAAATTCAAAACACATTTAAGTCTAACCCAATTCCTATGCATAGGAATCTTGTATGCAAATAAATTCGCAAAGAACAAAGTGACAGACATAGGAAGATAAAACAAGAGTAACTTCAAAACTTTGAGCACATAGAGAGGTGTTTCAATACCATGAAAACTTCTACAACCATACTTTCCTCTCTCATAATAATTTTCAGTAGCCTCATGAATAAACTCAACAATATAACTATCACATAAAGCATGCCTTTCATGTTCTATACAAACGTAATTTTTATCAAGCACAAAAATAGTGGGATTAAAACCTTCAAACCCACTTTTAACAATTCTATAACTAGATGACTGATCATTCAATATAGGACCATCGTCTAGAGCTTTATCATAAACAATTTCTAAGCATAACTCTTTACTACCATGCATCTCGAAGTTAGGCACAAATAAAGGATTATCACAGATAACATGCGCATAACATTAATTCTACTTTGGTAAGCATGGGGGACAATCAAATAATGTAAGGGATAAAGAGTTACTCTCATTAGAAGGTAGGCATGGGTAGCTAATCCATTCTTCCTCCTTTTGTTCTTCACTCTCCTCCTCTTTTTCATCTAATGAGCTTTGAGGTTCATCAATTTCTTCTTCCATAAGATCCTGCAAGGCATTAGTCTCTTCCATTTATTTGTAGAAAGAATCTATTAATATATTCAAGAATATAGCCATTTTCTTCCTTGTAATTATCAAAGCAACATTTAAGTATATCATAAACCTCATATTTATAAGGTGAATCATCAATATTTTCAAGCAAACTAGCAAGTTCAAATACACCCTTCCAAGCATAGATTCCTCAATTTGTTCCACATCATAAAAGTCATAATTTTCTTTAACATAAGAAGATATGGTAACATCATCATTATACTCACATTAAAAAGGGAGATGTTTGTACCTCCTATAGCAACAAGATTTATCAAAGCAATAAGTAACATTATAAGTAGAACACACATTTATAGCAATGGTATACAATTTATCAATTTGTTCACATATGTGTTTCCCTTTTTGTGACAATCGGCGTTCCTTATATTAATATTTTTGTTCTTTCGTGAACCCACCTTGCTAGTAAGATTCAGTTTAAAAGAAACCAACCATTGATAGAAAGCATTATAAAGCAAGACAATAACAGACCAACGAAAATAACAACTAGAGTAGGAACTAATTTTTTTGTATTTTTGATAAAGAAACAAGCAAACAAAGCAGAAATAAACTAAGCTTGAACAATAGTGATTCCAAGTGAACTTGATAAATAAAGCTATGCTCCCCGGCAACGGCGCCAGAAAATAGTCTTGATGACCCACAAGTATAGGGGGTGTATCGCTGTATTTTCGAGGAAAGTGAAACCCAATTTATTGATTCGACACAAGTGGAGCCAAAGAATATTTATAAGCCTTAACAACTGAGTTGTCAATTCTGCTATACCTGGAAACAATCTTGCTCATAGCAGTTTATCAGTAGCAACAGTTTTGTAGTAGCAATACTAAAGTAGTAGCAGTAGTAAAGTAAAGACAATAGTAACAATTGCAGTTAACAGTACGATTAAAGCGCGGTAGGCATAGGGATGGACGGACGGGCGTTGCATGGACAAGAGAATTCACACGGCAATCAGAACATAGGGCATTTGCAGATAAAAAAGATAAAGCATCCAAGTACTAGATAATCCTAGGCATGTGTTCCATATATAGTCATACGTGCTGGCAATGAGAACTTGCACGACATCTTTTGTCCTGCCAGCCCGTTTGCAGTGGGGCCTCAAGGGAACTACTGGCAATTAAGGTGCTCGTTTTAATAGAGCACTGGAGCAAAGCATTAACACTCCGTGAACACATGTGATCCTCACATCAAAGCCATTCCCTCCGGTTATCCCGATTTTTGTCATTTCGGGGCCTTTGGTTCCGGACAACAACGTGTGTATACAACTTGCAGGTAAGACCAAAAACAATACTATC
Source organism: Avena eriantha (assembly GCA_910589775.1). Lineage (NCBI taxonomy): Eukaryota > Viridiplantae > Streptophyta > Magnoliopsida > Poales > Poaceae > Avena > Avena eriantha. The sequence continues at coordinate 116,826,443 of OU342740.1, forward strand.
ATAATGAATCAATAACATGTTCAGATCTCAAATCATGGCACTCGGGCCCTAGTGACAAGCATTAAGCATAACAAGTCCTAACAAAGTCAAAAGGCACTAACAGTAGATACTAGGCACCATGCCCTAACAATCTAATGTCATTAAATGAACGATCTCATCCAATCCCTACCATCCCCATAGCCTATAGTGGGGGATTACTCATTCATAGATGGGGGAAATATGGATGGTCGATGAAGAAGCGATGGTGATGATGATGGCGATGATCTCCTCTAATTCCCGTCCCAGCAGGGTGCCAGAACAGAGTTTCTGGTTATGAATCGTGGAATCTGGTGGTGGCAGTGGAGCGGAACTCCTTATAGAAAAACATCGAAAACTCCCTGGGTTTTTAGGTCTGGAGGCAACTTATAGGTGAAGAGGGAGGCCGAGGGGGTGCCTGGGACGGCCAGACCACCCCCTGGCGCGGCCAGGCCTGGCCCGCGCATCCAGGTGGTGTGGCCGGGCCCCAGCCCCTCTCCGTCTCGTATTCTGGCTCCTGGTGTCCCTCGGTGAAAAACTAACTTTGGCTTTTGTCCCATCCAATTCCGAGAATATTCATTTTCTGACTTTCCTGGAACCAAAAACAGCAGAAAACAGGCAGCTAGCACTGTGACTCTTGTTAATAGGTTAGTCCAAGAAATCATATGAAAAGTACTCCAAAGTTTGGACAAAACACAAGAAAGTAGATAAAACCAATCATGGAACATCAAATATTATGGATACGTTTGCAACGTATCAAAACCTAACCACAACTTTAAACTCTGAGATCCTACACTCCCTTGTGCAAAGGTTTCCTAACGGGGGTTCAGGTTTCTGTCACTCTGGCAACCCCTGCAATTAGTAGCCAAATGCACAATGCATTCCCCTAGGCCCTTAAAGGTGAAGTATCATATAGTCGACGTTCACATGACACCACTAGAAGAATAACACCACAACTTAATTACCTAACCATTGAATATTTCTCAACACAATTCCACTACTAACAACATGACTTCTCCCATGTCCTCAAGAACTAAACGAACTACTCAAGAGACATCATATGGATCAAGATCAGAGATGAAATAATGATAAGTAACAATATGAAGATGAATGATAATTCAATGGTTCCACTCAATAGCATCAACTAGAACAAGTAATCAACACCGAGAAAGTTTCCCCTAAGAACTATGCAAGATTCAACCCAATTGTTATAGACGTATGGAGTGGTGATGATGGTACTGGTGGAGATGATGATGATGATCCCGATGAAGTCCATCTTGATGACGGTGTTGATGGCGACGATCTTCCCTCTCCGGGAAGGAATTTCCCCGGTAGATTTCTGCCTGCCGGAGAGCTCTTTCTCTCCCTACAGTTTTCCGCCCCGCAGAGGCGGCGGAATCTCTCTGTGGTCGCTCCCCGAGTCTTAGGGTTTCGTGGGGAATATATACGCCAAAGAGTAGAGCCAGAGGTGGGCCAAGGTGGCCACACCACCTGGGGGCACGGCCTAGGGTTACCCGCGCTAGGGGGTGGTGTGGGCCCCATGTGGCTCATCTCCGCTCCCCTTCTGGCTTCCTTCGTCTTCTGGAAAAATAGGATTTTCCATATATTTTCTGGGATTTTTTGATCTTCGCGAATTTTTCTTCCAAATAGTGCCTTTTCCGTCATAATCTTGGCTTCAGTGGTCCATCCTCCAAAAGTCATCAACCATGCAAAAATAGATGAAATAACATAAGTATCAAATCTTAATATGAAATATACAATGAATAACAGTAAATTATGATATATAATAGTGATGCAAAATGGACGTATCAACTCCCCCCAAGCTTAGACTTCGCTTGTCCCCAAGCGAAAAATGAGCTCAATAATCATGACCTCCAGTTTATGGAGTGAAGTGTCGATAAAACAATACGGATAAAACAACTCACTATTATACAACTTAACTTGCAATAGTTAAAGGAAACACAATAAAGATACACAAAGTAAATCAAAATTGGTAGTGGCAAACTTTGGTCAAAGAACGGTTAACAATTTGCATGGGTTCAAACATAATGGGGTTTTCAATGATAGCTTTCAAAGTAATATTCACTAAGATAAGAGCAATGTGCTAAACAAGGAACATAAGAAACATGATTGAATAAATCGTCATATGAATGATTGAATCACAACAACTCAAATACTTGCTTAAGACAGAAAGGAGTAGGTTTACTGACTCAACTGAAAAAGTAAAAGATAGGCCCTTTACAGAGGGAAGCAGGGATTCAAGTTTCATAAAGAGCTTCCAAAAATTATGGTACTTACTAGCTTTCATCTCTCATTGCCCCTATCATAAGCATCTTTAGGTGATTAAGGTTAAAGTGAACAAATATGAGGATATTCTTGACAAGTTATAAGTTGAAAATCTCATGCCCCTTACTTACGAAGACCGAACCTCATGCTACTCAACTTTAGTCACGAGTAAGTTATTATCATTGTAAGTACATGTGTATCATAGAGAACCGCAAACGGGGTACCCCTTGCCCCATGATACAGGAGCTTTCCCATACCAAAATGACAAGGCAAGCAGACAATGAGCATCTCAACAATCTTTTTATTTGCTATTTGCATAGGTTTTTATTGAGGATGCTTCACAAATTGCTCACTGTGTTTATGCTGCAAGTTTCCACCATGATTAGGCATGGCTTAGGCTAGCGGCCCAGGTGTTTCTCTAACACATATACAGACTCCATGAGCTTACAAGCTCCCCTTTTATTTCACACTGCCGGGATCTATAAGCAAAAGAACATGATATCAACTAAAATATTGTGCAATGTTGAAGGTGTTCCCCATAGTAACATGGTTCTGCTAATTCACAACTTATAAAGCAGAAGCATATACTCAACATAGATGGGCACAATGGTTCAAGTTTATTAAGTGCAAGAAAAGTAAAGTGTGCCATCAAGTTTGTGAGAGCTTTAATCACGAATTTTCACATAACAAGTTTAATTTGGAAGGTACATAAAAACATGAATATACTTGGAATAGCAAATAATGCTAATAGGTAGGTATGGTGGACACGAATGGCATATATTTTTGTTTAAGGATTGGATGCACGAGAAGCATTCCCTCTCAGTGTAGGTTTTTGGCTAGCAAGGCTGGGTGGCTAGCATAAGAGTTGAAAGAAAACAAACAAACATACAAGTGATAAAAACAAACATGCAATCTTCCTTGGAAGCACAAAAGATCTTAACTAGAGAATACTAAGCTTATGAGCCAATCAACAAAGAAAGATGATGAAATTATATTTCTTAAAACTACTTTTCTGTTTTTCCTTTAGTTCTCAAATAGTGTTGCTACTAACCAAAGCCAGGTTTGCCAAAACCAACTAAATTTACTTAATGATCCCAAAGTGATACCAATACTAACAACAAGATCAGTCATATAATAGAAATTGCAAACTAAAATAAGATGTGCAAAAAGTAAATGCTAGAACTTCTCATTAATATTCCATAATGGCAACTCACATCAAGGGATACATATATAACTAACTAGAGGGGGGATACTTCCATAATGCAAACCATCCTATATGATAACTTCTCTATTCATGATATGACTCTACTAAAAAGGTAAAAAGATAAAAGATAATGATGTGATACCACGGCACTCCCCCAAGCTTGGAACAAACCAAGGGGATGCCAAAATCTGATGACAAATTACTCCTTCGATGGTGGTGGTGTCCTCATGATCGGAGTGATAAAATCTTCCAGCAACTTGCGAAGCCTATTATTCTCCTCTTGAAGTATATCCAAATTTCTCCTCAGGACTCGGTACTTATCGCAGAACTCATCAGTTGCTCGTAGAGCTTCCACTGCTGCAGCGCAGGAACTGAGGTCTAGAGTTGCAGGTATCAGCCCCTTCATGCCTGCTAACATGTTCTTTGCTTCCTCCCCGATGCTCTGATCCATGTTTTCGCGCCTATTTGCGATCCTTTCTTCTTTCACCCATCCCACGAAAGTCTCCTGCACAAGAATGCGATGGAGCTCGCGCCAGCGTCGCAGCTCGTAGCCCTTTGAAGACGAAACCTATAACGTCATCTAAACAGAACATATCGAAACAAGAACACGACGACAACACGATATACGAACCTCGGGGGATTATATATTACGAAGTTTAACAACAAAAGGATAGTACTGGCAGAAAACAGGTCGAAGACGGGCTCCGAGGTGGCCACACACCCTGGTGGCGCGGCCAGGTGGGCCCGCGCCACAGGGTGGTGTGAGCCACCTGGGCTCTATTTCTGTCCCTCGTTACACTCATTGCTTTCCATGTTAGATAAAAACTGCAAAAATATAAATTGACAGATTTTTGCGAACCTTTTCTTACCAGAACTGTTACCTATTCAAAAACAGACTCTGCAGGTCTCTAAACTTGGTCTTTAATAAATTCTTCCGGAGTCACCGCTTGAATAACATCAATATCTTCATCTTTATAAACATATTGTTTGAGTCATTTAACCATTCACCATCTTATTACACCATTTTCTCCTATAACTTGGAAATTTCTTTCACACAAAACTTCACACGATTCTCATTAGCAACATTAGTACATGCAAGATAATAAACCTTTTATGTTCAATTTCAACTGAAATCCATCAAAACATAAGCTACTGAAAAAACTCCTCTCGAAAGCCCAAAAGGAAATCAATTTAAGAGGCAAATGCAGAAATGGCAAAAATCTGTCAAAACAGACCAGCAGGTAAAGATCAATTTTTTCAAATATCTTATGCTGCTCAAATTAAAAATTGCAAAACTAAAGAAAGTTAAATAACAACCTGGGGCAGAAGAACAAAAAATTACAGATCAGTACGACGTTCTAGGATTTTTAACGATTTTTTATAGTGACGCACAAAAATCTGTTTTAGGACAACAACTTCCCCAAAATCTTACTTCTCTCTCATTAGAGGTTGATCATGACACAAAAACCAAACAAAAGGATAAGGAGAGGTTATTGCAGAATCAATAACTTCCAAGACTCAAATAAACAAAAACAAACTAAAAGCACAAACATATTGGGTTATCTCCCAAAAAGCTCTTTCTTTATAGCCATTAAGATGGGCGTGATAATTTCAATGATGCTTACATAAGAATATGAATTAAAGTAAAAGAGAGCATCAAGAACCAAAAATACACATGTTTAAGTCTAACCCACTTCGTATGCAAGAGAATTTTGTAAGAAAATAAATTGTTGAAACCAGAGGCTGCTAGCATAGGAAGGCAAAACAAGTGCAGCATAAAGACTTTCAACATAAAGCGAGGAAACTTAATATTATTGAGATGCATAAGAACAATTTTCCCTCTCTCATTGTAACTTTCAGTATCATGCATAAATTTAATGATATAACTATCACATGAACCATTGTAGCAATAATCACTTATTCTAATAGAAAACATAGGGACACTAGCTCTCCTAACTCTACTTTGTGAGACAATATTAGAAGTATCCTTATAGAGGATAGTGTGTCCGTCTTCTACATATTCAGTGACATAGACTTTCACATTTGCTATTACAGGTTCAACAGCTATTTGTTCATTAGATTCAACACCTTTATTTGTACTTTCATTAACCATACTAGCTATCATAGAGTGTTCCATTATCTTAACTGGGAAAGGCATTTTCTCAATGTAAAGTTCAGGTAAAACATGATTAGCAGTATAAAATTCAGTATTTCTTGTAGGAACACAATTAACAATATCTTTATTTGGATCATGATACTTATTCCATTTATTTTTAGGAATTTCAATATAAGAAGCAAAAGCCTTAAAATAATTTGCAATACTTTGAGAATATATACCATAAGCATTACTAATATTATGAAAGTCATCAATTCCCATAAAAGATTTAATGCATTCATAATCATAATTTATACCTGACTTTCTTCCTTTATCATTCTCACATGCTTCAGCATTCTCTTGAATTCAGTCTAGAATATCCCATTTAGCTTCTTCTTCCATACGTGTAAATGATCCAGCACAAGAAGCATCCAATAGATCCTTATCATGAAGAGAAAGTCTTGCATAAAAGTTATTCATAATGATATTGTTGTGGAGCTCATGAATAAGACATTTGAGAATTAGTAACTTTAATCTCCCCCAAGATTGAGTTGTACTCTCTCCATCACAGGGCCAAAAGTTGTATATTTGATTCCGATCTTTATGAATCTCACTAGGAGGATAAAACTTTGAATAAAAGAGAGGTACTACTTCCTCCCATTCCAGAGCTTGACCATTCTTCAGTAGCTTATGCCATTCCTCAGCTTTTCCTTTCAGTGATAATGAGAATAACTTCTTCTTGACTTGATTAGTTGTAATACCTGCACACTTGAACAACCCGCATAATTCGTGTATAAAAAGCAAATGATCACCGGGATGGACAGTTTCATCTCCAAAATATTAGTTATCCATAACATGATCAGTAATTCTCGTAGGTATCTTAAAAGTATCATTTTCAGCAGGTGTAGGTTCATATACTACCTTAGCAGTGGTAGTAGCATTACGAAATAAGAAACTAAGTGAATTATCCAATTGAAATAAAGTAACTAACAAAAATAAACAATACTCAGTTCCACTCTTCCATAGTGCTTCACTCCCCGACAACGGCGCCAGAAAATAGTCTTGATAAACCACAAGTATAGGGGGTGTATCGCAGTATTTTCGATAAGTAAGAGTGTCGAACACAACGAGGAGCAGAAGGTGTTGACAAGTGGTATGGATCAGGAATTCTCTGTAAATACTTAGCAAACGGATTTTTAGGGGTTTTTGATAATGCAGATAAATGAAGTACGAGTAAATAAAAGACAATAATAATAATTGCAGCAAGTGGCCCAATCCTTTCTTTGGCAATGGACAAGCCGGTTGTATTACTTAAGATGACCAAACGTTCTCGAGAACACATGGGAATATCGTCAACTGCTTTTGCTTCATATAGTTGATTAATCTTCTTTAGTTAGACACATGTTGTGTGGGTGAACCTGTGTTAATGTACTGACCTTCCTAGGACTAATGCATACTTTTGATTATAATCTTGCAACCATCTGCAAGTACAAGAAAGTAATTAAGATAGAAACTTAACCACAGCTTTAAACTCTGAGATCCTACACTCCCTCGTGCAAAGGTTTCCTAACGGGGGTTTAGGTTTCTGTCACTCTGGCAACCCCTACGATTAGTAGCCAAATACACAATGCATTCCCCTAGGCCCTTAAAGGTAAAGTATTATGTAGTCGACGTTCACATGACACCACTAGAAGAATAACACCACAACTTAATTATCAAACCATTGAATCTTTCTCAACACAATTCCACTACTAACAACATGACTTCTCCCATGTCCTCAAGAACTAAAAGAACTACTCACAGGACATCATATGTTTCAAGATCAGAGATGAAATAATGATAAGTAACAATCTTAACATGAATGATAATTCAATGGTTCCACTCAATAACATCAACTAGAACAAGTAATCAACACCGAGAAAGTTTCCCCTAAGAACTATGCAAGATTCAACCCAATTGTCACAACGGTATGGAGTGGTGATGATGGTGCTGGTGGAGATGATGATGATGATGATGATCCCAATGATGTCCAGCTTGATGACGGTGTTGATGGCGACGATCTCCCCTCTCCGGGAAGGAATTTCCTCGGAAGATTTCTGCCTTCCGGAGAGCTCTTTCTCTTTGCAGTTTCCCGCCCCGCAGAGGCGGCGTAATCTTTCTGTGGTCGCTCCTCGAGTCTTAGGGTTTTGTGGGGAATATATACGCCAAAGAGCAGAGCCAGAGGTGGGATAGGGTGGCCACACCACCTAGTGGCGCAGTCTAGGGTAGCCCATGTCAGGGGGTGGTGTGGGCCCCTTGTGGCCCATCTCTGCTCCCCCTTCTGGCTTCCTTCATCTTCTGGAAAAATAGGATTTTCCATATATTTTCTGGGATTTTCTGATCTTCGTGAATCTTACCTCCAAACAGTACCTTTTCCGTCAGAATCTTGGCTTCAGTGGTCCATCCTCCAAAAGTCATCAACCATGCAAAAATAGATGAAATAACATAAGTATCATCTCTTAATATGAAATATATCAATGAATAACAGTAAATTATGATATAGAATAGTAATGAAAAATGGACGTATCAGGGATCATTAGGTGTCATCAAGGGGATTGAACATAGTAGTTCAATTGTGTAATGGCTTAGAGGAGCCAATCCACTACCAGGTATAGATCACCAAATAATAAAGCAATGTAGTTTTCATAAAACAGTAAGTAAAACATGCATAAGTAAAATATTAGTACAAGGTTTATGAGAAAGAAGGTGGCTTGCCTGTCAGCAATCTAGCAATATATGTCCCTAGACTTCATCTTAGAATACCACAATAATCCAATAATAATGATCCTCTTATGTCTTTGATATAATCGCAACTATCGTCGTCAGGGACACACATGGAAACAAAAAAAGGGCACAATCAACACAAGGCATAAAATCACCAATATCATACATCAAACATACATACAACACATTAATCACTTTATTAGGTTTTGATAGATTAAGTTTGTTGCAAAAGGAAATATTATAATTGCCTTTGTGGGTTTTCCTTTATGATTTAAATTGTCAAGTACCACCTAATGAAGGGATTTTGACTAAGGATTGGGTCTGTATGATATAAATGTGCAAAAATGATATACACAAATAGGTATTGAAACAACAAGGCCAACAAAAGTGGTTTCATGATTTTATCAATTTTCCTTGATTAGTTGTGATTAGTTTAGTGGTATTAACCCTAATTTAGGTGAATAAATCAGCAGAAAATATCTGTAGCTCCAACAAATTTGTTCTCATAGTATGTTGTATAAATTTGAGTTTATGATTTTTGAGAGTTGGAAGCACCTCAAAATAATTATAATGCCCTTGGGAAAATCCCAAAATCAGTTCTGCAAGCTTTTTGTCTTTTTCACCGGTGTAAAATTATAGTGTATTTTGATATGAATCCAAAGACACATAATAGGTATTTTGAATACCTTTCTAGAGAAATTTTAATCACCCTATTTGTAGGTACATTAGTACTGAGGTGATTTCTATAGTGAATTAACTATGCATAGAACAGATTAATTCACAATAAATCAACAGGGGCTTAGAAAAATATGGGCTCCTAGGGTTTGATGGATGTGGGTATGCATCTGTACTGGGAGTTGCAATTAGATAAATAACAAATTTGATTTGATCCAAATAAATTCCTAAAGGAAGATTAGTGCTATTTTTGTTGTTTTTTCTATTCTATAACTATGGCTCCACTTAGAATAGTATTAATTCCACTGGATGTGTATTTCAAACATCTTCCAGAGGAGGTTGATTTTACTCCATTTGGAAATGTTGAACTCCCTAGGGAATTTATTTAGTAACAAGGAAACATTGTAGTATTTTAATTACTAGAAAAGATCTCGGTATCTTTCTATGTTGAATCTTGCGCTGCATGGTCTAGAAAACCCAAGTGTACTTGGTAAAAATTTGATCTGGACAAGTTACTATAGTTTTCATTTTTGTAAAGAATTAAACCAAGCAGCTATTTTATCTGGTTATGGGATTTAATTAAAAAAGGGAGGCAGTGGATGTCTGGCCAGATCTGGAGGAGATGGGCCTTGGAGAGGAGGTCTAGCCTGGGTCCGCTCCACCTGGCGCATGGGGGCGCCGATTTGGATGCCGGCTGTGGGGCCTAGAGGTCAGGGAGGCTGATGGGGAGCTCACGTGCGGGGGAGAGGCGGAGGAGAGGGCGACGCGGAAGACGACAACAACCTCAGGGATGGGCGACATCGGTTGTTATGGCGACAGATGGTTTCTCGCACGATGGCGACAAAGACGAATGCATCGTAGCTCAACGATAGCGCTAGCAGAGGGCGTCCTGAGAAAAACGTTTAGGGTGGTTAGGTGCTGCGGAGCTAGGGAAGCTCGGGACGATGACATGCAGGGGGAGATGAACAAGGGAGAGAGTGCCATGATAGATCTTGTATAAGGCCTAGGTGGGGAAACTATCCTTCTTGCCGACACTGCAGGGGCAGGTTTTTGGTGGGGTGATGCAGGGAGGCTAAAGGAGGGCGTTGGAGGTTAGCTAAGGTGTTGGGGAGGCTCGAGATAGTCTGCATGTTTCATCTCTCGATGGAGGCCGAGAGGAAGGTTTCCTCTTCTTAATGGCAATGGAGAGCCGAGGGGCGAGATCTGGAGCAAGGGGCAGGGTAGGTGAGGGTGAGGGAGTGAAATGAGAGGGTAGGGTAGATATGCATTGGACTCTTGGATTATAACCGAAGGAGGAGTGTGTATGGTGGACAAGGTGTAGGAGGAGCTATGGGAGAGGGAGGTGCTCGATGATTGGGGCTCAGGGACGGTGGAGAGAGAGGGGGTGGTCTTCTGGTCGTGAAGAAAGGGTAGAGAGGGGTAGTGCTGCAGCAGAAAATTAAATGGCATAGCTTGCTTTGCTCTCACTTTTATCCTTCTCCAAACACAAGAGACAGGGGCTAGGGTAGAGCTACAGTACCTGCTACAGTGTAGCACGACCAGAGGTGGGGTCCTAGTTCTGTGATGATCATCCATGTGCATGGAGAATGATTTGATGAGGATTAGTTCAAGGTTTTTGGGTTATGTCAAAACTTGGCCATATTGATTATCATTAAGGAATTTTTGAGTTTTGATCTAAACCAGGTAAAGCAATGGTGATAGTAGATGTATATGGACACGCTACCACTCTAGGATTTTTTTAGAATTCATTTGATAATTTTAGATCCCTTTTATATCAGTTATTTAAATAGTGTTGAATCTCTTTTATTGGTTTCTTTCTAAATTATGTATTGGACAAAGTGAGTTTTTTTTGGGATGGTCCAAAATACCATTTCACATATAGGGGATTTTTCCCAAGATTTATTATGGATGAAAATTATTTTTAAACCTTTATTTCTCATTTCTACCATTTAAGAAAATGGGCAAAAAGAATTATTAAAACTCTTCAAAAATATTTATTTTTGAAGTGGGAAGATAGGTTATGATATATAGGACTAAATGTGCTAAAAGATGGGGATGTGATTGGGAGAAAAACCAACTTTCCCTTGTAGCAGGAGTTTTGGAGTTTCTGCTTAATAAGAGAATTAAATTGGTTTTGGGCCATAATAATTTTGGATAATATTTTATAAATATTGATATTGAAGGTAGATGATTTCCACATGTTGTATCAATCATTTGCAACCTTGGGTTTTGAGAATCCCACTTGATTTGGAAGAAAAGCAAAGGGTGAAGGATCTTGGGTATTATTATTTTTATACCATCAAAAGCTTGTTGGATCTTGGAGCTCAGAGCTAACCCTAGGTCATGGGCTATATGTATGGATAGGCTAAGTCATGTAGATCACCATGGAGTAGAGAGTTGAGGTTTATCATGATTGAGCTTTACAAGAATTGGTGCCAAACTTTGAATAAAGTAAGTGTGCCATAGCAGATTATAAAGTAGCATTCAAAACCATGTGGGTTTTGGAGGCACAAAGATCCAACTGAAACCAGTGAACTAGGGGTTGATAGACCTTTATGAGAAGAGCACAACCATGCAAAGATTTGGTCCAAATAAGGTAGTATGGAGATGTGAGCTTCTGACAAAGTAGGCTAGTTGATAAGATTTGTAGAAAAAGTTATTTTCTTGCCTGCAAAACCATCAAGTACCGGTGGGTTATAGGATGGTTTAGCCAAGGGCAAGAGTGGGCTTTGGTAGTCCTTATGATGGTATACAAGGTGGTTTAAGTTCATTACCAAAAATGCAGAAGGATTGGAAAACAGGGAGACTCAAGGATGTGATATTGATATCAAATTTCTAGACAGTCATTTTTGGCAGAGTTGGAGATTTTGACTAGAATGTAAGAGGGGATGATTTTGAGAGAATGGAAGGTTCAAAATCATTATCTAATGGATGAGGTGGGAGTGTAGATCGATTAGGGTGGATCTAGGCTTTATATTGGTCTTCATTTACTTGGAAGTTTCTAGAATGAATAGTTGTAGAGGTGATCTGGTTAAGGGTTTTAGATGATGCCTGGTGGATGTAGATCAGATCCAGATGGGTTATCTTGCTTAGGGTTGACACTCTTGGATTATCTAGATGCTAGATGATGATCCCCTAGAGTATCTCATACTACTCCTAAGCAAACAAGTCAAACAGCAGAATAAGGCAAATCATCAGACAACACATCAAGGCAATTCATCTTAACAAGCAACTCAAGATATTACTAGAGTTACCATAAAGCCTAGCTTGAGGTAAGGATGGGTATTTTGAAGAGGTTGGAGTTTGAACAACGTAAGGTCCTTGGTACATCTACCAAGAGTAGAGTTGAAAAGTTTTATAAAAAGGTTTTAGAGAAACCTAGGGGTAAGAGTATTTTGAAGAGGTTGGAGTTCGAACAACGTAAGGTCCTTGGTACATCTACCAAGAGTAGAGTTGAAAAGTTTTATAAAAAGGATTTAGAGAAACCTAGAGGTAAGAGTATTTTGAAGGTTTTGTCTTGAAAACATAAGAAGATTATATCTTATTAATCTGCATAATTTTGGCAATGGAAGCTACTAATTTTTTTTTAGTTTGCAAATGCATCTTGGCTCAGGTTTTTGAAATGCTAGAACATTTGATAATATGAAAAATGCCAAGACAGTTTTTGTGAAATAGCTTTTGTCAACTATGGTGAGGTAAGAAGTATATCATCTGCTATACATTCAGATGCATAAGCACAAACAACCAAACATTGTATCAAGCAACAATAAAAAGTTTTTGTTCCCCCTGATTTTTGCATTGTGGACAACTAATCAAGGTTTCTGAAATTGGGGTCCTACAACTATCGTGTGCATCCTGGTATGATCTTCATCATTCCTATTTGTGTAAGGCCAAGGTCTATGGTCCTTACACTTTGGTTTGTTATAATTTCCCAAAGTATCAAACTATACTTCAAATTACAACATTACCATATCATAACACTTGCCCAGAAAAAACTAAACTAGATGCTTCTAATCTATCTTTTGCATATTTTTACGTGGTTTATGGCTTTCCGAGATAGAACCATTCTTACCTAAGAACATGGAACCACGACGATGATAATCAAATTATTAGAAAACTGTTGTAAATAAGATATCAACTATAGTGGGAGAGACAAACACCCGCTGGCCACTTATGCAAAACTAGTTGCATGTCAAGCGTGGAACAAGTCTCATGTGCGAGGACATATAAAGTTAGTCAGGGCTGCTTCATCCCACTATGCCACCAATATCCAAAATACATAAATGATGCAATAACATGCTCATCAGTGCCCACATATTCATATGTGTTCTACCATTGCAAAGGTCAGGCTCTAATACCACTGTCGGGTTCACAGCATAGAAAACAAAAAGTTTCCTACAACATGAACAACTAAGCACCAAGATCTATCTACCTAGATACAATCAACAGGTGGATATACATCCATATAGATCTTACCCTCGAGGACTAGAAAGCTTAGTTAATGAAATCTGATTTTGTGGATGATGTAGTCGTACACTTGTTGATCTCAAGATCGAGTTGACGTCCAGCGCCACAAAGTAGCAGCGCATCCGTGATAGCACACACGTCCAACACCCCGAAACCTCTGATTCCTTTCTCACGAAAAGCAGCAGAAGCAGCATATCCTTCCAGACAAACAACCGAGAACATGTATTTCGCTAATCCGAAGCCATGGGGAGTACTAGAGGGGGAGAGATCTTTCACGAGGAGGTGTTGAAAATGGAGAGGAGGAGGAGGCCTCCTTTTATAGGAGGAGGAGGCATGTCCACCGGCCATGGTGGTTGCCCCCACCTCTTCCTCCATAATAGTGAGTGGAGCTTCCACTAAGCCCACTCCCATTAACACAAACTCCACTCACTTTGAATTACTTACCCAATAATTTAAATGCATTTTTCTCTTTAAATAAAATACTTTTATTTATTTTATTAATAAATTTGTTCTTCGATATCACATCTTAATCCATTTTCAGCATTTTGACCCAAAACTATTCTAATGTCCACCAGAATAATCCTAGCGCTTTAAAATCCTTTCTCTAGTATCATCTCTGCTCCATTTAGTGTCGATATACCTTAAGTGTCACCCTACGGTTCGCGAACAATGCAGATATGATCTAGACCCCTTTCTGATCAGTAATCAACAGCGGGACCTGGAGATCCATACTGACTGCCACACATTCAACGATGACTCTAGTGATCATGCAAACCTTTGACGTCGTAACTAAATACCTTTGTCTCGTGATATATTACATGTCCAAGATTTCATCATTAGTATCCCCATACCTAGTTTGATCTTGTTACAAACAAGTACTCTTTTCTCATTCTCATGATATAACATTCTTACTGATCTTATCAGTTTCTTGCAAGCTATGTCAATGTGATATCACTGAGAGGGCTCTAAGTATATACATATATCTCCATCATCGGATGGACAAATCCCACTCTTGATCCATGAGCCTCAACATAATACTTTTAGAGTACCAAAATCCACCTTTGTAATCACCCTATTATGGTGTGACGTTTTGTGTATCAAAGTACACTCTTCCGGTGTTAGCAATTAATATGATCTCATGGTCTAAGGATTAGGGTTACTGCTTATGATGTTATAGCAATGTAAACATAATGACTTTGATCGAATTACTATACTTTGGGTAGATTTTCATCACATCATTCCACCAATGATGTGACCTCGTTATTAACAACATCCAATGTCCATGATAAGGAAATCTTGATCATATTGTTAATCAACGAGCTAGTTTCGATGAGAGGCATAACTAGGAACTCTTTATTGGTTTATTAAAAACACATGTATTAATGTTTCCAATTAACACAATTTAGAATGAGAAATAAACATTTATCATAAACATGGAATAAGATAATAACCACATTATTATTACCTCTTGGGCATATTCCCTTCAGTAAAAAGATTAAATGTCTACGATGACGTCAACCTGACTTCATATATGTTTTCAATATTTTCAGAAAATGATATAAACTTGTAAAATCAATAACTCTTAATCTATAAATCAGAAAAACATGTATAATATATAAAAATATTCAGAAAAATGAGATATACATCTTAGCATCAAAATCATGCATTGTTAAGAAAGTTTAATTACAAGTTTAATTAGATGAACCAAATGATTCTGAGGTTTCCCTGTTTTAGGGTTTGTGCCCCTCGGACCCCGTTTAAATTGTCAAGTGTAACACCCTCGAATCGACCCTAAGAAGATTTCAGCACTTCCCGCCAAACCCGGATAGAAATGATTCAAACATGCCCATGAGGCACTTGCGTGCGGGTGGAAAATGAAGCAATACCATTACACAATAGTTCACAATGGAACCCCCAAGAACATATATATACAATAGTGACTCGACGAGTCAAGAATACATATATACATTACAAAGATCCAAGTCACATTGAATACGATACAACATCCGAGTACAGATAAGATGCAAATTGGACTAAGAGTCCTGAAGAATAACCAATGGCATACATAACCCTACTATCATGGTGTGGAACACGGCAATGCCATCGGGGATGGCTCAAGAGGGGACAATCAGGATGCTATCGGTGGCTATCACAATAGGTTGGGGATAGATACTGCAAACACAGCGATGTACCTAGGTTCAGGACCCTCTCGGGGAGGTAATACCCCTACTCCTGCAAGGATCTACTATATCAGGGGCGAATGCCCAGTACAAGTGCTCCTGGAGTTGTTTCCTTAGCAACTATCGAGAGGTGGAGGAAGAAGATGAACTGGTGGTCTCTGAGAGTCTCCCTTGAAACCTAGCTCTACCCTCCCTTATATACTGGCTGGGAGAGGTAGGTTACAATGTGGGTTCTAGGGTTTATTGTTTAGGCATTGAGTTCACAAAGCGGGCCGGCTGGCAGGGTCTAGCTGGTGGACAAGGACCCAATCAGCCCTTCAGTACAGGGATAGCACTATAGTGTCCCAGCGCTAGTGCTTTGGCCGATAACACTATAGTGACCCAGCGCTTTAACCGTCAGCCGGTGCTTTAGCAGTCAGCCAACAACGCTCTCTTCAGCTTCCAGCTTTGGTGCTTTGGTGCGGTTGTCTTCTAGAGCCGGCAAGGCAGCGCACCAGCCTGCCTGGTGATGCAAGGAGCCAGAGGCGCGCTCCTCATGGAGCGTCACCCTCTTCATATCCTCGTCACCGAATCTGAGGTGACCGGGTGGAAACGGCCACCCAACCGGTTCTTCTTGTCATCCAGCTAGACGGGCAAGCCGAGGAAGCTTGAGGGCGCACCGGTTGGAGAGGTCCAACCAGCTGCAGTCCTTTGTCTTGTGGCCATTTGACAAGGTACTTCCGGAGCCGACCAGTTAGGCCTAGCTTACCCTACCTGAGGGTCATCCCCTTGACACTAGTCCCCAAGCACATTGGGACTTCGTCTTGCGGAGAAGTTCCTGTGTGCTCATTGAATGAACTGAAACGGTCGGTGATGAAAAAACTGGCTGTAAATTCTGTTTGAGGTGCTTGTTGCTTCCCGGATGGAATTAACAGCTACGGAATCGGTGCACACCCACTAGGTGTAAGAAGCGATTGTAGCGACCGACTGGTGTAGCCGGGACAAGGGAGATGAATCATATGATTGCTCAGGTCAGTGCTTACACCAGCCATGCCTGGTGGTTCTAACGCACGTCGTGTCACTTTGACTGCTCGCTCTGTAGCAGCAGTGTTTGGTAACCATGTGCACGTCTAGCCGCTACAGTTTCTTGGGAGGTGCGCGGATGCCTTCCCTCCCGCAGTAACACCTACCAGATCTTCTACGTGAGATCGTGTCAGCAGATTGGATCCGCAATCGAACCATCGTGTGGGTGTGGTAGATGTCTGCCACGTGGTGGAAGGGAATGGAGGGGGCGCATTTGGCTCGCGCTGATAAATAGGGCCGTGGGGATAGAGTTTTCTCCCACTTTGCCTTCTTCTCGTTCTTGCTCTTTTCACCCTTGCACACTTCCCCTCCCTTCTCTTCCGCCACCGGATTTAGGTCGCCAGTGCTGCTACGAATTCGTGCAATCACGGGACCCCGCTTCTCCAGCATGGCCTCCACCCCTACAGATATGCTTCTGGAGCAGCACGAAGGATGGTGTGGCTCCATTATGGAGGAGCTCATCTACAAGTACTAGCGAGGGAAGTTTATCCCATTAGAATGGTTGGTAAAGCATCGGCTCATGCTGGAGGGGGAGCGTGTCCCTCAACCCAAGCCCGGCAAGGTCGTCGTCTTTCTCGCTCATTTCTCCATGGCTTCGGCCTGCCGGTGAGCGACTTCATCCTTGATCTCGTCTCCATGTTCGACCTCCAGCTTCATCATCTAAAGGCGAACGCCATGGCGCAGCTATCGCATCACGTGGCATGCTATGGGTCGTACCTGGGGGTTTGCCTGGATTCAGCGAACTACCTCAAATTCTTCAACTTCAAGGCCCAGATAGTGCACAAGAACGACCCACTCGTAGACACTTGCTGCTGCACCATCTATCTGGGGCCTACGTCCCAGATGCTGCAGTTTGACCTCCCTAACACGGTGATGCTCTAGCAGCTCTCATATCTCTATGTGAGCAATGTCATCAAAGTCGACTGGATCCAGCTTCCGGCCTTTGCCAATGTCCCCTCCACCCAGAAGGCCTGGACCGTTAAGGGGTTGGGTGCCCAGGCAGACATCGAACGGATGGCCACCCAGGTGCAGGCACTGGTGGATACAAGTCAGCTTACCGCATGAGACATCACCTTGTCCTGTATGGCCCACTGGGTGCTTCTGCTGCAGCGGTGGTCACACAAGATGTGCCACTTGTCTAGCCCCGATGACCCCACCCGGTTGTCTCGGCTGCACGTGACATACGAGGCCCTCCGAGACTGGCTTGCCATAATCTCGAAGGAGGACCTAGAGAACGGCTGGCGCTATTCCTACAGGCCATACCACCAGGGCCGCCTGCCGGTTAGTCTTCTGTTCTTGCCAGGTGGATTTTTCCCAAAGGATTTCTTCGCGCTTCTTGTATGCTCTCTTTGAGTAGCTCTTTACAACATAGCTAGCGGAGGACGGTATGGGTGATCACGATCTCCCCCACTTCTCGACTGACCGTCAGCGGTCAAAGTACCCACCAACGGAGCCAGAGCGCTTCCCTACCCGGGGTGACAAGGGACTAACAGACCCGCACGGTAAGGGTTTTCTCTTTGCGCCCATTAGCCGATTTGTTGTTTTAGCCAGACACTGAAGCTTGCTCATATTCACGTATCCATGTACGGCGATGATGGTCCTCCTGCCCTCGGTGCCATGGTGAAGGCCAAGGGGAAGCAGCTGGTGTCGAGCACCTCTCCAGCCGGGGGCGGGCCAAAGAAACCTCGTTGGCAAAGGCTGGTAGTGATCATGTTGATCGTCACCTGGTATGTGCTTTTCTGATCTCCTCACCCTTTGTCTTGTTGACTTGCCCTTCTTGCTAAGTTTTATTTGCTCCTTTAGCGAGGTGATGTAGTTGGACGGCTCTGGTGCTACTGTCGAGCCCGTGCTTGCTACGTCTAAGGAGACGGCCGAGCAGGTTGCGCCCGCCCTGACCGTTCTGGCTGGAGCCACCTCGACCATGAAGGATGCGTCCCCTCCTGCTGCACCGGCTCCTCTGTACCGCGCCGCAACCACTTTGCAGACTCCTCAACTGTTTGAGCCCAAGCGTGACTCCACCACTCCCTGCCCCGACTAATGGACAGTCTGAACCTGTGTTGGAGCGATGCTCTGATGGGTCCGACCACTGGCCGGGTTGAGGATCCGGGGGAGCAGGCACCAGGCGCTTCTGCATGGCTGGTTGCGAGCGACAGCGGGCAGTCAGTGGCCTCCGGCACTGGCGGTGCGGGTGGCAAGGCCGAGCTGATCGTGGCAGGGGCTTCACGGGTTGCCGGTGACGACAAGGAGAAAGTGCCAGTAACCGGTTACAAGCTAACCCCGGATGAGCTGACGTTGTACACCATCCTTGCTCAGCTCTCTAGCTCGGCATCTGTCTCCTTTGTCCAAGCGTGTTGCCTAGTGGAGGAGATGGAGCAGGGGCTCAGTGAGGCAGAGATGTTGGGTGTTTCTTTAGAGGTAGGTGTCTCTTCATGCTCTTGTCATTTTCCCTCCGACACTTTGCTTGTTCCCTTTTTCACTTCCTTCTTTTCGCAGAAATATTTTTTCTGATATGACAAAGAACACACAAGACCTGGGGCATAAGATTGCTTGCTTGCTATGTCTCCGCAATTGCGTGATTTTCGTGGTTTTTGTTCACTATCGGGTATCATCCTCCAACCATGATAGTGGACAAGGAGACAGAGGTGGACCAGCTGAAATTGGAGGTGCGCCAGCTGCAGAACTCAAGCAACACGCACCAGGGTCAGATTTACAACCTTGAGAGAAGGCTATGTATGCAGAATTGGATCACATCGCCGAGATGGTCGTCAGTAAGTCTTTCTTCTCCTTTGCCGAATTTTCCATTTGGCGTAGCCGGTTTGTGATAGTTTCTGTCTCGTTGCAGCTCATTATCCTGAGGCGACTGACCAGGCCCTTGCACGCGTGCCTAAGGAGGATATCAGATGCGACCTGTGCCCCGAGGAGCTTGTCACCATGGTTAGCGTGGAGGCCGATCGGCTACGCCAGGTTGTCCTAGAGATCTTTACCTATATCTAGCCCCTCGTCGCTCCACCTACCAACATTGACACGCTGGTCGTCGGGCTTGGGACTACCCTTGACCTCATCGAGATGGGGCGAGAGTGGGCTGTGCACGGAGGCGTGGAGATGCCCCTTGCTCTGCTCAAGTCCTGGTACCCGGGTGCGGATCTTCGGAGCCTTGTCGGGTGATTTAGGTAGGGACCAGCTATGAACGCCTTCGCGATGAAGTTCCTGATATCCACTCCTGCGGTGTTAAGATTGCGAGTTGCGTACAGATGGACCAGGACTTCAGCGACTTGGCAGGGATGGAGCCGTTCGTCTGGACTGAGGCGCCAACTCTTTCGTAGGCTACCGCTCCGCCTCCGCCAGCCTTCCACCCGGCAGCTACCGACGTTGCCTCCTCTAGCCGAACTGCAGTCGATGCCTCCATGCCTTCCACTGAGCCTCATGTCTGATCCTCGGGATGCCGAGAGGAACTATATTGTCTGAAACTTGTCCTTCATCCTTGGTTTTATGCGTGAATTAATCATGGTTGTTGAACTCTGATGGAAGCTTCATATTCCTTATGCTATGATATTGCCTTGTGCTTTTGAATTTGAGCTTTTTGATTGCTGGATCAGCTTTTGCCAATTGCAGGTCTTGGCGTAGGGGCACAGGAGCGCACCCACTGGGTGTAGTCCCTGAGTTCCAACCGGCTAGAGAATCCAGCTAGTTCGAAGCTCTCTTATGCCTTTGCCATATGCAGGTCTTTGCGTGGGGGCGCAGGAGCGCACCCACTAGGTGTAGTCCCCGAGGTTTGGGCCAGCTAGAGGATCCAGCCAGGTCGAAGCTCTTTTCTGCCTTCTGCCCTGGGGTTGTGAATAGCATATCGCAATAGCCCTTGGTTGGATTTTGACTCGTGAAAAAAACATACACAAACGGTAGTTTCTGCATTGGATATGTACGAGGAGGGAGTAGTTTGTAGTTTGTTCTGTATGATCGGAAAATTTCTGTTTCACACTAGGATGACAACTTTGTCCTTGTCTTAGTGAGCATTGGCCATTAAGTTGTGCCCTTGCCAGTCGCGAGCCGTGTCGCGGTCTATAGTTGGAATCAAAGGGGTAGCTAGTAAGCGCATTGCACGATACTTCAGATATCTCTTATCAGTGTCGAGCGAGCGAGCACAACCAGAATGTCCAGACGTTTTTTATTTCTTATGATTTTTCGTGTAGGGGCCTCAGGTTTTTGCTCTTGCCGAACTGGCAGCCGGTTTGCGATCTGCAGACCGAGCCAAAGAGTGTGCCCTTAGAGCTGCATACAGTACTCTGCCATTTGGAATGCACGGCCGTCTGGGCCAGCCGGCGAGTCCCCGAGATAGATCGTCGGAGCCAAGGTAAAAATAATGCAACAAGAAATGCCAAAATATTACGGAATCCCCGAGACTATGTTGAGGCTCTTCAGCTTGTTCATTCATGATACATAAAAGTAAGATCCATACACTTCTTATTCAAGTGTAAAATGGGCGAACTAGGTTCGCATTCTCGGGGCACTCAATTTCTTCATCAGAATGGTCCATCTTGTTCTTTGCTGGCTGTTGGGCATCGATGAGGTAGTACGAGTTGTTCTGCAGTGCCCGACTGATGATGAATGGCCCTTCCCAAGGTGTTCTGTATGAATTGTAGTACCAGGTCACCCTCTCAAAACGAGACATGGCGGATCTGGCTAGCGTGGTAGTGACACAGGTTCTGCTGATAGATGGAGGACCTAGACAAGGCCAGCTCGCATACCTCTTCAAGGAGGTTGATGTTGTACTCGCGTGCTTCCTTGGCTTGTTGCTCTGTGTACGACAGCTTGCGAGGTGCATCAAACTCGATGTCAGTTGGCAGGACCGCCTCTGATCCATACACAAGGAACAAGGGTGTGTAGCCGGTTGAGTGATTTGGCATGGTACGCAGGCTCCATAGCACAGCCGGTGGCTCCTCTATCCAGCATCTGGGGGATCTTATCAGTGGTTCGATCATTCAGGGATTGATTCTCACTAGGACCAACCATTCGCTCGCTCGCATTGTCCATTCGACTGGGGGTGCGCAGCGGAGGAGAGGTCTAGGCGGATGCCCTTTTCTTCGCAGAAGCGTGTGAAGGCCCCTTTAGCAAAGTTCATGTCATTGTTGGTGATGATGCTATTGGGGTATCCGAAGCGCGTGATGATGTCTATGAAGAACTTGATCACTATGGCCCCATCCAGCTTCTTGACAGTCTTGGCCTCAATCGATTTGGTGAATTTGTCCACCACCACTAGCAAGTATGTCATGCCGAATCATGCTATTTTGAAGGGGCCTACCATGTCTAGCCCCCAGACGGCAAACAGCCAGGCGATGGGGATTGTCTTGAGAGCCGTAGTCGAAGTGTGATTTTGCTGGCTGAAATGTTGGTAACCATTGCATTCTTTCACCATTTACTTAGTGTCTTATAACTCAGTCGGCCAATAGAATCCGTGGTAGAATTCCTTTTCCACTATGGCCCTTGATGATGCGTGGTGGCCGCACACGCCCTGGTGGATTTCCACCAGCAGCCGGATCCCATCATCTTGGCTTACACATCGCTGGTAATTCCACTGATATTGTGCTTGTATAGCTCGTTGTTGATGATGGTGCATGCACTTGCTCTGTGCTTTACTTGTCTTTCCTCGACCACTTTGTCGGGCGGTTCTCCTTTGGCCAGGAAATTCATGAAGAGCTTGGCCCATGCAGCGGTCTCTCGGATGGCATACACGGTCTGCATGATCATCTTGATTTCCTTGCGCACAGCCGGGCCGGGATCGTCGGGCGGCCTGCCAGGTGGAAGGGTGCAACCGGCAGTCCTCAGACTGCTGGAGCCGGTTGGGGGTGTCAGAGCCTTTGACCCAGCAGTCCCCAGGATTGATCCGGTAGTCCTAGGGACCTTCGTGACGGGCTCAGGTTGTTTGGAGCCAGTAGCCCCAGGTCCGCATCTAGGATGATGGAGTCGGATTCCAGAGACAGCGTGATGGATGGCTTGCGTAGATGCTCGAGGGAGTCTCCAGCAGAATTCCCTTCCTTGTTGATCCGACTCGAGCGAGTGCATGGGCGGCCTCGTTGTATGCCCAAGAAACATGGTGGAACTCGCACCCTTCAAAGTAGGCATGTAACTGTTGGACGAGGAAGTGGTATAGGGCCATGTTCGCATCCTTGGCGTTCCAATAGCCCGACACTTTTCGCACCACTAGGTCCGAGTCAATGAAGCATAGGATCTGTTGGATGCCGATCTCTTTTTCCATCTTCAGGCCATGCACGAGCGCTTCATACTTGGCGACATTGTTGGATGTACGGAAGTGGATCTGCAGCACATACTCCAGCCATTCTCCTTTCGGAGAGGTGATGACAACTCTGGCCCTGATCCCCCATACATCTTGGAGCCATCGAAGTGCAGCTTCCAATGTGTAGAGTCGGGAACCGGTGGCAGGTACTAGGTTTCTTCCCAGTCAACGTGGAAGTCGGCCAGTACTTGAGACTTGATCGTTGTTCTTGGCTTATATAGGATGTTTTGGGTGGCAAGCTCTATTGCCCATTTCGCCACGTGACCCGTCGCATTCTTGTTACTGATGATCTCTGAGAGTGGTGTGAATGCCACCACCCTGATGGAATGCTCTTAGAAATAGTGCTTCAGTTTCTTGGCGGCCATGTGCACGCTGTACACCTGCTTCTGGTAAGTGGGGGTAGTTCTGGTTTGAGAGTGAGAGTACCTCAATCAGGTAATATACCGGGCGTTGGAACGGTTGTGCCTTTCCTTCTTCCGGACTCTCAACCACGAGCACGACACTGACAACCCGGCTGGTAGCTGTGATGTACATTAGCATCGGCTCCTTTGCGGCAGGGCCGCTAGTGAGGGTGGGGAGGAGAGCATGCGCTTGAGGTTTCAGAAGTCCTCGTCCGCTTGCACCGTCTAGACGAACTTGTCCATTTTCTTCATGAGATGGTACAATGGGAGTGCTTTCTCGCCCAGCTGGCTAACGAACCGACTGAGGGAGGCCAGGCAACCCATGAACTTCTGCATGTCACGCAGATTTTGCGGCGGCTGCATGCACTCGGTCGCACCTATCTTCTCTAGGTTGGCCTCAATCCCTTGTTCTGAGACGAGGAAAACCGAGCAGTTGGCCGGCTGGAATGTCGAACATGCATTTCTCTGAGTTTAGCTTCATCTAGATCGGCAGAGGTTGGCGAATGTCTCCTTCAGGTCCTTGAGGAGTGTTCATCGTTCTTTCATCTTGAACACCACATCGTCAATATAGGCGTGTAGTTTTCTGCCAATCTACAATTGCAGGCATTTTTGCATACAGCGCTGGTACGTTTCCCCTGCATTTTTCAGTCCAAATGGCATGGTGGTATAACAGTAAGCCCCATATGGGGTGATGAATGTTGTCTTTATTTGATCAACGGGGTTCAGCTTGATCTGGTGGTAGCCCGAATAGGAATCCATAAACAACAACAGATCGCAGCCGGTTGTGGAGTCGATCACTTGATCTATTCTTGGCAGGGCGAATGGATCTTTGGGCAGGCCTTGTTGAGGCTGGTGTAGTCGACGCACATGCACCAAGTCTTCTTCTTCTTTAGCACTAGCACTAGGTTCGCTAACCATTCCGAATGCTAAATCTCCATGATAAATCTGGCTGCAAGGAGCCAGGTGATTTCTTCACCAATTGTTCTCCTCTTTTCTTCTATGAAGCGGTGTAGAGACTGCTTGACCTGCTTTGCATCTGGCTGGACGTGGAGAGAGTGCTCGGCGAGTTCCCTCGGGACACACGGCATGACTTTGGGGGACCATGCAAAGATATCCCGGTTCTCATAGAGGAAGTCGACGAGCGTGCTTAATTATTTGCTGTCATGGCTGTCTCCAACCAGGACGAACTTGTCTGGCACGTCCTTGTTGAGAAAAATCTTCTTGGTGCCCTTTGATGGCTTGAACTGCGCGTCTCCGAGTGGCTTAGGCCCACCAGTCGGCATGTTCGCATGCAGGGCCACCACATTCTGCATGATGACGTGCTTCTCTTTTGTGATGATCATGGCCTCGGCTAGCTTGGAGTCGTTGGTGGCGCACTCCACTGATCGCTTGTAGCAGTCGGTGACGGTGATTAGTCCCTTGGGCCTAGGGAGTTTCATCTTAAGGTATGCATAGTGCAGTACCGCCATGAAATTGGTAAGCGTCGGGCGTCTGATGATGGCGTGGTATGCACTAGAGAGGTTGAGCACCTCGAACCAGATGGGCTCGTGGCGGAAGTTACCTTCCATGCCGAAGATGATTTCTAGCTGGATATTGCCAATGGTTGAATGCAACGGACCTGGGATGGCTCCATGGAAAGAGGTGCTGGAGGCCTGGAGCTGAGACTCGCTGATGCCGATCTGGTTCAACAAGCTGTGGTAAAGGAGGTTGATATTGCTGCCTCTATCGGCGAGGACACACGAAAACCTGCAGGAGTGCTTCTTGGAGATGATGGGATCTAGGACCATCACGTAGGTGCGTGGGTTAGGAGAATATCATTTGTGGCCCGAAAGTTGAGGCGCCCAGGCAACGCGGTACCCAAGTTCCCTGTAATCAGCCGCGATGACCACAGTTGGCGTGCCAAATACTCAGAGGGTTTTTTGGCACGAATTCAACTTTATGTTTCAATACAAAATATCAGGTTAATGGCCATCAAGTTGGGCCCCCTATTAGTTTTCTCTGTTACGTCGCTCCCGTCGCTTAGGCATGGTGGCTGTCACGTAGGCTTGCAGCGGTGGCACAGTGGATAGGACAACACGACCGGCCTAGTGTATTGACATGCCAAAACAGGGCACATATATCGTCGTTATAATTATTTTTTGTTTACTTAGAAGCTGGAACAGCCACCGCCACGCGTCTGTCCATTGGAATTCCGTCCCCGTCGTTAACCACTACCTTAGAAACGTATTGACAGTTCCACCGTTCCCCTGTCTTGCAGAAACCACTTTTCTTCTTCCTGTCATATGTCCTCTTCCCGTCTTCTCCTTGCTACCATGGAAGGTCGTCAAACTCTAGAGACAAGCTTCACTACCCATGACAATAAGAAGATAAACGCCGTCTACAACAACGAGGAGGAGATAGTGGTGCGAGTCCTGAGGATGTATAAGGGTTGGCTTGAGAAAGACAAGGACAAGTTTGTGGGATTGGACCTCGAGTACACCCTTGAGAAGCCATATGAATAGAATGAAGTCGTCGTCGTTCAAGTGGCCAGGAGGAAACACGTCCTCATCTACCACTTCTCCCGGTTTGTAGATCTGCTCTTTGTAGTTAACCGATTTTAGGTTTTTCTCCATATGGGATCATGTGGACACATGTCATCACCACATATTCTAGCATGTGGGAATGTGATTTAAGGGTTGGATCATAATTACTTTGGTTTAAGTTCATTATTTAATGATTTAAAGTGACTAGAAATGCCTATATAGCATTATTTTGGTACTATTCCAAAGTCACTGCATGTAAACCTTAATATTATTACCTATTCAGATAGGTATGATGAAATGTGATTTTTGAGAGCTGGAATCAACTCAAAACATTTCTTGGTTCATTTTATAAAAATGTTGCAAGGTGCAAATGCTTCTATTTTGTTATTTTTACTAGGAGAGATCTATAACTCTAATTGAATTAAATCCAATGGGCTTGGATAGATCATTTCAATAAGTTTCAGGAAAAATTAGTTTCATGCAATTTGGATTGTCAAACTCTCTGAATTGATTTTCAAACTCAGAGAAAAAACTAAGTTTAAACTAAAAAGGAAAATCCTAATTCAAACTAACTAGGTCACGCGGGAAACTCTAACGGGCCGGCCTAGTGTCACTCTGTAGCGCGGGGCTCAACTGACAGGGGGGTCCACCGGTCAGCGACTCATAACACGCGAAGCGGTACAGGGCGTTGTGGGCTGTTAGATTAGAGTGGGGATCAACGACTGTGGCTTGTCATCGACGACGGACCCGTCACCGGCGAGCTCGAACCCTAGCGGCTCGGTGGGGGTGCATAGGGGGCGTACCAGGGCTCCAGCGATGACGGCGAGGTGGGCAAACGGACTGGTGGTCGACGGCGAGTTTAGGGATGGTCGAGGCAGCTCCGGGGGTGGTCGGAATCAACGACGCCCCTTCCTACTCTACTGCGGGCTACTCTGGCCAAATTCCGGCGAGCAAGTGCTCGCGCTGCTCTGGCTAGAGGTGGGGAATGGTCAGTGAGATGAGGGGAGTGGAGTGGTGTGCTTCAAATGGCTGGGGGTGCCCTCCTTTTATAGGCTCGACGGTGAGACCGAGAGGGATGGGCAGGCGACGGTGGCGACATGGCTACGGGCAGCTAGCAGCATGGCTGAGGGTGGTGATCGACGGGCGGTCTCCTGGCGATGCTCTAGGAACTCAATGTGGGCATAGGGGCGGTGGTATGCGGTCGGGGGCAGCTGGCGCTCTGAGTGGCAGAGGCGGTGGTGTCCATGGCGAGCGGTGGCTGTGGTGCGTTGGGCGGCGAACGGGTGTGTCCGTCGTGTTCCCTGGGTCGTGGCAGAGCGGTGGGCGTGGGCTGTGGTCGCGCTGTGGGCGTGGGCTGTGGTCGCGCGGTGGCTTGTGCATGCGTGCCGGGTGCGGCGCTCTGGCGCGTGCTCTGCATGGCACGGTGGCACTGGGCGCGTGGTTTCCTCGGTGGTCCACTGCTGGGCTTAGCTCGGGAAGGGGACAGAGGGTGGCGGTGAGGTCCTGGCTACCTCCTAGACATGGCGAGAGAGGGGGGTGGTCTGCTGGGGTGTGTGCATGGTGTGGCCGGCGAGTTGGTGCTCGGCATGGCCTTGCACTACCACTAGGGACAAGGGGGATGGGTGCTAATGGTATGGTTAGATCATGAGGGGACCAAAGGATTAAATGGAGATCAAATGGGGGCAAAACCCTGTTCAAAACAGTGAGCTATGGTTTAGAGTTTAACCCTGCCTGCCAAGTGTTTGATTAAATGGCCGCAAGAAATAAACTTTGGAATTTTTAAAAGATTTTTGGTGGGTTTTCTAGGCATAAGCTTGAGACTCTATGAGTGCTTGGGTTTTGAAAATTGAGCTTGTTTGAGTGGTTTTTGAAATAGTGGGATCTTCCCATATGAATTAGATTCAATTTTAAACTGTCATTTAAAATTAGCATTTGAAAGATTTTAGCAGATCACAAAGTGGGCCTTGGTACCTCATTATGTGTACTATCAAGGGGTGCAAAGATCTAGAATTATTTCTGTTGAGTTTTGAGTACTAGGAATAGCCAAAGTAGGCATGAGAGTTAATTTGGCCAAGATGACCATTCACTTCAATTATTCATTTTGAGTTATTTTTCTTTGGGAAAAGTTTGGGAAATAGTTAGATGATGTTTACTTCACCTAAGAAACATTTTACAAGCAAAGAATCACAGAACCATGGAATTTCAAATCAATTCCTAAATTAAATGCACATACACATGAATGCTTTCATTTTTAATTTGGAAAAGTTTTTGTTAACCCTAAATTTGATTATTTGGATCTTGATAAGCTTGGATTAATGTTTTGGGATGTTACACCTGGTCACTAAAAGCATAGAAGATGGACCCATAGTATTTTGTGAGGATGCTTCTAATATTGTTTCACATCCTAATAGAGCTAAAAAGGCCAGTGTCCCTGTGCTTTCCGTTAGAATCGGTGATCATTGCTGTTATGGTTTATGTGATATTCGTGCAAGTTCTAGTGATATTCCTTATGAACATTACAGAGAAATTATGCATGAAATCAGTCCCTGCGAATTGGAAGTGATTGATGTGCAAGTTCTCCCTTGCTAATAGAGAGACCATCTCTCCAATTGGTATTGTACGAGATGTGGAAGTTCTTTGTGGTAAGATTAAGTATCCTGCTGATTTTCTAGTACTTGGTTCAGCTGCTAATAAAGCTTATCCTATCATTTTTAGACCTTTTTTGAGTTCTTATGGAGCTATTATAGATTGCAAGAGGGAGAAAATCTTGACTAAGTTTGATGGGGAATCATATGAGTTTAATTTTTTGAAATTTACTAAAGAACCTTGTGAAGAGGAAACCCCTAATGACGATTTTAGAGTTGAACAACTTTCTTCTGTCTCTCTTGCTCCTAACAATGCTTTGCATCAATTTATGGAAGATCACGAAAGTGAGATCTTCATGGAGGAAAGGAATGAGATTGACGAGATTCTCCGTCGTCAACCCAAGATGCTTAAGCATAACTTGCCTGTAGAAGACTTGGGTACCACGTTGCTTATATATCCTCTCCCTGATGAGAGGATATATCCTATTGATGATAAAAGATATATCCTATTATTAAATATGCTTATATTGATGATAAAAGATATATCCTATTATTATTAGGTCTAAACTTTCAGCAAAGGAAGAAGAAAGGTTATTGGAGGTTTTGAAGAAACACCGAGGAGCTATGGGCTATACTCTGGATGAATTAAACGGGATTTCACCTACTATATGTCAGCATTCTATCAATATAGAACCAGATACAAAGCCAGTTTAAATCCTAAGATGAAGGAAGTGGTAAGGAATGAGGGATTGAAACTCCTTGATGCTGGTATTATTTACCCTATTGCTGATAGTGAATGGGTTAGTCATGTTCATTGTGTTCCTAAAAAAGGAGGTATTACCTTTGTTCCTCATGATAACGATGAGCTTAATCCCCAAAGAATAGTAGTAGGCTATAGGATGTGCATCGATTTTAGGAAAGTCAACAAAGTTACTAAGAAAGATCACTACCCGCTTCCATTTATTGATCAAATGTTGGAAAGGTTGTCTAAAAGACCCATTTCTGTTTTCTTGATGGTTATTCTGGTTTCTCTCAAATTGCTGTTAAACAACAAGATCAAGAAAAAACTACTTTTACTTGCCCTTACGGAAATTATGATTATAGACGTATGCCTTTTGGTTTATGTAATGCTCCTGCTACTTTTCAAAGATGCATGTCTGCTATCTTTCATGGTTTTTGTGAGGAAATTGTGGAAGTGTTCATGGATGACTTTTCTGTCTATGGAACTTCTTTTGATAATTGTCTGCACAACCTTGATAAAGTTTTGCAGAGGTGTGAAGAAATTAATCTTGTTCTTAATTGGGAGAAATGCCACTTCATGGTTAATGAAGGGATTGTCCTTGGGCATAAAGTTTCTGAAAGAGGCATAGAAGTTGATAGAGCTAAGGTTGAGGCAATTGAGAAGATGCCATTTCCAAGAGATATCAAATGTATTCGTAGTATCCTTGGTCATGCTGGTTTCTATAGAAGGTTTATTAAAGACTTTTCTAGGATATCAAAACCCCTTACTAATCTTCTTCAAAAAGATGTACCCTTCGTTTTTTATGATGATTGTAAGGAAGCTTTTGAAACTCTTAAAACGCTTTAACTACAACCCCTATTGTTCAACCCCCTGATTGGAGTTTACCCTTTGAAATAATGTGTGATGCTAGTGATTTTGCTGTAGGTGCTGTCCTTGGGAAACAAATTGATAAAAAGTTAAAAGTTATTCATTATGCTAGTAAGACTCTAGACGCTACTCAAAGGAATTATGCTACTACAAAAAAAGAATTTCTAGCTGTCATTTTTGCTTGTGATAAGTTTAGACCCTATATTGTAGACTCAAAATTCACCATTCATACTGATCATGCTGCTATTAAATACCTTATGACGAAGAAGGATGCTAAGCCTAGGCTTATTAGATGGGTGCTACTTTTACAACAGTTTGATCTACATATAGTAGATAGGAAAGGTGCTGAAAACCCTGTAGCTGATAATTTATCTCGATTGGAAAACATCTCTTTTGACCCTATGCATGTTAATGATAGTTTCCCAAATGAACAGTTAGCTGCAGTAGGGGTAAGCTCGCGAGGGAGCCCATGGTACGCTGATTATGCTAACTTTATTGTCTCCAAGTATTTGCCTCCAACTTTTACAGCTCATCAAAGAAGGAAGTTCTTCTATGATTTGAGGCATTATTTTTGGGATGACCCACACTTATATAAAGAAGGAGTGGATGGTATTATGCGAAGATGTGTTCTAGAATATGAACAAAAGGAGATATTGCGTAAATGTCATGGTAGTGCTTAGGAAGCACATCATGCAGGAGATAGAACTATGCAAAAGGTGCTACAATCAGGTTTCTACTGGCCTACCCTTTTTAAAGATGCAAGAAATTTTGTTTTATGTTGTGATGAATGTCAGCGTGTTGGTAATATTTCTAGACACAATGAAATGCCTATGAATTACTCTCTAGTTATTGAACCCTTTGATTGCTGGGGATTTGACTTTATGGGTCCTTTCCCTCCCTTGAAAGGTTATATTCATCTTCTTGTTGCCGTTGATTATGTTACTAAGTGGGTAGAAGCCATTCCTACAAAGAGTGCTGACGGGGAGACTTCTCTAAAAATGCTTTAGGATGTTATCTTTCCTAGGTTTGGAGTTCCTAGGTATCTCATGACTAATGGGGGTTCTCATTTCATTCATGGTGGCTTTAGAAAGACCCTTGCTAAATATGATGTTAATCTTAGAATTGCTTCAGCTTATCACCCCCAAACTAGCGCGCAAGTAGAGTTATCAAATAGAAAAATTAAATCCATCTTGCCAAAGACTGTTAATAGATCTAGAAAAAACTGGGCTAAAAAGTTGAATGATGCTTTATGGGCTTATAGAACTGCCTACAAAAATCCTATGGGGATGTCTCCTTATAAAATGGTTTATGGGAAAGCTTGTCACCTACCTTTAGAATTAGAACACATAGCTTACTGGGCAGTTAAAGAACTAAATAGAGATTGTAAGCTCGCTGGTGAGAAAAGATTATTTGACTTAAGTTCTTTAGATGAATGGAGGAGTGAAGCCTATGAAAATGCTAGGCTCTTTAAGGAAAAAGTTAAAAGATGGCATGACAAGTGAATACTTAAGAGAGAATTTCAGGTTGGTGAGAAAGTTCTATTGTATAGGTCTCGTCTCAGATTTTTTGCAGGAAAGCTACTATCAAAATGGGAAGGACCTTTCATTATTGAAGAAGTATACCGTTTAGGAGCAATACAAATTTATTCTTTAAAAGATAATACTACACAAGTAGTGAATGGGCAGCGACTCAAGCACTATATTGTTGGAGATTCTTACAATGAAGATGTTGATGCCTTTCAAGTTATAACTCCGGAAAAATTTATCAAGGACCAAATTCAGAGACCTGGAGAGTCTGCTTCCAAATAGGTAACATTTCTGGTAAGAAAAGTTCCACGAAAATACTATCCAACTATATTTTTGTATTTTTCAGTCAATAAGGAAAGCTACGAAGCGAAAGAGGGACGAAAACGGAGCCAGGGTGGCTCACACCACCCTGTGGCGTGGGCCCACCCCTGGCCGCGCCACTAGGTGGTGTGGCCACCCCAGACTCCGTCTCCCACCCGTTTTCTCCCAGTACCTTCCTTTCGTCATGAAACTTCGTAATATATAATCCCTCGGATCTCCCGAGGTTCGTATATCGTGTTTTCGTCGTGTTTTCATTTCGATCTATTTCTAATAGGTAGAGTCCCAGATTTGGAGCCACAATGTCTTCCTCTAGATCAGCCAAGGAAGATTCTTTAGAGGATATCATCAACCCATACATGAGAGAGTTGAAGATTCATCCCAAGGAGTTGTTGCTTGAAGATGGGGAGCTCCGGATAAAAGAGGTTCGAGGCCCTAAAGGTGAAGGAAGTCTGGAGGACAGGATGGAAGCACTGGAGCAAGAAGTCTTTGGGTACAAGAAGATGGTGGAACGCGAAGTGGATATCATCCATAAGATTTGTTCTGAACTCATCGCCGAGCACTAAAAGGAGACTGCTGAACTCAAGGATGAAGTCCTCTCACTCTGCCAAACTACCAACGAACTGCAAGCACAACTCTACGACGTTCAAAATCAAAACTGTGAATATGAGGTTAGGTTTAAATGCATAAGTGTTGCTGCAAGTTTCAGGATGCTGGAAACCATGATGTCCTTTGTTGATGGGAAACCCTTACCCTGCAAGTCAGACGATGATGAGAGAATACCACCACCACCAAAGGAATAATTCGTCATCAGGTTTGGCATCCCCTTGGTTTTTTCCAAGCTTGGGGGAGTGCCGCGGTATCATATCACTATCTTCTATCTTTTTACCTTATTAGTAGAGTCATATCATGAATAGAGACGTTATTATGTAGGATGGTTTGCATTATGGAGGTGTCCCCTCTCTCGTTAGATATGTATCCCTTGGTGTGAGTTGCCGTTATGGACTATTAATGAGAAGTTCTATCATTTACTCTTTTGCATATCTTATATTATTTTTCAATTCATGGTTATATGATTGATCTTATTGTTAGTATTGGTATCACTTTGGGATCATTTTGTTAATTTAGTTGGTTTTGGCAAACCTGGCTCGGTCAGTAGCAACACTATTTTTGAAGAGTTGAATGAAAAAGGTAAAGTACTCTAAAGAAAAATAATTTCATCATCTTTCTTTCTTGATTTTCTCATAAGTCTAGTATTCTCTAGTTAAGATCTTTTGTGCTTCCAAGGAAGATTGCATGTTTGTCTTTATCACTTCTATGTTTGTTTGTTTCCTTCAACTCTTATACTTGCTATCCAACCTTGCTAGCCAAAAACCTGTACTGAGAGGGAATTCTTCTCATGCATCCACCTCCTTAAACCAAAACCTATGCCATTTGTGTCCACTATACCTACCTATTAGCATCATTGCTATTCCAAGTAAATTCTTGTTTTATCTACCTCCCAAATTAAGCTTGTTATGTGAAAGTAGTGATTAAAGCTCTCACGAACTTGATGGCACACTTTACTTTCTTGCACTTAATAAACTTGAACCATTGTGCTCACCTATGTTGCGTATATGCTTGCACTTTGTAAGTTGTGAGTTAGCAGAACCATGGTGTCATGGGGAACGCTTTCAACGTTGCACTGGTACTTTGTACGTAGTTGATATCATGTTCTTTTGTCCATGGATGTCGTCGGTGTGAAATGAAATGGGATCTTGTAAGTCCATGGAGTTATGTATATGTGTTAGAGAAATGCCTGGGCCGCTGGTCTAATCCGTGCTAACATGGTGGAAACCTGCAGCGTAACCATAATGGGCATCTATGAAGCATTCTTCTTATAAAAAAAGAGTCTGATATTGAGAAAAAAGAGAAAAAGAAAAAAGAGATTATGAAAAGAGGAAAGAGAGAAAAAAGCACCATATTCCCATGGTAAATAAAAAGATTGCTGAGATGTTCGTTGTCTGCTTGCCATGTCATTTTGATATGGGGATTCTTCCGTATCATCGGGCAAGGGGTACCCCATTGGCGGTTCTCTATGATACACATATGCTTACGATGACAAGAACTTACCTGTGACTAAACTTGAGTAGCATGAG
Organism: Avena eriantha; assembly: GCA_910589775.1. Lineage (NCBI taxonomy): Eukaryota > Viridiplantae > Streptophyta > Magnoliopsida > Poales > Poaceae > Avena > Avena eriantha. Next base: position 116,860,578 of record OU342740.1, read on the forward strand.
GAGCGGCCCTCGTATTCAAGGGACATGAGATTCTCAATTTACAACTTGTCAAGCATATCCTCATATTTGATCACTTTAACCTTAATCACCTAAATATGCCTATAATAGGGGCAATGAGAGCTGAAAGCTAGTAAGTATCATAATTTTTGGGAGCTCTTTATGAAACTTGCAATCCCTGCTTCCCTCTGCGAAGGGCCTTTCTTTTACTTTTTAGTTGAGTCAGTAAACCTATTCCCTTCTATCTCAGCAAGTATTTTGAGTTGTTTTGTTTCATTCATTCATATGATGATTTATTGAATCATGTTTCTTATGTTCCTTGTTTTGCACATTGCTCTTATCTTGGTATTTACTACTTTGAAAGCTATCATGGAAAACCAGTTATTTGTGAACTCTAGCAAATTATCAAACTATTCTTTGACCAAGAGCTAAGTTTTCCATTACCAATTATGATTTACTTTATGTATCTTTATTGTGCTTCCTTTACTCATTGCAAGTTGAGTTATGTAATAGTGAGTTGTCTTCTATTATGATCTATGTATTGATGAATGTGATGCTTCTTGTCCGTATTCTTTTATTGACTCTTCACTCCATAAACCTAAGGCCATGTTTATTGAGCTCAGTTTCGCTTGGGGACAAGCGAAGTCTAAGTTTGGGGGGAGTTGATACGTCCATTTTGCATCTCTATTCTATATCATAATTCACTGTTATTCATTGATATATTTCGTATTGAGAGGTGATACTTATGTTATTTCATCTGTTTTAGCATGGCTGATGACTTTTGGAGCATGGACCGCTGCAGTTAGGATTCTGATGGAAAAGGTGTTGTTTGGAGGAAAAATTCGCGAAGATCAGAAAATTTTGGAAAATATACGGAAAATCCTATTTTTCCAGAAGACGAAGGAAGCAAGAAGGGGGGCTGGAGATGGGAAACAGGGGGCCCACACCTCCCCTGGCGCGGGCCACCCTAGGCCGCACCACCACGTTGTGTGGCCGCCCTGGTCCACCCCTGGCTCTCCCCTCTGGCGTATATATTGCTCCCAAAACCCTAAGACTCGGGGAGCGACCACAGAAAGATTCCGCCACCTCTACAGGGCGGAAAACACCAAGGGAGAAAGATCTCTCCGGCAGACAGATTTCTGCGGGGGGGGGGGGGGGGGGGGGGGGGGGGGGGGGGGAATTCCTTCCCGTAGAGGGGAGATCGTCGCCATCAACATCACCATCAAGCTGGACTTCATCGGGATCATCATCATCATCACCACCATCATCATCATCAGCACCCTCATCACCATCTCCATATTGCTGTAACAATTGTGTTGAATCTTGCATAGTACATAGGGGAAACTTTCCCGATGTTGGTTACTCTTTGTAGTTGATGCTATTGAGTGAACGATTGAATTATTGTTTATGTTTAGATTGTTATATGTCATTATTCCATCTCTAATCATGATCCATATGATGTCTTCTGAGTAGTTCATTTTGTTCTTGAGGACATGGGAGAAGTCATGTTGTTAGTAGTGGAGTTGTGTTGAGAGAGATTCAATAGTTTGATATTTAAGTTGTGGTGTACTTCTTCTAGTGCTATCATGTGAACGTCTACTACATGATACTTCACCTCTATAGGCCTAGGGGAATGCATTGTGTATTTGGCTACTAATCGTAGGGGTTGCCGGAGTGACAGAAACCTGAACCCCCGTTAGGAAACCATTGCACAAGGGACATAAGGGTCTTAGAGTTTGAAGCTGTGGTTAGGTTTCTACCTTAAATACTTTCTTGTACTTACGGATGTTTGCAAGGGGTATAATCACAAGTATGTATTAGTCCTAGGAAGGTCGGTACATTAGCACAGGTTCACCCACACAACACTTAGCAAGCTAAAGAAGATTAATCAAATATATGAAGCGAAAGCACTTGGCAGTCTTCCCGTGTGTCCTTGAGAACGTTTGGTCATCTTAAGTAATACAACCGTATTGTCCTTTCCTGCATAAAGGATTGGGCCACTTGCTGCATTTATTCCTACTGTCTTTTGTTTACTCATACTTTGTTTACTTGCTTTATCAAAAACCCCTAAAAATCCATTTGCTGAGTATTTGCAGAGAATTCCTGATCCATACCACTAACCAGTACCTTCTACTCCTCGTTGGGTTTGACACTCTTACTTATTGAAAATACTGCGATACACCCCCTATACTTGTGGGCCATCAGATGCCTCTTCATCCGAACCTCGTACCAGCCGGCTTGTTGCCATTGGGGACCTGATCCACGATTTCCTCTAGTCACTAGAAGAAATCGATGAATCTGTCCGACTCTCTAGCTTAGATGCAATGCCGGCCTTTGAGCTACGAGACAAGGAGAAGGATATGCCTCAACTTGTCAAGTATTGGAATATGTCCTATGCATGCACCACATCACAAAATGTAATGAAAATGGTAATGGGCCACCATGGAAGCATGGAAATATGGAAAGTTACCAGGGGTTATTCGACTGTTGATGAAGATGGCAACGAGCAGAACATCATGGAGATCTGGGAATCTTGCGCCGGATACGCCTTTCCCGTGGCCGATTTGACCAATTATAATGATCCGTTCCTCACACCCGTTGAAGTGCCACCACCACCCAATGAAGCAGTTGCTAAACTTTCCAAAGACGATGAGCAGACCGAGTCTGAGTTACTTGTCTCAGACAGATATCATGGTTATACGGGTGATATGTCCAGCGATCCGGCAAATCCTTCCTCTCCACCTGCATCATAGAGTGTGCCAGAAAAACAATGTGTTATTCTGAAAAAAATCTAATTGTAATAAGTAGGATATTATTTTGTTAGTGCTAAGTTTGTAAGAACATAATTCTTTACACCTTTTAGCACTTTTGGGTTTTTATTTGATGTGCGCAGAAAATATATAAGCACTTGTTCTTTGGCCTATACTTATCGTTTATTTGGCTTTCCGCCTCGTTCCTTTCGTGATCCGGAAAACCTTCAGCACGGAAACTTTGCCGAGCAATGGAGCTCAATTGCTAAACCAGTTTAAACCCGAAAGCAAAGACGGCTTCCAGTACCAACAATTCACTACTCAGAAAATACCCACATCTAGCAACCAGACAAAAACCCAGGTATAAACTAGAAAATTTTAGACTTATACCCTAAGGTAGCATTTTTAGAATCGGAAATCTAACCAGAACAAGCATGATCATAAAGTACTTTCAAGTATTCTGGGATATTTGACTATGACATGATCATTCAGAAACAAATGGTATATAGAAACATTTCAGTAAAAACATTGAGGAGACTAATACTTTATTTCGCTTTGAACATGTACAAATATATGATTACAAAGAAAGAAATTTTAAGTATAATAGGGACGTAGCTGAGCAATATTTCAAGGACGGACTATCTCATCCGTGTCTGTACTGCCTCTAGCTCTCTTTCTCTTCTTAGTAGCAGGTCACTCTTTTCTGGCCTCATATCAGTTAGGTAGTAAGAACCATTGTGCAATACTCGACTAACCATGAAGGGCCCTTCCCATATAGGGGCAAGTTTGTGCTCTCTTTTTTGCACTAGCCGAAGAACCAAATTACCCGTTCTGAAAGACCGATTCATGACTCTTTGACTATGATATCCGCGTAACTTTTGTTGATAGGCTGTAGATCTCTATTCAGCACCCACACGAACTTCCTCGAGCATATCGATGTCATCTTGTCAAGCAACTTTGGCATCCTCTTTGACATACGCAGTGACTCGGGGATAGGTGTGAATAAGATCACTCGGAAGAACAGCTTCTGCACCGTAGACTATGAAAAAAGGTGTATATCCTATTGACCTATTAGGAGTTGTTTGTAAACTCCATATTACAGACGGTAATTGGTCTACACAGGTCCCCGCAACACGGTTTAGTGGTGCTTCGAGTCTTGGTCGTAGGCCTTGAAAATTAAACCATTTGCCCTTTTGACTTGTCCATTGGCTTGTGGATGTATTGACTGACGCAATATCAAGCCGTATCCCTTTTTCATTGAAGAATTCTACTAGTTCTCCCATGGAAAAGTTACTGCCATTGTCGGTAATGATACTGTGCGGATACCTAAACCGGATGATCACGTCCTTGATGAACTTTTTGGTTGTTGCTCCATCACAACTTGTGATGGGTTTTTCCTCAATCCATTTTGTGAATTTATCAACCATCACAAGAAGGTGAATGTATCCACTATGAACCCGCCGAAACGGTCCTACCACGTCAAGCCCCCATACCACAAAAGTCCATGTAATTGGAATTGTTCGTAGCCGATCAACTAGGACGTGGGCTTTTTTGGCATATTTTTGACAACCTTTGCACGTCTTGACCAGCCGTTCGGCATCTGCCTTAGCTGTAAGCCATAAAAATCCATGTCTAAAAGCCTTTGCCACTAAAGATTTGGCTGCAGCGTGATGTCCGCATTCACCTTCGTGAATTTCCATTAGGATTTCCACGCGTTCTTCCGGAGAAAACACAACACTGAAAGACCCTAGATGCACTCTTCTTATAGAGCTCACCTCCCACTCCTGTGTAGGATCTTCTTCGTCAGACAATCTGCTGGCTCAGAACTTCGTCTTCGGGTAATTTTCTCTCTACCAAGAAATCAAGGTAGGGTTTGGTCCACCTGGGAAATACAACCATAACTGCTAAGACTGGTGAGTCGGATTTGGTCGGATACTCTTCATCAACTCCTGTGATTGAGAGAACTCTTAAGTGCTCCCCAAAAGCACCATCTTGGACTTTTTTCCGCGTAGAGCCTATTCTTGATAGAGCATCAACTTCCTCATTTTCTGTTCGGGGAATGTGTTGGAATTCAAACCCTTCAAACGTTTAGATAGTTCATCCATGATAACTTTACTACCATGGGCTTATTAGCGTTGCAAATATTGGATACTTGTTGAGAAACTAAATTTGAGTCTCCATAACACATCTGTCTGCGAATGCCGATGTCTTTTGCGGTTCAAATTCCATGTAGTAGGGCTTCATACTCGGCAATGTTGTGTGTCATTGTGAAGTGGATCTGCAACACATAGAACAGTTTATCACCTTGGGGTGACTTGACTACCATGCCAGCCTTGAGAACCCGAGCACTTTAGACCCGTCAAAGTGTAGGGTCCAAACTTCCGTCTCTCGGAGGCTTGTGTTTTTGACTGTCTCTGTCCAATCAGCGACAAAGTTAGCAAGAATCTGGGACTTGATTGTTGTACGTGGTTTGTACTCAATATCAAAAGTTGCTAGCTCGATGCCCCATTTAGCGACGCGTCCTGTGGCATCACTGTTGTTGATTATGTCTCTAATGGGAGATGTGCTCACCACGGTAATCTTGTTCTCTTGAAAATAGTGTTGTAGCTTTCTGGAGGCGAAGAACACACCATAGGATAACTTTTGGTAATGAGGGTACCTTTGTTTTGATTCAGTCAAGACCTCGCTGAGATAGTAAGTCGGATGCTGCACTAGGTGCTCCTGTTTTTCTTCCGGTCGTCCCACCACCATGACGACAGTAACCACTCTGTTTGTCGCAGCTAAATATAGCAACATCAGCTCATGAGGCTCCGGTGTTGTAACAATAGGGGCGGATGAGAGAACGGCTTTCAGATCCTATAGTACAACTTCAGCTTCATCAGTATAAACGAATTTCTTGGTCTTTTTCAAGAGCTTGTATAGTGGTGCGGCTCTTTCACTGAGTCGGCTTACGAACGAACTGACTACAGCAATGCAGCCAGTTAGTTATTGTACGTCCTTTAGGCGAGTTGTCCTGGAAATGTTAAGTGTAGCCTTTATTTTGTCACAGTTCATCTCTATGCCTCTTTGAGACAAAATGAAACCTAACAATATTCCGCTGGGATTCCAAAGAAACACTTCTTCAGATTGAGCATTATGTTGTATTTTTGTAGATTACTAATTGTTTCCTCCAAGTCAGAAATTAGTGTTCCCTTCAACATCGCAGCTATGTCGTCCACATATGCATGTACATTGCGTCCGATTTGATCGTGGAGGCAACACTCCATACTGCGCTGGTACATAGCTCCTATGCTTTTGAGCCCAAAAGGCATTGTAACATAGCAGAGGGTTCTGAAAGTTGTGATGAACAAAGTATTTATTTTGTCTGACTGCTTCATCAGAATTTGGTAATATCCGGAATATACATCGAGAAAACATAGGAGTTCCAAGCCTGGTGTCGAATCAATCACTTGATCAATTCTAGGCAAAGAGAACAACTCTTTGGGACAAGCCTTGTTCAAGACAGTATAGTCAACACACATCCTTAATTCAGTGGTGTCCTTTTTAGCGACCATTACAGGGTTAGCCGACGAATCAGTATGGATAACCTCTTCTATGAATCCGGCTAACTCGAGCCGGGCTAGTTCCTTAGCTATTTCTTTTCGCTCTTCATCGCGAAAACATCATAAGGACTGTTTGACGGGTTTAGCGTTTGGGTATACATTTAGACTATGCTCGGAAATTTCCCTAGGTACTCCGGTCATGTTAGATGGTTTCCATGCAAAGATATCTTTATTAGCTTTAAGGAACTCGACGAGCGCACTTTCCTATGCGCTCTCTAAACCTACACCTATATGGGTCACCTTGGAGGGGTCATCATCCTTCAACGGTGCCGTCTTCGTCTCCTCTGATGCCTTGAACTCCGTAGATTGGCTTGGTCACCTCCTTCGTTGTGGGCTTCTCGGACGGGTCGATGTTCTCCTTGATCTCCTAGTACTCCTGAGCGTGCAATATGGCTTCAGCAAAGGCGGAATTTTTGTCTTCGCATTCTCATGCCTTCTTTGGGTCTCCCCAGATCGTAATGACGCCATTGGGACTTGGAATTTTTATCATATTATAAATGTAACAAGGGTGAGCCATAAAAGCCTAGCAAGCCGGACGCCCAAAGATAGCGTGGTATGCGCTCTTGAACAGGACCACTTCAAAAGAAAGTGCTTCCATCCGATAGTTCTTTGGAGTTTCAAAGGTAACATCCAAAGTGATCTCTCCCAGAGAATTTTCTTGTATTCAAGGGACAACTCCATGAAAAATCACGGAGCTTTGATTCAGCTGTGTCTCCGATATCCTCATACGGTGTAGCGTTTCGATGTAGATGATGTTGATGCTGCTGCCACCGTCCATGAGGGTCTTGGAGAACCCATAGCCGTTAATAAGTGGATTTACGACTAGAGCATACTTTCCTCATTTGAACAACTTAGGCGGATGAGCACCTCGGTCAAAGGTGATTATTACTTCCGACCAATCCAAACACCGAGGGACGGCCGCAATAGTTGCGTTGAGCTCGTGCATTACTGCCTTCTTGACCTTGGCCGATTGAGACCCAAGGAAGGTGACATAAGTGTCTTTATTGGTTGGGAAGGTATTCTTTCCATCCAACTTGGGATTTAAAGCTTCTGCCTCCTCGATGTCAGAATCTTCCTTGGTCTCTTTATCTTTTTCAGAGTTTTTCTTTCCTTTTCGTTGCTTGGCCTGTAGCCAGCGGATTCATCTTTCTTGATGTCATCATTGAAATGACACTCAGCATTGGTGTGGGACGAGCCCATGTTGCCGTCCGGGTGATGTACACACGGATTATTGGCAATGTCGGCCCAAGAGTAGGTTTTGACAGGTTGCTCGTCTCCTATAACTTGGACTCTAGAAGTTCCATGGCCTCGTCCCCGGCCGCCTTCGTGGCCTCCTCATCCTCCAAACCTTAATGTTTCATTGATTGTTGCGGTTTTCGGATTGGGTTTATCTTCCAAGGTTCTTTTTGCATTTTGCGGCTTGCTCCTTTGTTTGTTTCGCCGACTGTGGTACAACCAATATGTTGAGCAGTCCTTCCGCATCAACATTGATGTCAACGTATTTGCTTGACATTTCTATCATCTCCCCCAAATCAGTCACTCTGTCTCACTTCAAGTGATAACGTAGTAAACCAATTGGGAGTCCCATGATGAATGCTTCGATCACAATTTGGTCGTTTACTCCCTCATATGAGTTCTTCATGTCAATCCATTGCCCGAGGTAGTCCCAGCAAGTTTCTCCAGGTTTCTAAGTGCACCACTTCGGATCTCCGACCGTGCAGGGCCTCCTATATGTTCCCTTGAAATTCCAAAAGAAAGAACTTTGCATATAATACCAGTTGTGGATGGTTTTCCAGGATTTCATTGAGAAATGATCGATCCATGTTCCTTAGCTTAAGCGGGAGATACCGGGTCGTGACCAAGCTGTGTTCCTCCTTTGGCGATGCAGCAGGCCTGGAAAAAATCCTGGAGCTATGTGTCTGGTCGAGCCACACCGTCGTAGGGTTGGATGTGCCTTGAGATAACAAACCCTTCCGAAAAGTTTGTTTGTCGTACGCGCGGTCCGAAGCATTTTGGACCCACATAGATATCGTCCGACTCGTAGCGTCACGCCTCAATGTTTGAATTGATTTTGTGCATGGAGTCACTTGGTGATAGGGAACATTGTCTTGGTTGTTCACTACGGCTACGATGCCCATGAGCCGGACTCCTGCTGCTTCTACCACCAACTCCACCATGGTGTTCCCCCTGACTCCCTCCATGAGCGCCGTTGTGGTGACTGCTTGGTGGAGAAGGTGGTGGGGAATTGTTACCCCGAGCTGGGGTTTCAAGATGACGGTCACCATGACGGCTTGTTCTAGCATGATGTCCATTGTTCCTTCATTCGTCATTGCCGTCATTGTGACGTGGCTTAGCCGAACGGCTAGTGTGTCTACGAGGGGGGCATCATTTGCTGGTCCTGCTCCCGATGCTAAGCTTCTTCGTCTTCCCTGCGATTATTCAACTGTCACCGGGGAGGTTGGACCATCACCGCAACAGCGTCTTGCTCTGCTGTTGGTTGCAACGTTACTCTAGCTTCGTGTGGCTCTGTGCTGCTGTCTTGAAGGTCTGATTCTTGAGTAATTATCTTCCTAAGGGTTGGAACAATAGTGTTGTTCCAGCTCGCATCGAGGCCTTACGTCTTCATGTCGACCCATATCTAGGAGGGATTGATCTGACTGAGAGACCAGTTTTCTGCTACCGGATGTGGGTGACCTTTTGCTGCTCCAGACCCTTGGTGAGTAGTTTCACACTTAGCCGGACCTGGTCTGGACCTGGATTGTTTGCCAAGAGATCTCGAGCCGCAACAGCATTTTCCATCGGCATGTTATACACCCAGTTACCCTTGCTGTCTATCCGAGGTTTCCCTACGGCTGTTTCTTCTTTGAAAAGGGTTTTGTGGACATCTAGATTTTTATTGGCCAATTTAGGGCCGTTCCAGGTCTTCTATTGCTTCCGGGTGCTAGGCTACCTGATACCTTCGATCCTGATTACGGATGTAGTATAGCTCTTTTTGCCTAGTAGACCTAGGTTATCGAATCCTCGGGAAGCATAAAACATACTGAAGTTACTTTAACGGACCTTCAGGAGTTTTAGAATTCTTTTTCTGTTTTACCGGACCAAGAGTTTGCTTCCTTTTTTGTTGTCGATGAGGGAGAGAGAGGGGCCTAGGGCTTTCGGTTTCACATGTAGCTTTGCAAAACATCTGATGGGAATAAAAGATAATAATAAAATATGCATGTAATTATTAGAGCAAGGTAATTATATGTGGGCAGTGCATCCATAGTTGCTATTGCCTCCGCAACCGCTTATAGCAATAGCCTACTAGTCTCATTCATATAAGAAAGAGAACTAATGATATGCATAGTGATGTCACCATTAATCCCAAGTAAATCCCTCACATACTGCCGTACTACCCCTTCTGTCACTTGGGTTCCCAACCTGCAGATTAGTCATTACTCATACTCCATGTACCTGGCTCAATCCTCGTGGTCTTGGGTACCTGCCAAGTCCTTCGATTGGGGTAAGAGAGGATACAATAATCATCATGTCATACAAACTAATACATGATCCCATCTATGATAAATAACATGCACAAAAACTACATGGCTAGGCCGAAGCCCTTAGCCCAAAGAGAATTACTCATGCATAGAGATGAAATCAACAATTATAAACATTGCAATGGAAATTAGGAGATTGATAGAAAATAGCCTTACAATGTCGCCAATCAAATATGAGATCTACTATTACAAGTGACAGAATGGTGGCGGAGAAGGGTTTGGAGCTTAGATCTAAGTCTATTCCTCTGGTGGCTCTTCGATGCTATGGATGCAGGTTTCTGGAGTTCTACATCGGGGCCTTTCTCATTGCCCGAAGCCTCTTATATAGGGGTTCTTTCACGAAAGTCGTTTTGTTTGACCTAGCGGCGCTGATGGCAACTATACAGTCGGAACTATACGGCGGGAATAAAATTCTGGCAGTATAGTTGATCGTTTAAAGCTTCAGCATCCACTTCACGACCCTTGGTTTCTTTGGGTTGATGGAAATCTCGTATCTTTGACTTTAATGTTGTGATTCCCATCATCAAACGTCATTATCTACATAGGTAAAAATAGAAAGGAAGGATTGTATACCCCTTTGATCATTAGGCATTAGTGGCAGGGTTTATAGGGATATTTCATGAAAAATATGAATAATATCTAGTTTAAATGTAGATGTAGATGGCTATATTTCACATCCATCAACCTCCCCATGCTTATACTTGATCGTACTCGAGCAAGAAAACCAAAATCAAAAAGGAACTCAGTAAATAATGTTGCCCGTGGGAGTTTTCAACAATTAGGAAAAACATTTTTCACATTTCCAAGTTATTACGGGGATGTTTTGTACTAGTAAAAAAATCAGAATAATGTGGCTCGGAATGCGACAAGCGTGCCTTGCTTTCAGACATAGCATACCATGCATATTATACTTGCGATTTCTAGGTTCTATGAGTTTTCAAGGTTAGTAGCTAAATTAACCCACTTAAATTACACTACTCCCTATGGTTCAAATTAATATTCTCAGATTTGTCTAGCTTCGGATATATGTATCTAGCACATAAACATGACTTGTTACATTTGAATCTAGACAAATCTAAGGACATTAATATGTATCAGAGGTAATCCATCAAATTTAGGTCCAATTAGTTTGAACCACATGTGAGTTGATGATTGCTCTTAAAATTTTACAAAAATGTTTTTGAAGATGCCCCACCAGACAGTCAATATATCGAGAACGACCGAGATTTTTGAAATATTAAACTTTTTGCTAGAATTTGCATGCCGACAAAGTTGACCCTACTATAAAGAAAAATAAGGAAATAATGAAAAAGGAAAAAGAGACTCATGCATGGTGTCCTTTTGCATGTATTAACTGGCATGAAAAATGATAAGCATGAGTTTTTACAACTTAAAAAATGCTTCACAAAATTGGGATACCATGTAAGTATGAACAAGTTTCATGCCGAGCGACCTAAGCAAGGTCATGGCCATATCCACATCATAGTTTAGGACCCACAAGTCTAGCATGGTGGGTAGGGGAGGGGAGTACAAGTAACAAGTGTCTAGGGGCATCCGTAATGTAGGACCCACCCGACTTATGGAAAATACCGTAATGTATAAGGTCAATATTTTCTACAAGATATGACCCACATAGCTTGTCATATTGCTCCATGCAAGAGAGAGGAGATAGGGGGAATGATGTTTCTATTCTCTATGAGCAACACACAATTTTGAGAGAACTTTATTTTTTCCACAATGTATAAGATAAACCTTAGCGAATGCCACATAGGCCTTTATGTTTGTTTTTACACATTATGGATGCCTTAAGGAAAAATAAAATAAGGGGCCCACTTGGCAATATATGACCAAGCTATAAAACTCCTATGCAAAAGTTAGCATCTTCAGTTTAGTAGGTCCCACAATTTATCTCGTTTAGACACTGTTTAAATGGTGGAGCTTACTCATAGTACAGTAAGTAGTACTCCCTCTGTTTTAAAATATATGATGTTTTTAGGATTATGAGGTTGTGTATCTGGTCATCTTTAGTGTGCAGATTCAGAGTGAAGCTCTCCGAACCTATATATTAAAAGGTGTCTAGATATTGTCTTCATAAATCTAAAACATCTTATATTATGAAATAGAGGGAGAATTTCTTGCTTAGCCATATGCTCACATCTATGCACGTGTTGTACATGCTGAGAGGATAAAACGTAGGCATGGGAAGAGTGCAACTTGCGAAGAGAGAAGAGGAGTTGAAGGCACTGTACATTCTTAGTTTTCAACCATCAGGGGTTCATTTTAATATATCACAAACCACCACCGAGAGTTTTGACAATAGGTTTAACTTGTTACTATAATTTTGCATCTTAACAAATTAACAAAATAGGTCAAACTTGAGCTACAGTAAGCATGATACATTCCTCTTGAACTAATTGTTTTTAAAGGTAGATGGGTGCATCTTATTTTATTAAACGATGTCGTCGGTGTGAGTTTCCAACAATTAGGAAAGAACAATCTCAAATTTTCCAAGTTTTGTTAATTTTAAAACTTCCTAGCTAATTCAGCCGACTTGAATGAGCTTTGTGAATTTATCGAAATTAGGTCAAATTGAAATACAAGTAAATTGTAGGTTGCTTTGAAAGTTTACGAAAAATCTTTTTGGTGGTTTTCGATATACTGAATTTCCGATTGACTTCAAAATATTTTTGAAAATTTTACGAGCAATCTATCACGCTTACTTGTAGTTAAAATTTGACACGGATGGTGGTAGTACGGTTTCCATCGAAGACCTAAAAAAGAGAAAATTACATAGAGGTACATAAATTTACCATAAAGGTCCCTAAAGTTAAGCAAGGGAAAAGCAGTCGGGTCCTTCTCGAGAGAGTAGCTGAGCCATACCCTTTGTACTACTGTACTTGCTTCACACAGACACA
>OU342740.1:116874380-116908079 GCA_910589775.1 Avena eriantha
ATCATGATCGTATGATGTCTTGTGAGTAGTTCGTTTTGTTCTTGAGGACATGGGAGAAGTCATGTTGTTAGTAGTGGAGTTGTGTTGAGAGAGATTCAATAGTTTGATATTTAAGTTGTGGTGTACTTCTTCTAGTGGGGTCATGCGAACGTAGACTACATGACACTTCACCTTTATGGTCCTAGGGAAATGCATTGTGTATTTGGCTACTAATCGTAGGGGTTGCCGGAGTGACAGAAATCTGAACCCCCATTAGGAAACCATTACACAAGGGACGTAAGGATCTTAGAGTTTAAAGCTGTGGTTAGGTTTCTACCTTAATTACTTTCTTGTACTTACGGATGTTTACAAGAGGTATAATTACAAGTATGTATTAGTCCTAGGAAGGTCGGTACATTAGCACAGGTTCACCCACACAACACTTAGCAAGCTAAAGAAGATTAATCAACTATATGAAGCGAAAGCACTTGACAGTCTTCCCATGTGTCCTCGAGACGTTTGGTCATCTTAAGTAATACAACCGGCTTGTCCTTTGCTGCATAAAGGATTGGGCCACTTGCTGCATTTATTCCTACGGTCTTTTGTTTACTCATACTTTGTTTACCTTGCTTTAATCAAAACTCCTAAAATATCGTTTGCTAAGTATTTGCAGAGATTTCCTGATCCATACCACTAGCTAGCACCTTTGCTCCTCGTTGGGTTTCGACACTCTTACTTATCGAAAATACTGCGATATACCCCCTATACTTGTGGGTCATCAAGACTATTTTCTTGGCACCGTTGCCGGGAGGGTGAAGCGCTATTGGAGAGTGGAACTGGTAAAGGAAACTTCTACTCGTGAGTATTGTTTACTTCTGTTCGTTAGTGCTTTATTTTGTTATGGATAATTCGCTGAGTTTTTATTTGTTAAGCTACTACCACTACTAAGGTAGTAGATGAACCACCACTGCTGAGAATGATGCTTATTAAAACTCCTACAAGAATTGGTTGATCGTGTTATGGATAACTACTATGTTGGGGATGGAACTATCCATCCCGGTGATCATTTGCTCTTTATAAACAAATTATGCAGGTTGTTCAAGTGTGCAGGTATTACTACAAATCAAGTTAAGAAGAAGTTATTCTCATTATCACTGAAAGGAAGAGCTGAGGAATGGTATAAGCTGCTGAAGAATGGTCATGCTCTAGAATGGGAGGAAATAGTGCCTCTCTTTTATTCAAAGTTTTATCCTCCTAGTGAGATTCATAAAGATCAGAATCAAATATACAACTTTTTGGCCTCTTGATGGAGAGAGTACAGCTCAAGCTTGGGGGAGATTGAAGTTACTAATGCTCAAATGTCCCATTCACGAGCTCCCCAACAATATTATTATCAATAACTTTTATGCAAGGCTCCCTCTACATGATAAGGATTTATTGGATGCTTCTTGTGCTGGATCATTCACTCGCATGGAAGAAGAAGCTAAATGGGATCTTCTGGACCGTATTCAAGACAATGCTAAAGCATGGGAGAATGACAAAGGTAGAAAGTCAGGTATAAATTATGATTATGGATGCATTTAATCTTTTATGGGAACTGATGACATTCAAAATATTAGTAATGCTTATGGTCTTGATTTACAAGTTATAACAAATTGCTTTAGGGCTTTTGCTTCTTATATTGAAATTCCAAAAAGGGGATGGAACAAGTACCATGCACCTTCTAAAGATATTGTTGACTGTGTTCCTGTTGGGAGTGCTGAGTATTGCACTATTGATCAAATCTTACCTGAACCTTATATCGAGAAGATTCCCTGCCCAGATAAGGTAAAGGATCATCCTATGATAACTATTGTAATCACTAAAAGTGAAAAGAGAACTATAAAACCTGATAAACAGATAAACGTTGAACCTGTGGTAGCAATTGTGAAAGACCTTGTGTCAACGCCCGGATTTTTAATCCCAGATGCCCGTTATGCCATACCTCACAATCCTAGGATTACCATTTTTGCGAGACATAACGGATTGGATATCACAGAACCTAATCCATTACAAACCATACATATGGTCTTACACAAATAAGGATATCATGATCCAGTCTTAATACAACAAGCAGCGGAAATAAAAGATAAGCGTAGCGGTGGGGTCCATCTTCAGGAGGCACAGGCAATGCCGACGAAGGCAGATAGTCCTAGTTATCATAGCCGTCCTGTTGGCCATCATCTTGATAGTCTCCTTCATAGTCTGGGCATGAGAATAGCCAGGGACAAAAGCCATGAGTACTCTTTAAGTACTCGCAAACTACCTCTAACAAGTAATATAGTTCTAGGTTAAGGTGCTAAATCTAAGCTGAGTTCTGAAGCAAAGAAAGATAAAATAAAGTTCTAGAATCACTTAAATTGGGAAGATATTGTCATAAACACAACCCTGTTGTGGTCAAGTCAAGATTCATCATTCATTTCATAAGTTGTTTGAAAAACATCTGACAACAAAACAGTATGGCCATTCCAACTGTCCATAACCGCGAACACGGCTATTTAAATAGTTTCACACTCTGCAGAGGTGGTACACTTTCACCACAAGATTCGATACATCTGTCAGGGATAACCCTGAATCATCATACTTAGTATGCAGATAATCAAACATAACCTTCCCTTTACACACCCTAGTATAAGCACCTCTCCTATGAGCATGGCTTCCCAACCATGACCATCAGTCATCTTGGGCACTGCATAGGTGGACATCATGAGAGGTAGCCTTAGCTCAAACCTCTCCCGCGAGGGAACTAATACTAATGCATATAAATTTCCAGCTAAGCCTTACCCAATTCAGGTAGTGTGGTTGTACGGTAAATGTGGAATGATATCGCATCCGAATCCAACCATCAGTTTTATAAAAGGGTTAAGGCTCATGCCTCAACATTTTCATCATCCTAAACCATTTGTGTTTCTCAACACATGTCAAAACATCTCAATAGAATGACTCATCATTCCAAGGTTTTCATAATTCATTTTCACCAAATGTTCCCATCTAACGTGACTCAAGTTTTTGATCTACTCTAAGCTACTAAGTTAAGAGTGTTCACTAAGGTGGAAAAGATGGGTTCAATCTCATGCCGTAGAATGACATCTAAAGCGTTCTAAATAGGTCAAGTTTTATACTCTTATGCTACCTTCAAAACAAGTAAAGAACTTTGTGTAAATTAAAGGGAGTAAATAGGTCAGTACTATCGTCTATAAATACATACGGAGCACACAATCACCAAACAATACTTAACTAGTCTAATTAGCATTCTAAGACACACATTTGATGATCTATTATCATCTCAAGCATCACAAGTTTAATTTAATTTTTTCACTCTTTTAATTTAGAAAAGTAATTTCTACTCATTGAAAAATTAACTAAGATTTAATATTCACCACTTAAAATATGGGATCATGTGGACACATGTCATCACCACATATTCTAGCATGTGGGAATGTGATTTAAGGGTTGGATCATAATTACTTTGGTTTAAGTTCATTATTTAATGATTTAAAGTTACTATAAATGCCTATATAGCATTATTTTGGTACTATTCCAATGTCACTGCATGTAAACCTTAATGTTATTACCTATTCAGATAGGTATGATGAAATGTGATTTTTGAGAGTTGGAATCAACTCAAAACCTTTCTTGGTTGATTTTATAAAAATGTTGCAAGGTGCAAATGCTTCTATTTTGTTATTTTTACTAGGAGAGATCTATAACTCTAATTGAATTCCAACGGGCTTGGATAGATCATTTCAGTACGTTTCAGGAAAAATTAGTTTCATGCAATTTGGTTTTGTCAAACTCTCTGAATTGATTTTCAAACTCAGAGACAGAACTAAGTTTAAACTAAAAAGGAAAATCCTAATTCAAACTAATTGGGTCGCGCGGGAAACTCTAACGGACCGACCCAGCGTCACTCTGCAGCGCGGGGCTCATTTGACAGGGGGGTCCACCGGTTAGCGGCTCATAACACGCGAAGTGGTATGGGGCGCTGTGGGCCATTAGATTAGAGTAGGGATCAACAGCTGTGGCTTGTCGTCGACGACGGACCTGTCGCCGGTGAGCTCGAACCCTAGCGGCTCGGTGGGGGGGCATAGGGGGCCGTACCAAGGCTCCAGCGACGACGGCGAGGCGGGCAAACGGACTGGTGGTCGACGGCGAGCTCAGGGATGGTCGAGGCAGCTCCGGGGGTGGTCGCCATCAGCGGCGCCCCTTCCTACTCTGCTGCGGGCTACTCTGGCCAAATTCCGGCAAGCAAGTGCTCGCGCTGCTCCGGCTAGAGGTGGGGAATGGTCAGTGAGATGAGGGGAGTGGAGTGGTGTGCTTCAATGGCTGGGGGTGCCCTCCTTTTATTAGCTCGACGGTGAGACCGAGAGGGATGGGCAGGCGACGGTGGCAACATGGCTACAGGCAGCTAGTTGCATGGCTGAGGGTGGTGATCGATGGGCGGTCTCCTAGCGGTGCTCTAGGAACTCAATGTGGGCATAGGGGCGGTGGTATGTGGTCGGGGGCAGCTGGCGCTCTGAGCGGCAGAGACCGTGGTGTCCACGGCGAGCGGTGGCTGTGGTGCGTTGGGCGGCGAACGGGTGTGTCTGTCGTGTTCCCTACATCATGGTGGAGCGGTGGGCGCGGGCTGTGGTCGCGCGGCGGCTTGTGCACGCGTGCCGGGTGCGGCGCTCTAGCGCGTGCTCTGCATGGCGCGGTGGCACTGGGCGCGTGGTTTCCTTGGTGGTCCACTGCTGGGCTTAGCTCGGGGAGGGGACAGAGGGTGGCGGTGAGGTCTTGGCTACCTCCTAGACATGGCGAGAGAGGGGGGTGGTCTGCTTGGGTGGGTGCATGGTGTGGCCGGCGAGTTGGTGCTCGACATGGCCTTGCACTGCCACTAGGGACAAGGGGGATGGGTGCTAATGGTATGGTTAGATCATGAGGGGACCAAAGGATTAAATGGAGATCAAATGGGGGCAAAACCCTGTTCAAAACAGTGAGCTATGGTTTAGAGTTTAACCCTGCCTGCCAAGTGTTTGATTAAATGGTCGCAAGAAATAAACTTTGGAATTTTTAAAATATTTTTGGTGGGTTTTCTAGGCATAAGCTTGAGACTCTGTGAGTGCTTGGGTTTTGAAAATTGAGCTTGTTTGAGTGGTTTTTGAAATAGTGGGATCTTCCCATATGAATTAGATTCAATTTTAAACTGTCATTTAAAATTAGCATTTGAAAGATTTTAGCAGATCACAAAGTGGGCCTTGGTACCTCATTATGTGTACTATCAAGGGGTGCAAAGATCTAGAATTATTTGTGTTGAGTTTTGAGTACTAGGAATAGCCAAAGTAGGCATGAGAGTTAATTTGGCCAAGATGACCATTCACTTCAATTATTCATTTTGAGTTATTTTTCTTTGGGAAAAGTTTGGGAAATAGTTAGATGATGTTTACTTCACCTAAGAAACATTTTACAAGCAAAGAATCACAGAACCATGGCAATTCAAATCAATTCCTAAATTAAATGCACATACACATGAATGCTTTCATTTTTAATTTGGAAAAGTTTTTGTTAACCCTAAATTTGATGATTTGGATCTTGATAAGCTTGGATTAAAGTTTTGGGATGTTACACCTTGTCACTAAAAGCATAGAAGATGGACACATAGTCTTTCTGAGGATGCTTCTAATATTGTTTCACATCCTAATAGAGCTAAAAAGGCTAGTGTCCTGTGCTTTCCGTTAGAATCGGTGATCATTGCTATTATGGTTTATGTGATATTCGTGCAAGTTCTAGTGCTATTCCTTATGAGCTTTACAGAGAAATTATGCATGAAATCAGTCCCTGCGAATTGGAAGAGATTGATGTGGTTATTCACCTTGCTAATAGAGAGACCATCTCTCCAATTGGTATTGTACGAGATGTGGAAGTTCTTTGTGGTAAGATTAAGTATCCTGCTGATTTTCTAGTACTTGGTTCAGCTGCTAGTAAAGCTTATCCTATCATTTTTAGTCCTTTTTTGAGTTCTTATGGAGCTATTATAGATTGCAAGAGGGAGAAAATCTTGACTAAGTTTGATGGGGAATCTTATGAGTTTAATTTTTTGAAATTTACTGAAGAACCTTGTGAAGAGGAAAACCCCTAATGACGATTTTAGAGTTGAACAACTTTCTTCTGTCTCTCTTGCTCCTAACAATGCTTTGCATCAATTTATGGAAGATCACGAAAGTGAGATCTTCATGGAGGAAAGGAATGAGATTGACGAGATTCTCCGTCGTCATCCCAAGATGCTTAAGCATAACTTGCCTGTAGAAGACTTGGGTACCATATTGCCACCTAAAAAGGATCTGGTCTTCGATCTAAAACCTCTCCCTGATGATCTTAAATATGCTTATATTGATGATAAAAGATATATCCTATTATTATTAGGTCTAAACTTTCAGTAAAGGAAGAAGAAAGGTTATTGGAGGTTTTGAAGAAACACCGAGGAGCTATGGACTATACTCTGGATGATTTAAAAGGGATTTCACCTACTATATGTCAGCATTCTATCAATATAGAACCAGATGCAAAGCCAGTAGTAGAGCACCAACGACGTTTAAATCCTAAGATGAAGGAAGTGGTAAGGAATGAGGTATTGAAACTCCTTGATGCTGGTATTATTTACCCTATTGCTGATAGTGAATGGGTTAGTCATGTTCATTGTGTTCCTAAAAAGGAGGTATTACCTTTGTTCCTAATGATAACGATGAGCTTAATCCCCAAAGAATAGTAGTAGGCTATAGTATGTGCATCGATTTTAGGAAAGTCAACAAAGTTACTAAGAAAGATCACTACCCGCTTCCTTTTATTGATCAAATGTTGGAAAGGTTGTCAAAAAGACCCATTTCTATTTTCTTGATGGTTATTCTGGTTTCTCTCAAATTGCTGTTAAACAACAAGATCAAGAAAAAACTACTTTTACTTGCCCTTACGGAACTTATGCTTATAGACGTATGCCTTTTGGTTTATGTAATGCTCCTGCTACTTTTCAAAGATGCATGTCTGCTATCTTTCATGGTTTTTGTGAGGAAATTGTGGAAGTGTTCATGGATGACTTTTCTGTCTATGGAACTTCTTTTGATAATTGTCTGCACAACCTTGATAAAGTTTTGCAGAGGTGTGAAGAAATTAATCTTGTTCTTAATTGGGAGAAATGCCACTTCATGGTTAATGAAGGGATTGTCCTTGGGCATAAAGTTTCTGAAAGAGGCATAGAAGTTGATAGAGCTAAGGTTGAGGCAATTGAGAAGATGCCATCTCCAAGAGACATCAAATGTATTCGTAGTATCCTTGGTCATGCTGGTTTCTATAGAAGGTTTATTAAAGACTTTTCTAGGATATCAAAACCCCTTACTAATCTTCTTCAAAAAGATGTACCCTTCGTTTTTATGATGATTGTAAGGAAGCTTTTGAAACTCTTAAAACGCTTTAACTACAGCCCCTATTGTTCAACCCCCTGATTGGAGTTTACCCTTTGAAATAATGTGTGATGCTAGTGATTTTGCTGTAGGTGCTGTCCTTGGGAAACAAATTGATAAAAAGTTAAAAGTTATTCATTATGCTAGTAAGACTCTAGACGCTACTCAAAGGAATTATGCTACTACTGAAAAAGAATTTCTAGCTGTCATTTTTGCTTGTGATAAGTTTAGACCCTATATTGTAGACTCAAAAGTCACCATTCATACTGATCATGCTGCTATTAAATACCTTATGACGAAGAAGGATGCTAAGCCTAGGCTTATTAGATGGGTGCTGCTTTTACAACAGTTTGATCTACATATAGTAGAGAGGAAAGGTCCTGAAAACCCTATAGCTGATAATTTATCTCGATTGAAAAACATCTCTTTTGACCCTATGCATGTTAATGATAGTTTCCCAAATGAACAGTTAGCTGCAGTAGGGGTAAGCTCGCGAGGGAGCCCATGGTACGCTGATTATGCTAACTTTATTGTCTCCAAGTATTTGCCTCCAACTTTTACAGCTCATCAAAGAAGGAAGTTCTTCTATGATTTGAGGCATTATTTTTGGGATGACCCACACTTATATAAAGAAGGAGTGGATGGTATTATGCGAAGATGTGTTCTAGAATATGAACAAAAGGAGATATTGCGTAAATGTCACGGTAGTGCTTAGGGAGGACATCATGCAGGAGATAGAACTGTGCAAAAGGTGCTACAATCAGGTTTCTACTGGCCTACCCTTTTTAAAGATGCAAGAAAATTTGTTTTATCTTGTGATGAACGTCAGCGTGTTGGTAATATTTCTAGACACAATGAAATGCCTATGAATTACTCTCTAGTTATGGAACCCTTTGATTGATGGGGATTTGACTTTATGGGTCCTTTCCCTCCCTTGAAAGGTTATACTCATATTCTTGTTGCCGTTGATTATGTTACTAAGTGGGTAGAAGCCATTCCTACAAAGAGTGCTGACGGGGAGACTTCTCTAAAAATGCTTTAGGATGTTATCTTTCCTAGGTTTGGAGTTCCTAGGTATCTCATGACTAATGGGGGTTCTCATTTCATTCATGGTGGCTTTAGAAAGACCCTTGCTAAATATGATGTTAATCTTAGAATTGCTTCAGCTTATCACCCCCAAACTAGCGGGCAAGTATAGTTATCAAATAGAAAAATTAAATCCATCTTGCAAAAGACTGTTAATAGATCTAGAAAAAACTGGGCTAAAAAGTTGAATGATGCTTTATGGGCTTATAGAACTGCCTACAAAAATCCTATGGGGATGTCTCCTTATAAAATTGTTTATGGGAAAGCTTGCCACCTACCTTTAGAATTAGAACACAAAGCATACTGGGCAGTTAAAGAACTAAATAGAGATTGTAAGATCGCTGGTGAGAAAAGATTATTTGACTTAAGTTCTTTAGATGAATGGAGGAGTGAAGCCTATGAAAATGCTAGGCTCTTTAAGGAAAAAGTTAAAAGATGGCATGACAAGCGAAAACTTAAGAGAGAATTTCAGGTTGGTGAGAAAGTTCTATTGTATAGGTCTCGTCTCAGATTTTTTGCAGGAAAGCTACTGTCAAAATGGGAAGGACCTTTCATTATTGAAGAAGTATACCGTTTAGGAGCAATACAAATTTATTCCTTAAAAGATAATACTACACAAGTAGTGAATGTGCAACGACTGAAGCACTATATTGCTGGAGATTCTTACAATGAAGATGTTGATGCCTTTCAAGTTATAACTCCGGAAAAATTTATCAAGGACCAAATTCAGAGACCTGCAGAGTCCGCTTCCAAATAGGTATCATTTCTAGTAAGAAAAGTTCCGCGAAAATACTATCCAACTATATTTTTGTATTTGTCAGTCAATAAGGAAAGCTACGAAGCGAAAGAGTGACGAAAACGGAGCCAGGGTGGCTCACACCACCCTGTGGCGCGGGCCCACCCCTGGCCGCGCCACCAGGTGGTGTGGCCACCCCAGACTCCGTCTCCCACCCGTTTTCTCCCAGTACCTTCCTTTCGTCATGAAACTTCATAATATATAATCCCCCGGATCTCCCAAGGTTCTTATATCGTGTTTTCGTCGTGTTTTCGTTTCGATCTATTTCTAATAGGTAGAGTCCCAGATTTGGAGCCACAATATCTTTCTCTTTATCAGCAAAGGAAGATTCTTTAGAGAATATCATCAACCCATACATGAGAGAGTTGAAGATTCATCCCAAGGAGTTGTTGCTTGAAGATGGGGAGCTCCGGATAAAAGAGGTTCGAGGCCCTAAAGGTGAAGGAAGTCTGGAGGACAGGATGGAAGCACTGGAGCAAGAAGTCTTTGGGTACAAGAAGATGGCGGAACGCGAAGTGGATATCATCCATAAGATTTGTTCCGAACTCATCGCCGAGCACCAAAAGGAGACTGCTGAACTCAAGGATGAAGTCCTCTCACTCCGCCAAACTACCAACGAACTGCAAGCACAACTCTATGACGTTCAAAATCAAAACTGTGAGTATGAGGTTAGGTTTAAACGCATAAGTGTTGCTGCAAGTTTCAGGATGCTGGAAACCACGATATCCTTTGTTGATGGGAAACCCTTACCCTGCAAGTCAGACGATGATGAGAGAATACCACCACCACCAAAGGAATAATTCGTCATCAGGTTTGGCATCCCCTTGGTTTGTTCCAAGCTTGGGGGAGTGGCGCGGTATCATATCACTATCTTCTATCTTTTTACCTTATTAGTAGAGTCATATCATGAATAGAGACGTTATTATGTAGGATGGTTTGCATTATGGAAGTGTCCCCTCTCTCGTTAGATATGTATCCCTTGGTGTGAGTTGCCGTTATGGACTATTAATGAGAAGTTCTATCATTTACTCTTTTGCATATCTTATATTATTTTTCAATTCATGTTTATATGATTGATCTTATTGTTAGTATTGGTATCACTTTGGGATCATTTTGTTAATTTAGTTGGTTTTGGCAAACCTGGATCGGTCAGTAGCGACACTATTTTTGAAGAGTTGAATGAAAAAGATAAAGTACTCTAAAGAAAAATAATTTCATCATCTTTCTTTCTTGATTTGCTCATAAGTCTAGTATTCTCTAGTTAAGATCTTTTGTGCTTCCAAGGAAGATTGCATGTCTGTCTTTATCACTTCTATGTTTGTTTGTTTCCTTCAACTCTTATACTTGCTACCCAACCTTGCTAGCCAAAAACCTGTACTGAGAGGGAATTCTTCTCATGCATCCACCTCCTTAAACCAAAACCTATGCCATTTGTGTCCACCATACCTACCTATTAGCATTATTGCTATTCCAAGTAAATTGTTGTTTTATTTACCTCCCAAATTAAACTTGTTATGTGAAAAGTAGTGATTAAAGCTCTCACGAACTTGATGGCACACTTTACTTTCTTGCACTTAATAAACTTGAACCATTGTGCTCACCTATGTTGCGTATATGCTTGCACTTTGTAAGTTGTGAGTTAGCAGAACCATGATGTCATGGGGAACGCTTTCAACGTTGCACTGGTACTTTGTACCTAGTTGGTATCATGTTCTTTTGTCTATGGATGTCATTGGTGTGAAATGAAATGGGATCTTGTAAGTCCATGGAGTTATGTATATGTGTTAGAGAAATAGCTAGGCCGCTGGTCTAATCCATGTTAACATGGTGGAAACCTGCAGCATAACCATAATGGGCATCTATGAAGCATTCTTCTTATGAAAAAAGAGTCCGATATTGAGAAAAAAGAGATTATGAAAAGACGAAAGAGAGAAAAAAGCACCATATTCCCATGGTAAATAAAAAGATTGCTGAGATGTTCATTGTCTGCTTGCCTTGTCATTTTGATATGGGGATTCTTCTGTATCATCGGGCAAGGGGTACCCCATTGGCGGTTCTCTATGATACACATATGCTTACGATGACAAGAAATTACCGGTGACTAAACTTGAGTAGCATGAGGAGCGGCCCTCGTATTCAAGGAACATGAGATTCTCAATTTACAACTTGTCAAGCATATCCTCATATTTGATCATTTTAACCTTAATCACCTAAAGATGCCTATGATAGGGGCAATGAGAGCTGAAAGCTAGTAAGTATCATAATTTTTGGGAGATCTTTATGAAACTTGCAATCCCTGCTTCCCTCTACGAAGGGCCTTTCTTTTACTTTTTAATTGAGTCAGTAAACCTACTCCCTTCTATCTCAGGAAGTATTTTGAGTTGTTTTGTTTCATTCATTCATATGATGATTTATTCAATCATGTTTCTTATGTTCCTTGTTTTGCACATTGCTCTTATCTTGGTATTTACTACTTTGAAAGCTATCATGGAAAACCAGTTATTAGTGAACTCCAGCAAATTATCAAACCATTCTTTGAACAAGAGCTAAGTTTTCCATTACCAATTATGATTTACTTTATGTATCTTTATTGTGCTTCCTTTACTCATTGCAAGTTGAGTTATGTAATAGTAAGTTGTCTTCTATTATGATCTATGTATTGATGAATGTGATGCTTCTTGTCCGTATTCTTTTATCGACTCTTCACTCCATAAACCTGAGGCCATATTTATTGAGCTCAGTTTCGCTTGGGGACAAGCGAAGTCTAAGTTTGGGGGGAGTTGATACGTCCATTTTGCATCTGTATTCTATATCATAATTCACTGTTATTCATTGATATATTTCGTATTGAGATGTGATACTTATGTTATTTCATCTGTTTTTGCATGGTTGATGACTTTTGGAGCATGGACCGCTGCAGCTAGGATTCTGATGGAAAAGGTGTTGTTCGGAGGCAAAATTCTCGAAGATCAGAAAATTCAGGAAAATATACAGAAAATCCTATTTTTCCAGAAGATGAAGGAAGCAAGATGGGGGGCTGGAGAAACAGGGGGCCCACACCTCCCCCTGGCGCGGGCCACCCTAGGCCACACCACCAGGTTGTGTGGCCGCCCTGGTCCACCCCTGGCTCTCCCCTCTGGCGTATATATTGCTCCCAAAACCCTAAGACTCGGGGAGCGAGCACAGAAAGATTCTGCCACCTCTGCAGGGCAGAAAACACCAAGGGAGAAAGATCTCTCCGGCAGACAGATTTCTGCCGGGGGGAATTCCTTCCCGGAGAGGGGAGATCGTCGCCATGAACATCACCATCAAGCTGGACTTCATCGGGATCATCATCATCATCACCACCATCATCATCATCACCACCATCATCACCATCTCCATATTGCTGTAACAATTGTGTTGAATCTTGCATAGTTCATAGGGAAAAGTTTCCCGATGTTGGTTACTCTTTGTAGTTAATGCTATTGAGTGAACCATTGAATTATTGTTTATGTTCAGATTGTTATACGTCATTATTCCATCTCTAATCATGATCCATATGATGTCTTGTGAGTAGTTCATTTTGTTCTTGAGGACATGGGAGAAGTCATGTTGTTAGTAGTGGAGTTGTGTTGAGAGAGATTCAATAGTTTGATATTTAAGTTGTTGTGTACTTCTTCTAGTGGTGTCATGTGAACGTCGACTACATGACACTTCACCTTTATGGGCCTAGGGGAATGCATTGTGTATTTGGCTACTAATCGTCGGGGTTGCCGGAGTGATAGAAACCTGAACCCCCGTAAGGAAACCGTTGCACAAGGGACATAAGGGTCTTAGAGTTTGAAGCTGTGGTTAGGTTTCTACCTTAATTACTTTCTTGTACTTACGGATGTTTGCAAGGGGTATAATCACAAGTATGTATTAGTCCTAGGAAGGTCAGTACATTAGCACAGGTTCACCCACACAACAATTAGCAAGCTAAAGAAGATTAATCAACTATATGAAGCGAAAGCACCTGGCAGTCTTCCCATGTGTCCTTGAGAACGTTTGGTCATCTTAAGTAATACAACCGTCTTGTCCTTTCCTGCATAAAGGATTGGGCCACTTGCTGCATTTAATCCTACTGTCTTTTGTTTACTCTTACTTTGTTTACTTGCTTTATCAAAAACCCCTAAAAATCCATTTGCTGAGTATTTGCAGAGAATTCCTGATCCATACCACTAGCCAGCACCTTCTACTCCTCGTTGGGTTCGACACTCTTACCTATCGAAAATACTGCGATACACCCCCTATACTTGTGGGTCATCAGATGCATCTTCATCCGAACCTCGTACCAGCTGGCTTTTTGCCATTGGGGACCTGGCTTGTTTCCTCTAGTCACTAGAAGAAATCTATGAATTTGTCCGACTCTCTGTCTTAGATGCAATCTCGGCCTTTGAGCTACGAGACAAGGAGAAGGATATGCCTCAACTTGTCATGTATTGGAATATGTCCTATGCATGCACCGTATCACAAATGTATGAAAATGGTAATGGTCCACCATGGAAGCATGGAAATATGGCAAGTTACCAGGGGTTATTCGACTGTTGATGAAGATGGCAACGAGCAGAACATCATGGAGATCTGGGATTCTTGCGCCGGATACGCCTGTCGCGTGGCTGAGTTGACCAATTATAATGATCCGTTCCTCACACCCGTTGAAGTGCCACCACCACCAAATGAAGCAGTTGCGGAACTTTCCAAAGACGACGAGTAGACCGAGTCTGACTTACTTGTCTAAGACAGATATCATGGTTATACGGGTGATATGTCTAGCGAGCCGGCAAATCCTTCCTCTCCACTTGCATCATACAGTGTGCCAGAAAAACCATGTGTTATTCTGAAAAATATATAATTGTAATAAGTAGGATATTATTTTGTTGGTGCTAAGTTTGTAAGAACATAATTATTTACTCCTTTTAGCACTTTTGGATTTTTATTTGATGTGCGCAGAAAATATATAAGCACTTGTTCTTTTGCCTATACTTATCGTTTATTTGTCTTTCCGCCTCGTTCCTTTCGTGATCCGAAAAACCTTCAGCACGGAAACTTTGCCGAGCAATGGAGCTCAATTGCTAAACCAGTTTAAACCCGAAAGCAAAGACGGCTTCCAGTACCAACAATTCACTACTCAGAAAATACCCACATCTAGCAACCAGACAAAAACCCAAGTATAAACTAGATAGTTTTAGACTTATACCCGAAGGTAGCATTTTTAGAATCGGAAATCTAACCAGAACAAGCATGATCATAAAGCACTTTCAAGTATTCTGGGATATTTGACTATGACATGATCATTCAGAAACAAATGGTATATAGAAACATTTCAGTAAAAACATTGAGGAGACTAATACTTTATTTCGCTTTGAACATGTACAAATATATGATTACAAAGAAATAAATTTTAAGTATAATAGGGACGTAGCTGAGCAATATTTCAAGGACGGACTATCTCATCCGTTTCTGTACTGCCTCCATCTCTCTTTCTCTTCTTAGTAGCAGGTCACTCTTTTCTGGCCTCATATCAGTTAGGTAGTAAGAACCATTGTGCAATACTCGACTAACCATGAAGGGCCCTTCCCATATAGGGGCAAGTTTGTTCTCTCTTTTTTTCACTAGCCAAAGAACCAAATTACCCTTTCTGAAAGACCGATTCATGACTCTCTGACTATGATATCCGCGTAACTTTTGTTGATAGGCTATAGATCTCTGTTTAGCACCCACACGAACTTCCTCGAGCATATCGATGTCATCTTGTCAAGCAACTTTGGCATCCTGTTTGACATACGCAGTGACTCGGGGATAGGTGTGAATAAGATCACTCGGAAGAATAGCTTCTGCACCATAGACTAAGAAAAAAGGTGTATATCCTATTGACCTATTAGGATTTGTTTGTAAACTCCATATTACAGACGGTAATTGGTCTACACAAGTCCCCGCAACACGGTTTAGTGGTGCTTCGAGTCTTGGTCGTAGGCCTTGAAAATTAAACCATTTGCCCTTTTGACTTTTCCATTGGCTTGTGGATGTATTGACTGACGCAATATCAAGCCGTATCCCTTTTCCACTGAAGAATTCTACTAGTTCTCCCATGGAAAAGTTACTGCCATTGTCAGTAATGATACTGTGCGGATACCCGAACCGGATGATCACGTCCTTGACGAACTTTTTGGTTGTTGCTCCATCACAACTTGTGACGGGTTTTGCCTCAATCCATTTTGTGAATTTATCAACCATCACAAGAAGGTGAATGTATCCACTATGAGCCCGCCGAAACAGCCCTACCACGTCAAGCCCCCATACCACAAAAGTCCATGTAATTGGAATTGTTCGTAGCTGATCAACTAGGACGTGGGCTTTTTTGGCATATTTTTGACAACCTTTGCACGTCTTGACCAGCCGTTCGGCATCTGCCTTAGCTGTAAGCCATAAAAATCCATGTCTAAAAGCCTTTGCCACTAAAGATTTGGCTGCAGCGTGATGTCTGCATTCACCTTCATGAATTTCCCTTAGGATTTCCACGCGTTCTTCCGGAGAAACACAATGCTGAAATACCCTAGATGCACTCTTCTTATAGAGCTCACCTCCCACTCCTGTGTAGGATCTTCTTCGTCAGACAATCTGCTGGCTCAGAACTTCGTCTTCGGGTAATTTTCTCTCTACCAAGAAATCAAGGTAGGGTTTGGTCCACCTAGGAAATATAGCCATAACTGCTAAGACTGGTGAGTCGGATTTGGTCGGATACTCTTCGTCAACTCCTGTGATAGAGAGAACTCTTAAGTGCTCCACAAAAGCACCATCTTGGACTTTTTTCCACGTAGAGCCTATTCTTGATAGAGCATCAACTTCCTCATTTTCTGTTCGGGGAATGTGTTGGAATTCAAACCCTTCAAACGTTTAGATAGTTCATCCATGATAACTTTACTACCATGGGCTTATTAGCGTTGCAAATATTGGATACTTGTTGAGAAACTAAATTTGAGTCTCCATAACACATCTGTCTGCGAATGCCGATGTCTTTTGCGGTTCAAATTCCATGTAGTAGGGCTTCATACTCGGCAATGTTGTGTGTCATTGTGAAGTGGATCTGCAACACATAGAACAGTTTATCACCTTGGGGTGACTTGACTACCACGCCAGCCCCGAGCACCCAAGCACTTTAGACCAGTCAAAGTGTAGGGTCCAAACTTCCGTCTCTCGGAGGCTTGTGTTTTTGACTGTCTCTGTCCAATCAGCGACAAAGTTAGCAAGAATCTGGGACTTGATTGTTGTACGTGGTTTGTACTCAATATTAAAAGTTCCTAGCTCTATGCCCCATTTAGCGACACGTCCTGTGGCATCACTGTTGTTGATTATGTCTCTAATGGGAGATGTGCTCACCACGGTAATCTTGTTCTCTTGAAAATAGTGTTGTAGCTTTCTGGAGGCGAAGAACACACCATAGGATAACTTTTGGTAATGAGGGTACCTTTTTTTTGATTCAGTCAAGACCTCGCTGAGATAGTAAGTCGGATGCTGCACTAGGTGCTCCTGTTTTTCTTCCGGTCGTTCCACCACCATGATGACACTAACCACTCTGTTTGTCGCAGCTAAATATAGCAACATCAGCTCATGAGGCTCCGGTGTTGTAACAATAGGGGCGGATGAGAGAACGGCTTTCAGATCCTATAGTACAACTTCAGCTTCATCCGTATAAACGAATTTCTTGGTCTTTTTCAAGAGCTTGTATAGTGGTGCGGCTCTTTCACTGAGCCGGCTTACGAACGAACTGACTACAGCAATGCAGCTAGTTAGTTATTGTACGTCCTTTAGGCGAGTTGTCCTAGAAATGTTAAGTGTAGCCTTTATTTTGTCACGGTTCATCTCTATGCCTCTTTGAGACAAAATGAAACCTAACAATATTCCGACTAGGATTCCAAAGAAACACTTCTTCAGATTGAGCATTATGTTGTATTTTCGTAGATTACTAATTGTTTCCTCCAAGTCAGAAATTAGTGTTCCCTTCAACATCGCAGCTATGTCGTCCACATATGCATGTACATTGCGTCCGATTTGATTGTGGAGGCAACACTCCATATTGCGCTGGTACATAGCTCCTATGCTTTTGAGCCCAAAAGGCATTGTAACAAAGCAGAGGGTTCTGAAAGGTGTGATGAACAAAGTATTTATTTTGTCTGACTACTTCATCCGAATTTGGTGATATCTGGAATATACATCGAGAAAACATAGGAGTTCCAAGCCTGGTGTCGAATCAATCACTTGATCAATTCTAGGCAAAGAGAACAACTCTTTGGGACAAGCCTTGTTCAAGACAGTATAATGAACACACATCCTTAATTCAGTGGTGTCCTTTTTAGTGACCATTACAGGGTTAGCCGACGAATCAGTATGGATAACCTCTTCTATGAATCCGGCTAACTCGAGCCGGGCTAGTTCCTTAGCTATTGCTTTTCGCTTTTCATCGCGAAAACAGCATAAGGACTGTTTGACAGGTTTAGCGTTTGGGTATACATTTAGACTATGCTCGGAAATTTCCCTAGGTACTCCGGTCATGTTAGATGGTTTCCATGCAAAGATATCTTTATTAGCTTTAAGGAACTCGACGAGCGCACTTTCCTATGTGCTGTCTAAACCTACACCTATATGGGTCACCTTGGAGGGGTCATCATCCTTCAACGGTGCCGTCTTCGTCTCCTCTGATGCCTTGAACTCCGTAGAATGGCTTGGTAACCTCCTTCTTCGTTGTGGGCTTCTCGGACGGGTCGATGTTCTTCTTGATCTCCTAGTACTCCTGAGCGTGCAATATGGCTTCAGCAAAGGCGGAATTTTTGTCTTCGCATTCTCATGCCTTCTTTCGGTCTCCCCAGATCGTAATGACGCCATTGGGACTTGGAATTTTCATCATATTATAAATGTAACAAGGGTGAGCCATAAAAGCCTAGTAAGCCAGACGCCTGAAGATAGCGTGGTATGCGCTCTTGAACAGGACCACTTCAAAAGAAAGTGCTTCCATCTGATAGTTCTTTGGAGTTTCAAAGGTAACATCCAAAGTGATCTCTCCCAGAGAATTTTCTTGTCTTCAAGGGACAACTCCATGAAAAATCACGGAGCTTTGATTCAGCTGTGTCTCCGATATCCTCATACGGTGTAGCGTTTCGATGTAGATGATGTTGATGATGCTGCCACCGTCCATGAGGGTCTTGGAGAACCCATAGCCGTTAATAAGTGGATTTACGACTAGAGCATACTTTCCTCATTTGTACAATTTAGGCGGATGAGCACCTCGGTCAAAGGTGATTATTACTTCCGACCAATCCAAACACCAAGGGACGGCCGCAATAGTTGCATTGAGCTCGCGCATTACTGCCTTCTTGACCTTGGCCAGTTGAGACCCAAGGAAGGTGACATAAGTGTCTTTCTTGGTTGGGAAGGTATTCGTTCCATCCAACTTGGGATTTGAAGCTTCTGCCTCCTCCATGTCGGAATCTTCCTTGGTCTCTTTATCTTTTTCAGAGTTTTTCTTTCCTTTTCGTTGCTTGGCCTATAGCCAGCAGATTCATCTTTCTTGATGTCATCATTAAAATGATACTCAACATTGGTGTGGGACGAGCCCATGTTGCCGTCCGGGTGATGTACACACGGATTATTGGCAATGTCGGCCCAAGAGTAGGTTTTGACAGGTTGCTCGTCTCCTATACCTTGGACTCTAGAAGTTCCATGGCCTCGTCCCCGGCCGCCTTCGTGGCCTCCTCATGCTCCAGACCTTAATGTTGCATTGATTTTTGCGGTTTCCGGATTGGGTTTATCTTCCAAGGTTTTTTTGCATTTTGCGGCTTGCTCCTTTGTTTGTTTCGCTGACTGTGGTACAACCAGTATGTTGAGCAGTCCTTCCGCATCAACATTGATGTCAACGTATTTGCTTGACATTTCTATCATCTCCCCCAAATCAGTCACTCTGTCTCACTTCAAGTGATAACGTAGTAAACCAATTGGGAGTCCCACGATGAATGCTTCGATCACAATTTGGTCGTTTACTCCCTCATAGGAGTTCTTCATGTCAATCCATTGCCCGGGGTAGTCCCGACAAGTTTCTCCAGGTTTCTAAGTGCACCACTGCAGACCTCCGACCGTGCAGGGCCTCCTATATGTTCCCTTGAAATTCCAAAAGAAAGAACTTTGCATATAATACCAGTTGTGGATGGTGTTTTCCAGGATTTCATTGAGAAATGATCGATCCATGTTCCTCAGCACAAGCGAGGGATACCGGGTCGCGACCAAGCTGTGTTCCTCCTTTGGCGATGCAGTAGGCCTGGAAAAAATCCTAGAGCCAGGTGTCTGGTCGAGCCACACCGTTGTAGGGTTGTATGTGCCTTGAGATAACAAACCCTTCCGGAAAGTTTGTTTGTCGTACGCGCGGTCCGAAGCATTTTGGACCCACACAGATATCGTCCGACTCGTAGCGTCATGCCTCAATGTTTGAATTGATTTTGTGCATGGAGTCACTTGGTGATAGGGAACATTGTCTTGGTTGTTCACTACGGCTACGATGCCCATGAGCTGGACTCCTGCTCCTTCTACCACCAACTCCACCATGGTGTTCCCCCTGACTCCCTCCATGAGCGCCATTGTGGTGACTGCTTGGTGGAGAAGGTGGTGGTGAATTGTTACCCCGAGCTGGGGTTTCAAGATGACGGTCACCATGCCGGCTTGTTCTAGCATGATGTCCATCGTTCCTTCATTCGTCATTGCCGTCATTGTGACGTGGCTTAGCCGAACGGCTAGTGTGTCTACGAGGGGGCATCCTTTGCTGGTCCTGCTCCCGATGCTGAGCTTCTTCGTCTTCCCTGCGATTATTCAACATTGGACATTTCCTTATTTTTGGACATTACCGCGATATCATCCACGTATGCATGTACATTGTGTCCGAGTTGGTCATGGAGGCAACGCTGCATCGTGCGCTGGTATGTAGCTCCTGCATTCTTCAGCCCAAAGGGCATTGTAACAAAACAGAAGGTTCTGAAGGGGGTTATGAATGAAGTTTTGACTTTGTCGGATTCCTTCATCCGGATTTGGTGATAGCCGGAATATGCATCCAGAAAACAGAGGAGTTCCGAGCCTGCCGTAGAATCAATAACTTGATCAATTCTTGGCAGAGTGAACGGATCTTTTGGACAAGCCTTGTTCAAGGCAGTATAATCAACACACATCCTTAAATCAGTGGTGTCCTTTTTAGGGACCATTATAGGATTGGCAGACCACTCAGTGTGGCTAACTCGAGCCGTGCTAGTTCCTTAGCTATTGCCTTACGCTTTTCATCGCCAAATCATCGTAGGGACTGTTTGACGGGTTTAGCATTCGGTTTTACATTTAGAGAGTGCTCGGCAAGTTCCCTAGGTACTCCGATCATGTCAGATGGCTTCCATGCGAAGATATCTTCATTTGCTTGGAGGAACTTGACGAGCGTGCTTTCCTATGCGCTACCTAGGCCTACGCTTATCTGGGTCACCTTGGAGGGGTCATCATCCTTCAACGGAGTCTTCTTTGTCTCTTCTGATGCCTTGAACTCCGGATTTGGGTTTGTCACCTCCTTCTTTGTCGCGGGCATATCGGACGGATCTATGCTCTTCTTGATCTCCTGGTACTCCTGGGCGTGCAGCACGTCTTCAGCAAAGGTGGCATTTGCATCCTCGCACTCTCGCGCTTTCTTCGGGTCTCCCCTGATGGTGATCATGCCGTTGGGACCTGGAATTTTCATCATATTGTAAATGTAACACGGACGAGCCATAAAAGCCCAGTAAGCCGGACGTACGAATATAGCTTGGTACGCGCTCTTGAACGGGACCACTTCAAAGGAAAGTGCCTCCGTCCGATAGTTCTTTGGAGTTCCAAAGGTAACATCCAAAGTAATCTCTCCCAGGGAATTAGCTTGCCTTCCTGGGACAACTCCATGAAAGATCATAGAGCTATGGTTCAGCTGGGTTTCCGAGATCTTCATCCGGCGTAGCGTTTCAACATAGAGAATATTGATGATGCTACCACTGTTCATGAGGGTCTTGGAAAAACCATAACCGTCAATAAGTGGGTTGACGATTAAGGCGTATTTTCCTCGCCTGTGTAACTTAGGCGGATGATCAGCACGGTCAAATGTGATTGCCACTTCCGACCAGTCCAAGTATTGAGGGACAGCCGGAACTGTTGTGTTGAGCTCGTGTAGAACAGCTTTCTTGACCTTTGCTGGTTGAGATCCGAGGAAAGTGACATAAGTGTCCTTCTTGGTGGGAAAAGTTTTCATCCCTTCCGGCTTGGGATTTGAAGCATCGGCTTCCTCCATGTCGGAATCTTCCTTGGTCTCTTTTTCTTTTTCGGGATTCTTCTTTCCCTTCTTCCGCTTAGCTTTGTATCCCGCGGTGTCATCTCTTTTGATGTCGTCATTGAAACGACATTCGGCGTTGGTGTGGGCTGAGCCCCCATTAGCGTCTAGGTGATGCACACATGGGTTATTGGCAATGTCGGCCCAAGAGTAGGTTTTGCCTGGTTGCTGTTCTCCTCTACCTTGGACCCTTGAAGTTCCACGACCACGCCCGTGGCCTCCGCCACGTCCTCCTCATCCTCCAGACCCGAAAGTAGCAGTGACCACTACTGTTTCCGCGTTGGGTTTCTCTTCCGAGGTATTTTTGCGCTTCTGAGCTTGTTGCTTTGGTTGTTTTTCCGCCTGAGGAACAGCTAGGGCATTGAGTAATCCCTCTGCATCGTCATCAGCATCTGCATACTTGCTCGCTGTTTCTATCATCTCTCCCAAGTCAGTGACCTTGTCACACTTCAAGCGGTGACGTAGTAGACCAATTGGGAGTCCTGCGATGAAAGCACCAATCGCAGTTTGATCGTTTACTCCTTCACAGGAGTTCTTGGTGTCGGTCCATCGTCCGAGGTAATCCCGGCAAGTTTCTCTGGCTTTCTGGGTGCAACGCTATAGGTCTCCGACCGTACAGGGCCTCCGATATGTGCCTTCGAAATTCTGAAAGAACGCACTTTGTATGTCATACCAGTTATGGATGGTGTTCTCCGGAAGTTCATTGAGCCATGATTGTGCCGTCTTCCGCAACATAAGTGGGAGATATCGGGTTGCGACCAGGCTGTTTCCACCTTTGGCGATGCGGCAAGCTTGGAAAAAATCCTATAGCCAGGTATCTGGCCGAGCAATGCCGTCGTAGGCTTGGATATTTCTTGAGATGGCAAATCCTTCCAGGAATCCGTAGCTCTGATGCGTGGTCCGAAGCACTTTGGGCGCACGTACATATCATCATTTTCGTAGCACCGCGCCTCTATGTTGGAGGTAATCATGTGCCTTGCGTCGTTCGGGGATAGAGATCGTCCCGAATGTCGGCTATGGCTGCGGTGCCTTGTAGCCAGACTTCGGCTTCTGCCGCCACCTCCTCCGCCATGTCGTCCTCCTTGTCCCCCTTGAGAGCCGTTATGATGACTGCTTGGTGGAGAGGGTGGGGCAGCTGAATTGTTTCCGGTTGATCGCTGGCCTCCGTCCGGAGCGTCATTATTCCGGTTCCGGGGAGGGTCTTCACTACGACGAGCCCCCTACCGGCTTGTGTCAGCGTGGTTTCCGTCATTCCTTCGTCCGTCGTTTCCAACACGGTGAGGGTCAGCCGGACGGCTTGCATGTCTAGGAGGTGGCCTTTTTTGACGATCCTCCTCCCGACGTTTCTCTTTATCTTCTCCCCTTTGATCGTTAGACTCTCGTCGAGGAGGGTTTCTCAGATTCAGTGCAGCAATGGCCTCTTTTTCGGCCGCTGGGGCGACGTTTCTCCAGTTATGCGCAGTTTTGTAATGCTGTCCTGACGATCCGGTTCTTGAATAATTGTCTTCCCAGCGTTCGGGGCGATGATACCGCTTCGGGACGCGATGGGGTCTTACGTCAGCCCATGCCGGATCTGTGCGACATTGGTCGGAATCCGAGACCAGTTTTTGACTTCCGGACAGGGCGACCTTTTGCTGCTCCAGTCCCTTGTTGAGTAGTTTGATACAAACGGATCTCCTCTGTTCCTGGATTAGCTGATAAAATTTCTCGGGCCTCCTTGGTATTCTGTACTAGGGTTGGATATACCCAATCTCCTTTGCTATCTTTCCGTGGCTTCCCCATCTCATCTCCGAAAAGGACGGCATGGGCATGTGGGAATTGGTCGTCATTGGTGGGACGCTTCCATGTCTTTTGATGCAACCGAGACATGTAATCCTTAGTTGCCATGCGTTTCTTCTCCTCCTCGATGTTTTTGGCTCCATCTAGGAGATGTTGACGACGCGCTTCTAGGGCTTGGGCTTTTCGTCCAGCTCTTCCGCAGTAAGTTCTGCAGTTGTAGGGATAGGTGTGGTTAGTGTAGCGTCGATGAGTCTACGCGCACCTTCGGTGATCACGTGTCCATCCACCGATTCTTCTTTTTTCGGCTCTTTTGGGATAAGTGCTCCATCTAAGTCTTCTTCGTATTCCTCGGCAATCACCTCTTCTGCCAGAGGGTCTTTTGCTAGGGTCTTGTTCTTCTTGTTCTTCTTCTTTGCCTTCTTGGCAGCGCCGGTAGCAAAGACGGCTTTGGGTCCGTTTCCTGGAGTCAACTTTCGTCCATCTGGACTTCGGGGTTATCTCCGACGTCCATGTCATCCTGCGCTTTGGTAGAGTGTTCCCCGGATCC
This sequence comes from Avena eriantha, assembly GCA_910589775.1. Classification (NCBI taxonomy): domain Eukaryota; kingdom Viridiplantae; phylum Streptophyta; class Magnoliopsida; order Poales; family Poaceae; genus Avena; species Avena eriantha. The sequence goes on from OU342740.1 coordinate 116,898,431, forward strand.
TTCATCCATGGCTTCTCCTTCTTCTACAGCTTTGGAGTTATACTCCTTTTCATATTCCGCGGAGAACTTTCAGAAATCTGCTGACGTCATCGATTCATCCGAGGATGAGGGTACGTCGGCGTTTGTTCCAATTGCCTCCAGCACAGAGTCGGTGTTTTCTCCAGCATCGGCAGAGCCGGATCCGGATCCTACTCATCCAACGAAGTGCGACGCGTGCTTCCTAAGGTACTTGCAGCTTTCGCGATCAGCCATGTCGAAACTTTTGATGGTCTTGAGAATTGCATATGCGCTTTCACCTTGCAGTATCATACGTCATAGTGTGTACCTCGGGAAAGGCCTGTCTATCCCGGCGTCATCAGAGCCGGAATCAGTGTCGTTGATATGTTCCTCCTGAATTTTGACTTCCACGGGAGGGTCGATCTGGGATTCGGCTTCTCTAGGAAGATCCACTCTAGATTCGACTTAGACCGCTAGGTCTTTTTCAGGCTCGGATTTCTCCATTATCTCCGCAACTAGTGCGGGCTAGGTGGGATAAGGGTTTTCTGAGATCCGGAACTCTGCCGCCTCCGTGGACAAAGGGGATCAAGAAGATTCTTCTGCCTCTATCATCACCGCTGGGGTGGGTGGGGCAGGTTCAGCGAAACCGATGTAAACATCAATCTCGCTAAAAGACATGATGGTGTAGGCAGTCACAGCCTCCCTAGCCGGAATCCAAGTCTCGTCGAGAACGATGAGAGGGACGTCGCTGGCGTAGAGGATGCGACTGACGGCGATAGTTTCGCCGATTCTGATTCTTGCAGATTCTGCTCGGAACACAGATCTGAAGCTCACTTGCCCCACGGTGGGCGCCAACTATCGTCGGATTGATGACAAGTACGCCATGAGGGGGTCCTCGAGGCGTGTGGAAGAGAGGGGCATGAGACGTACGGTGTTCGGGGACGGTGAGCACACAAGTTTACCCAGGCTCGAATCCGCCGGCTTTGGATGGATCCTACTCCTGCTAGCAATCCAGTAATATGGTAGAGCCAGAATATGGGTTACAAGGGTTTCGCCTATGTGAGTTGAGATTGTAGACTATTGAGGTGTTCCCTAAAGGCTCTCCCTAGGACGGCTTATATAGATATCCGGCCTAGGGTTTACAGGAGAGATCTATCCGGCCACGACTAAGATTCGGTTACAGAGTACATCTAGAACTACAAGTAACATTATGGGCCTAAGTCGGTAAGTCTTCTGGGCCTTCCTGTAGCCGGATTGGACTCCGTATTTCTCCCTGACTGGGCCGCCCGTGAAGCAAAGCTATAACCCGAAGTAGGCCACCCTGGTCAGTGAGGAACTGTGAGGATACCCGGAAAGTATATCCCCAACAGTGTGTTCTTTTCATTAACCACATATGGATCCCATAGTGTCATTGCATGTGTGTTCATTTCATTAACCACAACTAGAGTCATTGCATGTGTGTTCATTTCACAAACTACATATGGATCCACCAAAGTTCATTGCTTGCATGTTCTTTTCACAAACCACATATGGATCCAACTAGTGGCATTGCATGTTTGTTCTTTTCACAAACCACATATGGATCCACCACTGTCATTTCATGTGTTTTCTTTTCACAAACCACATATGGATCCAACGGTGTCATTTCATGTGTGTTCTTTTCATTAACCACACTTAGAGTCATTGAATGTGTTTTCTTTTCAAAAAGCACATATGGATCCACCAGTGTCATTGCATGTGTGTTCTTTTCATTAACCACAGCTAGAGTCATTGCATGTCTATTCTTTTCACAAACCACATGGATCCACCAGTGTCATTACATGTGTGTTCTTTTCATTAACCACAACTAGAGTCATTGCATGTGTGTTCTTTTCACAAACCACATATGGATCCACCAGAGTCACTACATGTCTGTTCTTTTCATTAACCACAGCTATTGTCATTGCATGTATGTTGTGTTCATTAACCACAGCTAGTGTCATTGCATGTGTGTTCTTTTCACAAACCACATATGGATAAACCAGAGTCATTGCATGTATGTTCTTTTGATTAACCACAACTAGTGTCATTGCATGTGTGTTCTTTTTATAGACCACATAAGGATCCACCAGAGTTCATTGCATGTGTGTTCCTTTCACAAACCACATATGGATCCACTAGTGTCATTGCATGTGTGTTCTTTTCATTAACCACAGCTAGAGTCACTGCATGTCTGTTGTTTTCACAAACCACATGGATCCAACAGTGTCATTGTATATGTGTTCATTTAATAAACAACAAATAGAGTCATTGCATGTCCGTTCTTTTCACAAACCACATGGATCCACTAGTGTCATTGCATGTGTGTTCTTTTAATAAACCACAACTAGAGGCATTGCATGTGTGTTCTTTTCACAAACCACATATGGATCCACCAGTGTCATTGTATGTCTGTTTTTTCATTAACCACATCTAGAGTCATTTCATGTGTGTTCTTTTCACAAACCACATATGGATCCACCAGTGTCATTGCATGTGTGTTCTTTTCATTTACAACATCCAGAGTCATTGCATGTCTATTTCACAAACCATATGGATCCACCAGTGTCATTGCATGTGTGTTCTTTGCATTAACCACAGCTAGAGTCATTACATGTGTGTTCTTTTCACAAACCACATATGGATCCACCATAGTCATTGCATGTTTGTTCTTTTCATTAACTACAACTAGTGTCATTGCATGTCTATTCTTTTCATAGACCAGGTATGGATCCACCAGAGTTCATTGCATGTGTGTTCTTTTCACAAACCACATATGGATCCACCAGTGTCATTGCATGTCTCTTCTTTTCATTAACTAAAGCTAGTGTCATTGAATGTGTGTTCTTTTCACAAACCACATATAGATCCACCAGTGTCATTACATGTGTGTTCTTTTTATTAACCACATATGGATCCACTAGTGTCATTGCATGTGTGTTCTTTTTACAAACCACATATGGATTCACCAGTGTCATTCCATGTGTGTTCTTTTCATTAACCACATATGGATCCTTAGTGTCATTGCATGTGTGTTCTTATCATTAACCAGAACTAGAGTCATTGCATGTTTGTTATTTTCACAAACGACATATAGATCCACCAGAGTTCATTACATGTCTGTTATTTTCACAAACCACATATGGATCCACCAGAGTTCATTGCATGTCTGTTCTTTTCACAAACCACATATGGATCCACCAGTGTCATTGCATGTGTGTTCTTTTCATTAACCACACCTAGAGTCATCGCATGTGTGTTCTTTTCACAAACCACATGGATCCACCAGTATCATTGCATGTGTGTTCTTTTAATAAACCACAACTAGAGTAATTGCATATGTGTTCTATTCACAAACCACGTATGGATCCACCAGTGTCATAGCATGTCTGTTTTTTTAACCACATCTAGAGTCATGTCATGTGTGTTCTTTTCACAAACCACATATGGATCCACTAGTGTCATTGCATGTGTGTTCTTTTCGTTAACCACAACTAGATTCATTGCATGTGTGGTCTCTTCAGAAACCACATATGGATCCACCAGAGTTATTGTATGTCTGTTCTTTTCATTAACCACAACTAGTGTCATTGCATGTCTGTTCTTTTCACAGACCACATATGGATCCACCAGTATCATTTCATGTGTGTTCTTTTCAAAACCACATATGGATCCACCAGTGTCATTGCATGCGTATTCTTTTCATTAACCACAGCAAGATTCATTGCATGTGTGTTCTTTTCACAAACCACATATGGATCCACCAGTGTCATTGCATGTGTGTTCTTTTTACAAACCACATATGGATCCACCAAAGTTCATTTCACAAACTACATATGGATCCACCAAAGTTCATTGCTTGCATGTTCTTTTCACAAACCACATATGGATCCAACTAGTGGCATTGCATGTTTGTTCTTTTAACAAACCACATATGGATCCACCACTGTCATTTCATGTGTTTTCTTTTCACAAACCACATATGGATCCAACGGTGTCATTTCATGTGTGTTCTTTTCATTAACCACACTTAGAGTCATTGAATGTGTTTTCTTTTCAAAAAGCACATATGGATCCACCAGTGTCATTGCATGTGTGTTCTTTTCATTAACCACAGCTAGAGTCATTGCATGTCTATTCTTTTCACAAACCACATGGATCCACTAGTGTCATTACATGTGTGTTCTTTTCATTAACCACAACTAGAGTCATTGCATGTGTGTTCTTTTCACAAACCACATATGGATACACCAGAGTCACTACATGTCTGTTCTTTTCATTAACCACAGCTATTGTCATTGCATGTATGTTGTGTTCATTAACCACAGCTAGTGTCATTGCATGTGTGTTCTTTTCACAAACCACATATGGATAAACCAGAGTCATTGCATGTATGTTCTTTTGATTAACCACAACTAGTGTCATTGCATGTGTGTTCTTTTCATAGACCACATAAGGATCCACCAGAGTTCATTGCATGTGTGTTCCTTTCACAAACCACATAAGGATCCACTAGTGTCATTGCATGTGTGTTCTTTTCATTAACCACAGCTAGAGTCATTGCATGTCTGTTCTTTTCACAAACCACATGGATCCAACAATGTCATTGTATATGTGTTCATTTAATAAACAACAAATAGAGTCATTGCATGTCTGTTCTTTTCACAAACCACATGGATCCACTAGTGTCATTGCATGTGTGTTCTTTTAATAAACCACAACTAGAGGCATTGCATGTGTGTTCTTTTCACAAACCACATATGGATCCACCAGTGTCATTGTATGTCTGTTTTTTCATTAACCACATCTAGAGTCATTTCATGTGTGTTCTTTTCACAAACCACATATGGATCCACCAGTGTCATTGCATGTGTGTTATTTTCATTTACAACATCCAGAGTCATTACATGTCTATTTCACAAACCATATGGATCCACCAGTGTCATTGCATGTGTGTTCTTTGCATTAACCATAGCTAGAGTCATTACATGTGTGTTCTTTTCACAAACCACATATGGATCCACCAGTGTCATTGCATGTGTGTTCTTTTCATTAACCACAACTAGAGTCAATGCATGTGTGTTATTTTCACAAACCACATATGGATCCACCAGTGCCATTGCATGTATGTTCTTTTCATTAACCATAGCTAGAGTCATTACATGTCTATTCGTTTCGCAAACCACATGGATCCACCATAGTCATTGCATGTGTGTTCTTTTAATTAACCATAGCTGGAGTCAATGCATGTGTGTTCTTTTCACAAACCCCATATGGATCCACCAGAGTCATTGCATGTATGTTATTTTCCTTAACCATAGCTAGAGTCTTTGCATGTTTATTCTTTTCATTAACCATAACGAGTGTCATTGCATGTGTGTTCTTTTCACAAACCACATATGGATCCACCAGAGTCATTGCATGTATGTTCTTTTCATTAACCACAACTAGTTTCATTGCATGTCTGTTTTTTCATAGACCACATATGGATCCACCAGAGTTCATTGCATGTGTGTTCTTTTCACAAACCACATATGGATCCACCAGTGTCATTGCATGTGTGTTCTTTTCATTAACCACAGATAGAGTCATCGCATGTCTGTTCTTTTCACAAACCACATGGATCCACCAGTATCATTGCATGTGTGTTCTTTTAATAAACCACAACTAGAGTAATTGCATATGTGTTCTATTCACAAACCACGTATGGATCCACCAGTGTCATAGCATGTCCGTTTTTTTAACCACATCTAGAGTCATGTCATGTGTGTTCTTTTCACAAACCACATATGGATCGACTAGTGTCATTGCATGTGTGTTCTTTTCGTTAACCACAACTAGATTCATTGCATGTGTGGTCTCTTCAGAAACCACATATGGATCCACCAGAGTTATTGTATGTCTGTTCTTTTCATTAACCACAACTAGTGTCATTGCATGTCTGTTCTTTTCACAGACCACATATGGATCCACCAGTATCATTTCATGTGTGTTCTTTTCAAAACCACATATGGATCCACCAGTGTCATTGCATGCGTATTCTTTTCATTAACCACAGCAAGATTCATTGCATGTGTGTTCTTTTCACAAACCACATATGGATCCACCAGTGTCATTGCATGTGTGTTCTTTTTACAAACCACATATGGATCCACCAAAGTTCATTTCACAAACTACATATGGATCCACCAAAGTTCATTGCTTGCATGTTCTTTTCACAAACCACATATGGATCCAACTAGTGGCATTGCATGTTTGTTCTTTTAACAAACCACATATGGATCCACCACTGTCATTTCATGTGTTTTCTTTTCACAAACCACATATGGATCCAACGGTGTCATTTCATGTGTGTTCTTTTCATTAACCACAGCTAGAGTCATTGAATGTGTTTTCTTTTCAAAAAGCACATATGGATCCACCAGTGTCATTGCATGTGTGTTCTTTTCATTAACCACAGCTAGAGTCATTGCATGTCTATTCTTTTCACAAACCACATGGATCCACCAGTGTCATTACATGTGTGTTCTTTTCATTAACCACAACTAGAGTCATTGCATGTGTGTTCTTTTCACAAACCACATATGGATACAGCAGAGTCACTACATGTCTGTTCTTTTCATTAACCACAGCTATTGTCATTGCATGTATGTTGTGTTCATTAACCACAGCTAGTGTCATTGCATGTGTGTTCTTTTCACAAACCACATATGGATAAACCAGAGTCATTGCATGTATGTTCTTTTGATTAACCACAACTAGTGTCATTGCATGTGTGTTCTTTTCATAGACCACATAAGGATCCACCAGAGTTCATTGCATGTGTGTTCCTTTCACAAACCACATATGGATCCACTAGTGTCATTGCATGTGTGTTCTTTTCATTAACCACAGCTAGAGTCATTGCTTGTCTGTTCTTTTCACAAACCACATGGATCCAACAATGTCATTGTATATGTGTTCATTTAATAAACAACAAATAGAGTCATTGCATGTCTGTTCTTTTCACAAACCACATGGATCCACTAGTGTCATTGCATGTGTGTTCTTTTAATAAACCACAACTAGAGGCATTGCATGTGTGTTCTTTTCACAAACCACATATGGATCCACCAGTGTCATTGTATGTCTGTTTTTTCATTAACCACATCTAGAGTCATTTCATGTGTGTTCTTTTCACAAACCACATATGGATCCACCAGTGTCATTGCATGTGTGTTATTTTCATTTACAACATCCAGAGTCATTGCATGTCTATTTCACAAACCATATGGATCCACCAGTGTCATTGCATGTGTGTTCTTTGCATTAACCACAGCTAGAGTCATTACATGTGTGTTCTTTTCACAAAGCACATATGGATCCACCATAGTCATTGCATGTTTGTTCTTTTCATTAACTACAACTAGTGTCATTGCATGTCTATTCTTTTCATAGACCAGGTATGGATCCACTAGAGTTCATTGCATGTGTGTTCTTTTCACAAACCACATATGGATCCACCAGTGTCATTGCATGTCTCTTCTTTTCATTAACTAAAGCTAGTGTCATTGAATGTGTGTTCTTTTCACAAACCACAGATAGATCCACCAGTGTCATTACATGTGTGTTCTTTTTATTAACCACATATGGATCCACTAGTGTCATTGCATGTGTGTTCTTTTTACAAACCACATATGGATTCACCACTGTCATTCCATGTGTGTTCTTTTCATTAACCACATATGGATCCTTAGTGTCATTGCATGTGTGTTCTTTTCATTAACCATAACTAGAGTCATTGCATGTTTGTTCTTTTCACAAACGACATATAGATCCACCAGAGTTCACTACATGTCTGTTATTTTCACAAACCACATATGGATCCACCAGAGTTCATTGCATGTCTGTTCTTTTCACAAGCCACATATGGATCCACCGGTGTCATTCATGTGTGTTCTTTTCATTAACCACACCTAGAGTCATTGCATGTGTGTTCTTTTCACAAACCACATATGGATACACCAAAGTCAATGCATGTCTATTCTTTTCATTAACCACAACTAGTGCCATTACATGTCATTTCTTTTCACAAACCACATATGGATCCACTAGTGTCATTACATGTGTGTTCTTTTCACAAACCACATATGGATCCACCAGTGTCATTGCATGTGTGTTCTTTTCATTAACCACAACTAGAGTCAATGCATGTGTGTTATTTTCACAAACCACATATGGATCCACCAGTGTCATTGCATGTTTGTTCTTTTCATAAACCATAGCTAGAGTCATTACATGTCTATTCGTTTCGCAAACCACATGGATCCACCATAGTCATTGCATGTGTGTTCTTTTAATTAACCATAGCTGGAGTCAATGCATGTGTGTTCTTTTCACAAACCCCATATGGATCCACCAGAGTCATTGCATGTATGTTATTTTCCTTAACCATAGCTAGAGTCTTTGCATGTTTATTCTTTTCATTAACCATAACGAGTGTCATTGCATGTGTGTTCTTTTCACAAACCACATATGGATCCACCAGAGTCATTGCATGTATGTTCTTTTCATTAACCACAACTAGTTTCATTGCATGTCTGTTTTTTTCATAGACCACATATGGATCCACCAGAGTTCATTGCATGTGTGTTCTTTTCACAAACCACATATGGATCCACCAGTGTCATTGCATGTGTGTTCTTTTCATTAACCACAGATAGAGTCATCGCATGTCTGTTCTTTTCACAAACCACATGGATCCACCAGTATCATTGCATGTGTGTTCTTTTAATAAACCACAACTAGAGTAATTGCATATGTGTTCTATTCACAAACCACGTATGGATCCACCAGTGTCATAGCATGTCTGTTTTTTTAACCACATCTAGAGTCATGTCATGTGTGTTCTTTTCACAAACCACATATGGATCCACTAGTGTCATTGCATGTGTGTTCTTTTCGTTAACCACAACTAGATTCATTGCATGTGTGGTCTCTTCAGAAACCACATATGGATCCACCAGAGTTATTGTATGTCTGTTCTTTTCATTAACCACAACTAGTGTCATTGCATGTCTGTTCTTTTCATAGACCACATATGGATCCACCAGTATCATTTCATGTGTGTTCTTTTCAAAACCACATATGGATCCACCAGTGTCATTGCATGCGTATTCTTTTCATTAACCACGCAAGATTCATTGCATGTGTGTTCTTTTCACAAACCACATATGGATCCACCAGTGTCATTGCATGTGTGTTCTTTTTACAAACCACATATGGATCCACCAGTGTCATTCCATGTGTGTTCTTTTCATTAACCACATATTGATCCTTAGTGTCATTGCATGTGTGTTCTTTTTTTTAACCAGAACTATAGTCATTGCATATGTGTTCTTTTCACAAACGACATATGGATCCACCAGAGTTCATTGCATGTCTGTTCTTTTCACAAACCACATATGGATCCACAAGAGTTAATTGCATGTATGTTATTTTCACAAACCACATATGGATCCACCAGTGTCATTGAAATGTGTGTTCTTTTCACAAACCACATATGGATCCACCAGTGTCATTTCATGTGTGTTCTTTTCATTAACCACACCTAGAGTCATTGCATGTGTGTTCTTTGCACAAACCACACATGGAT